>JAPKLX010000037.1:1039726-1287576 GCA_026898415.1 Leonotis leonurus | reverse complement strand
TATTGGGATCTGAATCAAAACACTTATAAATATTTCCCAACAATTTCTATTCCATTTCTTACTTACATCTCAATATTTACTTATTGTATCAACAATTATAAAATTATGCTATTCCTCCCAAGATAGACATTTGTTAATGTAATCGCAAATCACAATTGATATAATAATATTACGTAATTTTATATAATTATACAAGTCGTTATAATCTTTATTTTTTTATTATTATCATTTATTAAATAAATATTAAAATATATCATAATCAATAAAATCTAGTTATTCTCACAAAAATGAAGAATTATTATGTTATTCTAAAAAAGTGATGAATTAATATATTGGGACAAGATATATATGAATTAAAGTATGTTCTGATATTGTTACAATTGTAAGTATGTCAGTACTAACTAATTAACTACCGGTTAATTACCTGTATTCAATGAACTTGAAGATTTGCAAGATAATCAACAACCTTAAATTGAAATAAAGAATATATAATCCACGTGATTACTAAGAACATCAAGATTATTAGCAGAGATTTTGTCTGCATAAATTTGTATATCCATTAATTAATCTTTTTGAGAATAATATGTATATTATCATTATGATTCTACCATTTTAAACCGAAATTAATAATTTTAAAATTTAATTTGTCAGCCCTAATTGATGCTGCTTTGATAAAATTCCAAAATCTGCATAGATTAAAAATATTAAGCACAACTAAGAGAATATTAATTATGAGCTCCCATTTAATCCGAAATGATCGTAATTACTATTTTTTGTATTAACATAAGAATACAGAAATTGTGGGGCTAATAATATGAAAAGAACAAAACCAATAAAATATGACTAATTATTCCGTAATTAAAGGACGGATTATGACAAATCCAGGCAGGTTAATTACTCATTATTTGATTAATTAGTGGTTAATTAAGGGACACACGTCATCTTAATTAGACACTTCTCACTTAGTGTGTGTGCAGTGTGCACGAGTGTGTCTGATTTAATACTCTATATATAATTTAATTATGACCAAACTTAATACCAAGAAACATAAAAGTAGAGAAAATAATAATGTGACAATTAAGTTACTAATTAAGTTGATGTTTATTTATCCCCAAATTTTTCGAATCGATAACACTTGATTATGTTGGGATAAAAATAGATTCTACTATTGTCTTGTACCAAAAGTTTTGCCTTAGACATCGAACATTGTTCATAAATGATTTGATCCTTAAATCTCAACATGTGGGGGCATCTAATTAATTAATTCATTATAAATTAATTAAAATTTTAAGGGGGATGCATTTTCCCTTATGCTTCCTACTTACCATTCTTGTTCCATTATTCATTAATCTTTCATACAGAATCTTATTACATATTTTCAAAAATCTATTACCTGAATTTAGATAGTGTCAAGTAATGTCATATAAACATATAAATTATTATAAAAGAATATATTGTTTATTCACATAACATGTCATATCAGTTACATACACGTTAAGTTATGTCCGCCGCATGATAGTCGTCTAAACTCATCATCATATTTTGTCAAGACATAATGAGCATTGCACATCAAGAAAACATAAGTAACACTTCATCAAAAGACAAATCAAGGATTAAAATAAGTGATTAAGAAAGAGCCAATATTTGGAGCTAAAGAAAAGGTAGATGGGATACTCTTGCACATGGTTCATGGATGTGAAATAATAAAAAAATTTATCATACTAGCATTTAAAATGTTGAAAAACATATTTACTTGATCATCTTTAAATATACTAATTAACTAAAAAAGCATCTTTTTTTCTCTTAAAAATGGTCTTTTAAATATATAGACCCATATTATTTTGGTCTCAAACTTTTTCTTTCTTTTCCAAATAGATAAGATGTCATTTTCCATGTTATTACATGAAATGCATCATGTGACATTAATTGTTGAAACAAGCTTAAAAATAAAAGGTCCAATAAATAGATTTCTCATATTAATTATTTAAATGTAGCTAGCATTTAACTTATGAATCTTTATCCCTTTGAAGCTAACTTATGGATGATATTTAAACATTTATTTATTTATTTTAATTTATAGGGCCAAAGCCAACTACCTTTAAAAGACAAAATGCATTTTATTTACTAACTTAGCATGTGGAAGGTTTTTTATTTGGGGTTTTGCACTTTGTAGTTTACACTTCGTGCACTCGATTCCTTATTCTCATTATCAATATCTTTATCCATTATTTTAAAATAAATAAATACACACATTCAAAAGTGGAAAGTAAAAGTATATTGGTTAATGTATTTCATTCCTAAAGTTGCCACAACTTTAAAAAAATTTAGGAATAAAAATACCCTTTCGACTTTGATATTAATACTCAATAAAAAATTATTCTATCTTTAAATATAGAAGGAACAAAAAAAATAATGTTATAAATAATTAGATACATATGTAAATATTATTAATTAGATATGTTAGTATATATGACAAAATTTTCATTTAAACCTTTTTAGATAAAAAAAAACACACACTTTGAATTTTTCTTAAAACTTATGGGGACTTCCATAATACACTTTCCGTTCCGTGGACGTGAAAATATATATCTACAAAACTTTTAAATTAAATCCATGGCGTGGCTTGATTTTGAATAAGTAATTACTCTTTATGTCACAGAAAATCGTGTCATTTTGACTCAGTATGAGATTTAATATTGTGTAACTGTGTAGAATGCGTAATGATTGGAATTTGTGACCAACCTAATTATTAGTATCTTTTAAGTAATTGTGTAATTGTGTGTAAAGTAATTGTGTGTAGTGAATGAAGTATAAATCTCACATGCTTTATTATTTTCAATTGAGTGCATTGAACGAGTGATTCCCTTATTATAAATGAAAATATTTAAATATAATTTTTTTTTTGAACACATTTAAATAACATTTGTAAATTTAAAGTTTTCCCACACATAGATGACAGTTTAATACTTTTCACCAAATAATAATTAATAGAAAGTTAAAAAATAATAAGCACACAAATTAATTAATAATCACATTCCAAATCCAATCTATACAAATTGCCGTACCCATAACATAACAAACCGTAGTCCTACGAACATCCCATTATCGTAATTAACTCCAAATTGAAGGGTACATTACCACTCTCATTTCTATAAATACCCCAACTCCTTCCCACCTTCAAACCCTCACTTTTCCATTTCAACAACAACAAAAAAAAAATCAGAAACAAAAATGTCGGCATGCAGCAAAATCCGCCACATCGTGAGGCTGCGCCAGATGCTGCGGCGGTGGCGGAAGAAGGCGGCGGAGGCGGCGCGGCGCGCCCCCTCCGACGTGCCGGCAGGCCACGTGGCGGTGACGGTGGGATCCGCATGCAGGAGATACGTGGTCCGGACGGCGTACTTGAACCACCCGGTTTTCAAGCAGCTGCTGGTTCGGGCCGAGGAGGAGTTCGGGTTCACTAGCTCCGGTCCGCTAGCGATCCCCTGCGACGAGTCGCTCTTCGAGGAGATTCTATGCTACCTGGCTCGGACCGGCTCCGCCAAAACCAACTCGGCCCGGTTCATGAGCTTCGAGGACTTTCAAACATACTGCCACGTCGGACTCCACAGCAACCTTAAAATCCTCGCCGAATCCCGACCGCTTTTGGACGCCTTTTCCGACAAGTCCATTTGGTGACCTTCGAAAAAAAAATTCAAAAAAGAAATTCAGATGTTATAATAACTTCGCCTTGGAAGCTTCGAGAAGTTCTTAGATGCAGCATTGGGTGAATTACTCTGGCAGCTGCAGTATTAATGTATACGTAGATTATACGAGGGAGGGATTCTTAATTGTTTTTTCTTTTCTTTTTTTGGGTGTGTAATTACGTCGAACACGTGGGCAGCATGATTGAGGTTCGGGAGATGGCAAGAAGGCGGCGAGTGAGTCGCCGCCGAGTCGTCCCGGGTTCCGGTGGGAGCGAGTTTGGTGAAGGTGGAGATTCTTGCTGATTCATTTTGATGGGAAATTGTAAATGATTATTAATTCATTAATCAAAGCAAATATTCATATACTACTACTTAGTAAGTCTATATAGCATGTTTTATTGTTCCATGATGTTCTATTTTTTTTTTATAATAATATTACTATATAGTATAGTATATTATAGTATAGTTTAGATCGATTATTGATTGGTAGAACGTGGTAACGGTTGTGGGAGTTGCAAAGACAGCAACCCATGTGAGAAAAAGGTCAGCCTCAAAACAATATTATTTCTTCACTAATCATATATATATACACACACTCTATATTCAAACTCAAATAATAATAATAATAATAATAAGGGTAGAGAAATTGAATAATGCTGACTCTTTTTTTTTTTATCTTTCAAGGTGATATATATATATAAATGAAAAATATTGCCATTTAAAAAATTATGCTTTAAATCTACATCCGTTCAAATTATTTGAGCATCATAGCATTTTTATGGTAATGACAACTTTATTATTTTATTGTTTTTTAACCATCTTTTAATGTATATATTCATTTGCCATCAAATACATACATTATTTTTTTTTTGAAAAAGGAGAGAAATGCATTATTTAACAAATTATTTGTAAAGGTACAAAGGACTTGAAGGAGTATGCAATATATTAGAAATTACTAATTGTTGACTTAATGACATTAATTAAACAAGCTAAACATCTTTTTCCAATAAAAGCTGTACTTAACACATTAACTAATTTATTTAAATGGTAGGAGCTTGTATATAGCTGGAGAAAAATTAAAAAAAGAAAGAATTTGCTAACAATGATTGATGTGCACATTTATAAATATAATCATTCTTCAAATTATCAAGCTGTCTATGAACAAGCTTTCACTTGGGAACTCAAGCTGTCTATTATTTTATTACCAACTTATACTTCATTCCTTATTTGTAATTTAATCATTTTCTTACATGACCTGCTGCTATTAATTACTTTCATTAATTTGTTACTTATTTTGCCATCTTAATGATTCCATATATTTTTTTTGGTATGATAAAGTTCCATTTTCATATGTATTCATTGCTTCTATCTATAATATCTGTCAATATATAATTCAAAAAAATTAGAATTAATGTAGCAGGTAAAATTCAATCTATAACCCTTTGAGCATTAAATTAAATGTAGTAAAGTTCAAATATAACATACAAAACTAGGCCAAGTTTACAATTTATAACATTTATGTTATAACCCTTAGAACCCATTGCTCAGAGGCCCAAAAAAAAGCCCAACTTAGGCCCAATATGTATAAACACATGGGCCAGGCCGGTCTACATCTGGCCCAAAATATATCTCTAGATAAATAAGTCATGGCCAACTATAATAATAAATATTTTTTCTCAATGATGCCATTTTCAATTTAATTGATACATTTAGCAATGAAGTGACTAAATTTATTAATGGGTCATCATGTGATCATTCATAACATGGGAATGAATACAAACAATTATATGAAAAACTCAATATTCTCATATACTAAAGTGGAATAGATGCAAATTGTACATGCATGTATTAATCTTATGCTACTGCAAATTAAAATTTTATTGTCCACAAATATATAATTGAAGCCTTTTGATTTGATTGATCAAAAAGTACTTAAAATGGGACAAAAAAATGACGAAAAAAGACCACGTTAGGATAATAAAAATAGAGCAGAGATAAATGGTAGGTAGGTGACACATTGGATCCTTAGGTTTCACTTGTTCCATGATTCTTTGTTCGATGTTAGAGTGTATGTGGTTGTCTACTTCACTTCACAGCTTCTTGTCTTCCTCACCGACGAAATTAAACATCCATTATTAGTGATAGATCAAGAAATGAAATGAGCTTCGTACTATATTTGATATTCCACATTCACTATGGAGTTTAATTGATCGAATCTATTGTGTTGTTGTAGCGTAACAACTTTTCATTTTGTGGGCTCAATGCGTTACGAAATGGTATCAGAGTTGATATCGGGTGAGCTTCATATGCCTTAGGGGCGGGCGGTCTTGCATCAGAGTCGCGATGAGGATGTCATCAAATAGTTGCTAGTAGATTTATTGTGTTATCGTAGCGTAACGGACTCAGGTTCCTATGGACTCGAGGCGTTAAGTAAATAAGATGACGCGAGAAATATGACTTATGTCCCAAATGGGGCATTGATGTGTCAACGGCTTATGTGAAAATAGTACGTAAGTATATGAATTGTTGGTTACTAAATTTTAAAATATATCATAATAAATAAATTCTAAATGAAAACTCACAGTTAATACTATTTTATCAAAAATTAATATTTATCACGTGGCATGACAAAGCACATTATGTATATGAGTGAAAATTTGAGATCGAGACTTGTAAATTTTTTGTCCGAACCTGATTTTCATGGGGATTCGGGATCACGTCCCAACATTTTCAGGTTTTGGACCTCAGTTTTAGAAAATTTCACGACTCGAGAGTTTCAAATCCGATCGAGACTATTCCATTTTCTAAAATTATTTTTAGTTTCGATCATAAATTTAAATTTAATATTCTGAATGATAATTTGTATAATTTGAAACTGCGCATGGTAATTTGTGTAAATTCCTATCAGGTCAATAACGAAAACAAATAAAATATTTGTCAGAAAACAATTTTCAAATTCGAGTTTTTGTAGTCTTATTCACAAAATTTGCATACGAAGTCGAGATCAATATTAATTTTTTCTTATTTCATAATTTGTATAAGAAGACAAAAATCATAAAATTAACGAATTTTAAAATCAAAACTTCGAAATATATAGCCATTCCGATCCAATTCTCATAACTATATATCTAAAGGAATATAGTGAGAATTAATTAAAATATATATGTAGGGCTAGAATTGCATAATAATTATAAAGAGCCTTAATATTTATAGGATAATATACTAAACTACCCTAATAATTGCATATAAATTTGATTAATTGGAATAAATGTGATTCTTGTTGCATAGTACATTATTTATAACATGTAACAAGATCAATTTAATTCCTTATTTAAAGCGGTCCCATTTTTCCAATACCTTCTAGAAGTGTGTTTTAACTCTTTCAAGTGTAATTGAGGCAAATTAATGATCAAGTTCTCTCCCTAAGAATTAATACAATCATATTAATTAAACTAATGTAATCAATTATTCTTATCATGTGCCTTAGGATTATTCCTCGTATAATTATTGAGATTAGTAGAAATCACACTTGAATTAGTGAATATATATATGGTTTCATTAGTTTGTAACCTAGGCATAAGACAATCAACATTGTGTAAGAATACTCCCATTGGTCCACTTCCTTTTATGCTTGTTATTTTTATTAAGTGGTTGGACCTAATAATTGAGTAATATATTTGATTATTTGTAATTACTATTTATGAATATCATATGTTGAATACTAAAAACTACTTTTTCCCTCTTGTTAAAAGTGATTATGTCTCGTTAAAAATGGTCATTTTCATAAAAAGGAAAATATTTTACCTTTAAGATATTAGTTCCTACTTTTTTTAAAATACAACATTTTACTTTCATAGTCTTTGTATTAAATTCCTTGTGACCACTTTTAGCAGGACGGAGAAAGTAGTAATTTTGAAATTTATAATTATATGAGAAATTCATTATTTACTCATGCAATGTTTAGTAAACATTATTTAACACTACAAGGTAAATAACATTACATGAGAAATCACGACTTGTGTACCAAACGAAGAGTGTGCAGATATATACGAGTCATAAATACTTTAAAAAAACATATAATATAATACTATCTATTCCATTATAGTAGACTTATAAATTCCATGGAGTATATTTACTAATCTTTCATACTCTAATTTAGTATTTACTAATTTTGTATCCTACTAAAAGTAGTTTGATTTGACCAAATAATATTTACAATTTGATCAAATCAAACCATTTTTAGTAAAAGGGATAGTCATTGTTAATTTAAATTATCACAAACAATCTATAATTTAATAACACAAAAAATATTAAAAATATAATTTACATAAAGTCAATATGAATTTCACAAGCTAAGCTGACAAATATTAATATAACATAGTACGCACTTATTTAATCAAAGAACAGCTAAGCCAAAAACAATTCTTTAACATGAGAGAGTATATGAAATTTTATAGTATTATTATTGGAATGTAAGTGGCTCAAAGTTATGTCTACCTTTATGTGGAAACATTAAACTCAAGTCTAATAAAGAATTAAATATTGTAAGATAAACTTTTCATGTAATTGAAATGTCTCATTCTTTTTTGGCCAATTATATACTGTTTATATTGGATTCCAATGTACAATTATTGATGTTATTACTATTTAGACAAACATGACATTAAACAAATGTTCCCAAAGTCCACTAAATTGAGAAAACCAATCATTTAAGATTTTGTATTTGAAATAGTAAAGTATTGAATAGTTTAAGTCTCTAAGAAGTATCCTTCAAAAAATAATTTCCTTTTTATGTATAGCTTTTATTAGTTTAGTTATTTATTATTTGAAAGTGAAATACAAAAGAAGGATAAAATTCAAGGATAGCCATAAACAGACTTGAATATAAAAATGAAGTGGCATCAATTTATGAAATGTAAAGATCCATTAATAATTATTATTACTACAATTTTTATATTTTTTTGTTGAACATATATTTCATCTAATATAATATATATATTTATTACTACAAATTTCCTACACTAGAAAAAAAAAATTATTTTAGCAATAAAATTTTTCCGTTATTAAAACAAAAAATTTCGTTACTAAAAGTTGTAGTAACGGATCTATTCATAGTAATATCGATGGTTGCCAAAAAATTTAACAACGAAAAATATTCCGTTACTATATATAACAACAGAATAGTAACGGAATTTCCGTTTCTAAAATGGTTTCTTCAATTTTAGTAACATAATTTTGTTACTAAATTTATAATAACGGATAATTCCATTACTAAAATTTTACAACAATTTTTTAATCCATTAAAATTTAGAAACGAAATTTTTTTCCGTCACTATCTCGTTGCTATGTAATGCATTTTTTGTAGTGCTAAATATATAATAATTTTATATTAATCGAAACTGTGAACAATACATAAGTTAATATTTGTGAAACAATATAAACTAAAAAAACATGTTATTGTGTCATTAATCATGATTAATAAAAAAAATCATAAAATAGCAATAAAACATTTGGGTTAGGTATATTGATGTTGGTTTAAGTAATTATTAACTAAGACTTCGAGAATATTTAACTAAGATTTAACATTCAATGAGCTAAGCAATTTTAAAATAGGACTACAAGCCACCTACTAATCATTGATTAGAAATATGTGTTTATTTTAAAAATCTTTTTAAGCTTAAAAATATAATCTAAAATAAAATCAGTACATTATCCATGAGGAGGCAAGTTATTAATGAGTATATATTGTTGTGTTTGAGTGATAAAATATTTTTATTATTATAATCGTATAATTAATTTACATTGTACTGATTAATTTTTTATGATTGCACTAGGATATCATCTTTATCATATTTTAAAAAAGTTGACATGAATTTTGAAACAACCCCATTATTAATTATATAACAATGTTTCAATTTATATATACTCATTTTTACCTTTTATTATCAACAACTTTAACAATCTATAAAACCCTGAACTAATGTTTATAATATAATGGGATGAATGAAATATTAAATTTCAAATATCAATTAATTAATAAAAATTTACCTTATACCGGATGGAGGCGGTAGGGGGCGGAAAAGGTGACCGGTGGCGACAGAGGGGCGATAGGCGGCGGTGGAGCCTGGAGGTGGCCGGAGCAATCGACAGAGGGCCAGGCGGCGACGGAGGGGCGAGGGGTAGCGGCGGCAGGCCATGTGCAACAGTGGGGGAGGCGGCAGAAGCTTGGGGGCGCCGGAAGACTTCAATCGCCGGAGAAAGATAGGGTAAAATGTGAGAAAAAGAAAGAGAGGAAGGAAAATGGAAGAAAATGACAGATCTTGATGTATTTGGCTGGTGGAATGCTTCAATCGCCGGTAGGTGATGTTTTTCGTGGGAGGAAGTGTTGCAGACGCTGTTTCTACGAATTGGGGGAGAAAACCCGATTTAAAGGGGTTGAGCGACGGACCGATCCGTCGTTACGTAATGAAATTATTAAAAAAAATTAATTAACCAAACGACGAACTGACGACAGACTGGTCCGTCGTTAGGTCCGTCATTAGTTATGACGCTAACTTGCATGCCAAAATTTTCATCGTGAATCCGTCGTTAAGCTTATACGTCGTGGTCCGTCGCTAACGGACGATGGAATAAAAGTCTGGCATCACGTCCGTCGCTTGTTTCATATTTTTTGTAGTGTTATGGTTACGGAACTGAGACATTGGTTCATGGATCAAAAATTAAGAAATCGTAATTGAGCCGTGATTATATAACAATTCACAGTTTGGAATCGAAGCCATCTAAGGCGATTCTGATTTGAACCGCCAATTATTTTAGATACGACTTACAAATAGTTTTATATCAATATATAAGTTAAAATGTAATTTTATGAGTTATAAACAATGATTCTATATAATATAGGAGATAAAATTGAATTATGAATGGCACAAACATATTAAAATGAATGTTGAGATATTGTCGATCCACGATTCTCAACATTTGAAATTGAATGGTTCAGAACTGTACCGTCAGTAACGATTCAGATTCGATTACAATTTAATTTCAATCATTTCATTTCTTTTCAATATCTCTACAATATTGTTTTGCCATATAAAAATTGGCGATGCCATAATGGCTCAAAATAAAACATGAATGCATAATAACATCTTCTTCAAAGGTATGTCCAAATTGGTAAAATATGGTAAAAGTAATTATTTTTCCTCAAATATCCCCACATTAACATGTAAAATAATGAATGCAATCTTTTCTAGAGATTTTGTGTACTCATCTCATTGAGTAACCAATTATAAGTTGTAAGAGATATATTTTTTTTCCAGAGCAGGTGAAAATTGTAACAAATTGATTTTCACAAAATCACTACATTATTTCTAATTCATTTAACATTGTTTAAAATTAATTACTTATTGCTAGATCTATACATGCATATGATTTAACATACTTTCTTCATTTTCAATAAACATTCCTTATATCATTGTTTCATTCATCATTAGACATTTTATAATATGTTGAGAAGAGTTGACGTGATAATACCATTTAATACTACATAAATATATGTCATTATAATTGTTTTTATTTAATTAATTTATTTTTTTGTGTTGAAAATATCTTAAATTATACTATAATAAAAAAATGTAAATTAATAAACTTTTATCAGAAATTTATTATTTATATAGATGACACGTCATATTAATAGTAGATTTATTAACAAGGTTGGTTGTGGATGAGCCACATTTTTACATCTTCCAAATATAAACATTTTTCATTTTTAGACTATTTTCTCACTCACAATAATATGAAACTCTTTTTCAACTCAAGTGTTTAATACTCCCTCCGTCCACCAATTTGCTTCCTAGTTTGACTCGGTGCGGGTTTTTATGTAGTGCTTTGACTTTGTGTGATGATATGTAGTGAGTGGAGTTTGGGTCCCACTTAATATAGTGTTTTAAATTGTGTTGTGTGTAGTTAGTGGATGTTGGGTCCCACTTAATGTATTATATTAAATTGAGTTGTGTGTAGAGAGTGTGGTGGGTCCACTTTCCATAAATGGAAAGTTGAATTAGGAAGCTTTTTCGTGGACGGACTAAAATGACAAATTAGGAAGGAAATTCGTGGACGGAGGGAGTAGTTAATATTTATGGGAATGGAGGGAGTTTTCTTTATTGTCACTATCCATCAATTTAATTACTTTCTTTATATAAAAAAGATGCTAAAAAAATACTTGTCCATGAGAATTTCTCAACAATATTACAAAGTGGTTTTATTTTAATGGTTACAGTTAGTTCATAACAAAATCTAATTAAAAATTTACTTATCCATGCAATTTTCTCAATAATATTACAAAGTTTTTTTAATGGTTAGAATTAGTATCTATCAAAATCTAATTAAAAACTTGCTTATCTATGCAATTTTAACCATTAATCAATGGTTAAAATTAGTATCTAACAAAATCTAATTAAAAATTATACTTATCTATGCAATTTTCTCAATAGTATTACAAAGTGTCTTGTTTTAATAGTTAAAATTAGTATATAACAAAATCTAATTAAAAAAAAAATACTTGTCCATGAAATTTTCTCAATAATATTAAAACTATAATATTACGTGCCATCTTACAACGTTCTTCCATGAAAACTTCTGCCGACAAATCTATATACGTTTGGACAAAATGAAAAGGGAAAATAAATAAATAAATAAAACTCGTGTACGGAAGATGCAGGCCTCGTCCCACACGTGTGCCGTATGCGTTACATCTACCAATTTGTGGGGCCCGCGCGTGCTTTCTGGGCTCCACAGAGTTCGGTCTTTCTAGTGAAAATTAAAAGGAAAAAGTTGCAGTAAAAAATTAGTCTTCATGTTCCGTCCACCAAAATGATTTATATTTTGCCATTTTAGAACGGTTACAAAAATAATTTACTATATAAATAATTTACATTTGAAAATTTTCATATATAGTAAATGGACCCCATCATTAACTATACACAATATATCAGACTCAAACTCCATTAATTACACATTATTGAAACTCGCGACGGATCAATGTAAGCCATTTTTATGGATGAAGGGAGTAATAAAAAGATTTATATTATTTATATTGCACATTCTCATAGTCAAAACACGTTATTAAAATCCATGTCAGGTCAAAACGTAAATCATTTTCGTAGGGCGAAAATTATTTTATTGGTTTACATTCTTTTTCTAAATTTCTAATGGTTATAAACCAAGAAAAAATGAACAAATTATGTGTACTGATTGAGGTCAGATTAGTTAATTAATAACACAATGGATTGTGCACAAAATACTGGAAAAGATATTTTATTTATACATTCCCATATAACTTTTTATCAAACATAAATTCAGAATTACCCTTCATATAAAAGCCAATATAACAGGCTTTAAGTTAACTTAAATACATTAGCAACACATGTGGATATGAGTAAAATCTTAAAGTGAATCGATTTCTAAATCCCAATAAAGCAATACATGTCTTGTGCTATGTGTTCTTTTTATAAAAGGATTTAATATCTTCTTTGAGAGTATTTTTTTCATCTTTTATATAATTACCATTTATATGGTGGAAAAAAGCTCATGTTTTACACTAACAAATGTTATATGCATATGATACAATTAAACTATAAAATTATATTTCAATAAACATAATGCAAAATTTCAATTACATTTGTATTTATGATAGTTGCTAATATAATAGGTGTAATAAATATAGGGTAAGGTGGAAGTTATGTGGATTCTAGTTATTTAAATCGTTTGTTTTGTTTAGAAAAGTAGGTGGAATTGTGGAATCTATTATTTAGTTATTTTTGTCCCATGTTGATGTTTGGAAGTCAAAAATGAAATAATAATAATAGTTCATTTTCCTTTAATATTTGTGTGACTTCCAAAACAATTTATAAAAACTTGAGTGTTTTCTTTTAAGGCGCGAGAGAGGCTCGAGTGGAGCGGGGTGTATGCTTGCTAAAAGTGGAGACGCAGGCGCGTCCAATAGTGAAGCAGTATGAGCTGGACTACATGTATAAAGACTAAAGTGACGGTGGCCCATTTTGTCTAAACAGTTACAGCTCATCTTTTTATACTGCCACCCACTCGTCAATATCGCATTTACCTGGGGCAATTTTGTCATTACATAATTCAGCTAATCACCGTAATTCGCAGTTAAGCTGTCAATATACAGTGAAATAATTAATGTAGCAGAAACTTTGTTCGTATGAAAAAGAAAAAAAAAATAAAGATTATTGAAAATATATTAAAAATAAAATAATAGAAAAATAATAAACTAGTCGAATTAGCTAGATAATGACCGAATTTGAGCTCGAGAGCTCATATATCATAGCAAAGCGGCGAGGCTTATTCCTCTCGTTGTTACACTTATGGAAAGAATAACAATTTTAAGTTAGAAGTTAAAAGTTATGCCCGTCTTGATTCCAGCTGACGACGACTCTTTTCTCGATCCATAGCTTTAATGTAATCGCCCGCTACTTGTTCCACAACACTACGGATCAAATTCGAATTGATTTTTTTTTCCGAATCAAACTCAATTTTAATATTAATAAAGAACATGTTCAAATATAATCTCAACGAGTTGAATTTTAAATAATATGCAAATTTTGTAACAAGTTCGTTTACAAACTTGAAAAACGAGGCGACCTTCAAAAACATGAACTTGCAATTAATATGAATATATAATACCTTTAATAATTTAATAAACTTTTTAACGAATTAAAATTCAAATACTTAACAAATTCATATCGAGTTCGAATACTCTATTAGATCTCCGTTTATTAAACCGAACTCAAATTTGACTGCATTTAATTTTTTACACTAATGCAGGCATCTAGTTTGATTTGATGTACACACTATATTCCTTGCTTCAGCACGGAAAAAAGAGAAAAAAAAAACTATTTATTTTTATCTCTTTTTGAGGAAATAACCTAATTAAGTAATTTGATTAGAGTTTGTTTCCCAAAACTTTAATACCCTTTAGTTGAATTTTCTCTTGTTTCATCTGTTTAGGTAATCATGATTTCGTTCCATCAATACAATTCTTTAATTGAGTATAGTCTGTTACTCAAATTCATCTTCCAACTATTATCATTACTAATAGAGGAACTCATGACTCATGATGCATGTTCACTAAATTAAAAAAAAGGAAAAGCAAAATAAAAATAAAAAATGAGGTAAAAATAAAGATAAAAGAGGAGATAAAAAAGGAGAGAATCTAAGATAGGCGTTTTAGAGCGTTCGAAATTAGCAGCCCCTTTTAAGCGACAACACAACTACCGCAGTGGAAACAATTTAACGCTCCAAAGTCTGTACACAGAAACTCTCACTCACACCTTCCCACCACCGCCATTCCGCCACCACCATCGCCACGGCCGCCGCCGTTTTCTTATAAAAATACGCGTACAGCTCATACTAGACTACCTGCATTCTCAATCTCGGATCCTTTTCCTATCCGTCCGAATCACAGATTTGCTGCATTTTACTGCTGCTGGTAAGTGGTAAGTGTGGAAGTTTTGTAGCAGAGGCACGATGTTTGTGTGTGTGTGTGTGTTTGTGCGTCAGAGAGAGTTCGATTGATACTCCGTTTAAATGCGATTTCATTTGGAGTGAATCGCGTTATTATCATCCGATATTTGCGTGTGCTTTGTATTCTGTGCTCAGTGGAGCAATTACTCACTCTGCTTGTTCTTTTATGGAAGCTCTCTCTATCTCTCTCTCTGCTTCTTCACGAAGCCTCAGAGCATTTCTTTTTTTCTACTTTAATTCTGTGTGCGCGCGCGTGTAAGCTTTTGGAGGTGTGTGTGCTTTTGGATGTATCGCCTTTTCCACTTTTCTATTTTCTCTATGGTTTATCGGAGCTTCGTTCTGTTTTAGATGCCACTGTAATTTTTTTTTTCCTTTATTAGTATGTGTTTTTGGTTTGACATTCGTCATAATTTATAAGCGGTGGAACATTCCTAAAGTTTCGTATACAGCAGGATTGGATAGTTTGCCGATTCATTATTTTCTCTTGCTCTTTGTTTGTGTGTGTTTTCTTTGGGAAGATAAATTTAATAGCGGTTCTGTATTTTTAATTTTTTTACTTGTTTTGAGTGAACTGAACTTTAAATCGTAACATGTAGAGAACTCTTATCGGCTGGTTGTTTAAAGAAAATAAAATAGTAATAATAATATTTCAAAGTCTATGGATGTCATATTCATGGTGTATTTTGATTGTTCTTGGTGGTCTATCATTTTCTTTGTCCTCGGTGGCCTATTTTTTTAATTTATACAAGACACTTGCATGTCTTAGAATTGTTTATCTTATCTGTAATGCAGAATCTGCATTGAAGATTTTATTGGAGTATCTTGTGTTTGTATATCTGAAACCGAACAATGCCTTGATATCTGGCATGTGGTGACTTCTCATAATTTGTGTTTTCTGTTTCTTGGTCAATATATTTTCCTAGAGTTACAGTAAAAGTGCCCAAGGCTTTTCTTGGTAAACTTCCATTGATTCTGATATTAATATTTGGAAACTATTGATCTGTATATATATTGGCTTCCAAACTATCTGCTTTCTAAATCCCATTTCCCTTGGAGCAAAGCTTTGTTGGTTTGATATATCCTGCTTCATAGTTCATACTAATCATAAGTCATCTTATATCAAATTCTCTCAAACACTTGTTGTTCTAATTGTGAATTTGAGTTCATATAGAGAGATATGTTCGCTAAAGTAACTTTATGAGTACCATTATGCCTATTATCAGTCAATTGAATATGGGGAGAAGAACCGCTCTAACACTGTTCAGAAATCCTAATACTCATTTGTAATGCTTGCGTAAACAATGTAGCTAGTAACGTATTTGCAATTTGATTATGTTGAATTCTGCCTATGAAATCCTAAACATAAGCTTTCATGACAGCCTGCAATGGATAAAAGGAGTTGGCCCTGGAAGAAAAAATCATCTGATAAGTCGGCAGCTGAGAAAGCACATGTTTCATCATCAGACACTTCTGCCTCTGCTTCTGATGTAAGATCTATTTTGCTTGCCCTATTTTTACTTCATATCTACCAGTTGTATCACAATATTAAATATTAATTGCTCGAGTAACCTAACAGTCTAGTGTTTGTCTTTTGCCAGTTTTTGGTCCATTTTCAAGTTCTTTTGATTTTATTAACATATGCAATTTCAAGATCCATTTCCTTTGGGCTATTTCAAGTATCCTGACCAATGAACAAATATATGCAAACTCCAATTTCTCTGCTTTTGGTTAAGATCCATTTCCAATTTTGGTGTTCCTGATAAGGGCGTGTAGGTGTTCCTCTATTAGAGGTTATACCTTAATCTTCAATATTATGTTTATTCATTATCTTTTGCCATTGCAGGGAAAATTGGATAATAACAATAAAAAACCTAAGTATGTTCAGATCTCAATGGAAACATATACAAGTCTTACTGGATTGGAGGATCAAGTGAAGTCCTATGAAAATCAAGTGCAGAACTTAGATGATGAAGTAAAGGAACTCAGTGAAAAGCTATCTGAAGCGCAGCTGGAAATGATTAATAAAGAAAACCTAGTGAAACAGCATGCTAAAGTTGCTGAAGATGCTATCTCAGGTTTGAACCTTTTCCAATCATGTAAAAAATTAGTTCATGAAAATCAATTTTAGGATTTCATTACAAAAAGCATTTCTGCACAGGATGGGAAAAGGCTGAAGCGGAAGCTGCATCATTGAAGAATCATCTGGAGTCTGTCACACTGCTAAAGGTTACTGCTGAAGATCGGGCTTCCCATTTGGATGGTGCTCTCAAGGAATGCATGAGGCAGATACGAAATTTGAAAGAAGACCATGATCTAAAGTTGCAGGAAGTTATTCTCAGCAAAACAAAAATCTTTGACAAGATGAAGCATGAGCTTGAAAGAGAAATTGCAAATCTTGAACAGCAACTACTGAGGTCTGCCTCTGAAAATGCTGCGCTCTCAAGATCTTTGCAGGAGCGCTCTAACATGTTGATCAAGCTCAGTGAAGACAATTCACAAGCGCAAGTCGAGATAGAACGTCTGAAGAGCAACATGGAATCCTGTGAAAAAGAAATAAGTTCACTAAAATACGAGGTCCACATTGCTCGGAAAGAAGTGGAAATCCGTAATGAGGAAAAGAACATGAGTGTGCGGTCTGCAGAAGTAGCGAATAAGCATCATCTTGATGGTGTCAAGAAAATTGCTAAGCTTGAAGCAGAGTGTCAAAGGTTACGAGGGCTTGTTCGCAAGAAACTGCCTGGTCCAGCTGCACTGGCACAAATGAAACTCGAAGTTGAAAATATGGGTCGGGATTATGGAGAATTTCGTGTGCATGGTTCGCCTTCGAGATCTCCGACAGCACACATGCCCCATATGCCTGACTTTGCACTCGACAATTTACTGAAGGAGAACAAGTTACTAACAGAACGTCTAATGACAATGGATGAAGAAACAAGGATGTTGAAAGAAGCATTAACTAAGCGTAGTGGTGAATTGCAAAGCTGTAGAAGTATATATGCACAGACAGCTAGCAAGCTTCAAAGTCTAGAATCACAATTACAAGCTAATGGTGAATGGAGAAGTCCTGTAACTAACGTTCCAATCCATGTTGAAGGTTTCTCTTGTCAAAAGGCTAGCAATCCACCAAGTTCCACTTCATTATCTGACTGCGGAAATGATGATAATATCAGTTGTGCTGGTTCATGTGCTCCATTATCAATTTCTGAAGTCTCCCACATGCAGGACAAGAATGCTGATACCTCTGGTAAATGTGAAAACACCAATCGGCTCGACCTTATGGATGACTTTCTGGAGATGGAGAAATTAGCATATCAATCTCATGCATCACGCGAAACAGTTTCAAGTCCCGATGTTTCTGGTGTTACAGGCAATACGGGATGTGAACTTGGAAACCATACAGGTTCAATTGAAGTCCAGAAAAGCACAGACTCCCCCTCCAAAGACCAACTTGCATCCGAGTATGAAGTGGCATCGGAAGAAGAATCTGCTGTTGCAGATCCTCAACTGCAAGCTGATCGACTTTTCTTTGCGAAGCTCAAATCAGAACTATCCAAAGTAATCGAGTTGATGTCTAAGGAGAAAGACATGGAAAAAGTTATAGTTGACACCAGACATATTATGCAGGATATGCTTGATGCTTCACGACACCAGTTAGTGAATGATTCTGAAGCGGCTCCTGGTTTTTGCACTATAAGTGATGTTGGTGATTCCCTAACATCCACGAATGGAATAACTTTGTCTGGGGATGTTTGCAGCATTGACAATGCTCTAATCAATCAAGACGTGGAAATATCCATCTCTGATATTTATAGTTTTGTTATGATTCTTGGTAAAGAGGCTAAGGCTGTCCCGGGTGCATCTCCTGATGGAGAGGAATTAACTGAAAGCCTGAATAAGTTCTCTGCAAGATATACTGAAGCTACAAAGAGTGGAATTAATCTTTCCGATTTTGTTTACGACACATCACAAGTATTGAGGAAAGCAAGTAGGCTGCACTTCAATATACTGGGGTTCAAGAGTTCTGAATTGGAAAGCAGTAGTTCTGATTGTATAGACAAGATTGCACTACCAGAGAATAAGGGTGTGGTGGACTCATCAGGAGAGATGTATCAAAATGGTTGTTCCCACTTTTCTGATTCTGCCTCTGATCCTGATACACCAAGTGCCGTGAACTTTGTTCCAACATCGGAATCAACAGCCACCTCAAGGAAGTGTTCATCAGAGGAGCTTGAAGAATTGAAAATGAATAAGGAAAATTTGGCTGTTGAACTTGCTAGATGCACAGAAAAGTACGAAAGTACTAAGAGTCAGTTGCTGGAAACAGAACAGCTTCTTGCTGATGTTAAGTTGCAATTAACTTCAGCCCAAAAAGGCAACAGCTTAGCTGAGACACAGCTTAAGTGCATGGCAGAATCGTACAAATCACTTGAAACAAGGGCAGAGGAATTACAGACTGAAGTCACTCTTCTTCAAGGGAAAGTAGAAACTTTGGATCTTGAGCTGCAAGAGGAAAGAAGAAGCCATCAAGATGCACTTAACAGATGCAATGATCTGCTCGACCAGTTACAAAGGTAGTGATGAATTTCTCTCACCTTTCGTGCACTTCTTTGATCTCTGTGATATTCCAACAGAAAGTTTTATTCTTGTTATTATAAAGTTACATTACTATATTGTTAGAAAGACATCTTATAATACTAAACAAGGCATGTTAAAAACATATTTTAAGCTGTTCACTGATTATATGCCTCTACTCTGCATTCCATTTTGCACTCTTTCAATTCTGCGACTATAATGAGATATGACCCCTGAAATGTATTGTTATTTCCATGTCAGGGTGGAAACTCATGAAGTAGCTGATACTGATGACAAGTCTAGCCAGGTAATTCCTCCAGAAGTATCTTGTTCTTCGAAATAGTCGATAGTGTATTTGCTTCTATTAATACGATCCTCTTCTGGAAATAATTGATACGAAAACCTTGCCGAGACATTCCTATACTATACATCCTTCTTGTCAGGAAAAGGACTTAGCTGCTGCTGCTGAAAAGTTGGCCGAGTGTCAAGAAACCATATTTTTATTAGGTAAGCAGTTGAAAGCCTTGCATCCTCCCACAGACTCTCCCGGTTCCCATAACACGAGCAGGGTTCAAAAGATCGAAGCACCGGTCGAGGAAGAACCCAGAACAAATGACACGATATTGCCAGAACATCATTTATTCAATCCGAACAGAGCAGGCTCAGAATCCCCCTCAGATATCTTCGACGCCCAATGCACCCCGTCTGATTCTGAAGCAAACAAAAACCTGCAGAGATCGCCAGCGAAACAAAGCCACCGCCCTACAATGTCGAGCTCGTCGTCAGGTTCCTCTACACCCACACCAGAGAAGCAAACTCGTGGATTTAGCAGATTCTTTTCCTCTAAAGGGAAGAATGCCA
The DNA here is from genome assembly GCA_026898415.1 of Leonotis leonurus. Classification (NCBI taxonomy): domain Eukaryota; kingdom Viridiplantae; phylum Streptophyta; class Magnoliopsida; order Lamiales; family Lamiaceae; genus Leonotis; species Leonotis leonurus. The sequence goes on along the minus strand of JAPKLX010000037.1, from coordinate 1,266,916 downwards.
ACTAGTCAGTCTTGCGTTCTGTTTACCATTGCATGAGTTGTTTTATGTTTGATATATTAATATATAGTTAGCTCATGCTTTGAGCTTTCTGTAAATAAGGACGATGACCATTTTCGATTTGTAATAGTAATATAATATTATTAATAATGATAATAATAATAATATAATAATATAATATTAATAATAATTTTAATAATAATAATATAATTGTAAGAGGGTAAAATGGAAGATATGGCATCAATGATCACGTGGTGACTCACCCCACTACACCTTCGTGAGGGTCTCACATGATCACCCTTTTAGTTATTCAACGGCTTTGATTGGATGGAGATTATTTGGGTCAAGACGCAAATAGGCCCTTAGACTCGGACATAAAATTGGGCCTTTACATTCCGACGAATCAGAGTAACTATTCTTATTTGCCCACTTTATTTAATAACCCAATTCTTCTTTAATAGAAAGTGTTGCGTATAATATTAGTTATTTCCTTCGTCCCAATAAACTTAACATAATTTCTTTATTCGGACACTAAGAATGATACATTCGTAAAATAGTAAAAGTTATCTCTTCAAAAAAGTGTGTATTCTACCACCTTTATTATTCTTACACTACCTTATACATTATTTAATAATCGTGTCCAAAAATTTTGTGTCATCCTTATTGAGACGGAGGGAGTATTATTTACAAATGTGGTTGAAAATAAAAAAAAGTGAATTTTTATAGGTTGGATAATTGAGTCATTTTTATAATTTTGTTATCAGAATAGAGGAGAGTCATTCATTTTATTTGTACCAAACCTATTACAAATGACGTCCAATATTTTATAGGTAATTTTTTTTTTCTTTTTTAGGAATGTGATGGTCCAATAAAAAAACGTGATCACTTTTAGCGGAACAGATGTAGTAGTATTCTTTAGCTTCCTATGTCCAAATGTGGTATGAAATGAAATGAGGCTCAATTCACATTCATTTATTTGTTGTGTTTCGTCCCAATTTCCAAATATGGAGCGGAGACTTAGGGTCCATTTGGTAGCATGGTTAAGGTCTGTTGCGTAGAAATAGACTTGACTCAACATCCATTTGATAGCAAATGCAATAAACTGTCGGGCCCGATTTAGTTGAGTAAGCCCGTGTTAATAGCCTAGTTGTAGAAGGTTTATAAACCCAACACATACCTGATATTAAAATTAACCCGGATGAATAGTAGAAAGCGGGATTTTTCATTCTTCCTAAATTGCCCTTCTCTTCATTTCTTTCTCTTTCCTCGAAACACAACAAATGGAGTGCAAAGTTTATGTTGGTGCAGCGAAATCATCTACAATTCATCACTGAAGCACTAATTCACGCAAATCTGGTGGCGAAGGACCTTAATTACTTCGGTGTTGGCTCGTTTCTTCCCTCAACGACGGCTGGAGTTTATTCTTCACTGAAGCTTGTTTTTTTTTCTTTTTCGAAATGGGTATGTGAAATTACACAATTTAATGATGTTTGATGATGAAATTTGTGATTTTTATTTGATTGTGCGTCTGGATTGGTTCGATAATGGTAATAGTTACTAGTTTCATATGCATTTTAATTGGGTATGTGTGGAACCCTAGTTTTTAAAGTAATTTCAGATACAAATTTATGGAACCCTTGTTTTATAATGTAAATTCAGATTGTGTGTTTGTTGAACCCTAGTTCTGGTAGAAATTGTTCTTGAACATGAGTGGCCATTAACATTCTTTAGACATAGCTAACAATTAGGTTTGAAAAGGAAATCTCATCATCTGTAATTTTCATAATTTGAAGGTGATATGAAGTGTGACAAAATCTATAAATGGGACGAAAATGTGGGGGTTTAATGCAAAAATGTGTCTTTGTATCTTATCTACGCACATTTGTGTATATGTATATCTTTGTATCTTATCTACATAAATGTGTGTGGTCATAGATTACCTCATTAATATAATATCTAAAAAAAAGAAAAGAAAAAGAGCATCCGACGACACGTATAATATGGTTGATAGGATCCCTAGTCAAGTGAATCACTTGAATAGACTAGTAAAAATTAGTGATGCGAATTGTATCATTTATTTACTAATGGATCGAAATACCTTTGGAAAATTATGTATGTTATTAAAAGAAGTAGGATGATTACTTGATGAAAAATATATGAGTGTAGAGGAACAAGTAGCCATGTTTGTAGGAATCTTAGCACACCATAAGAAGAATGGTACCATATCTTTTGACTTTTCTCGTTCTGGAGAAACCACATATCGATACACCCATTTGGTTTTAAGAGCCGTCTTAAAGCTACACAAAAGATTACTTGTCAAACCTATACTGATTCAAGAAGATTGCAACGATTTCAGATGAAAATGGTTTAAGGTAAATTAAGAAGAAATGTATATAAAGTAAAATTCCCATAATGCTTTTACTTATGAGTTAATAAAAATTGACATGATAATTATTTTTATAGGGTTGTTTAGGTGCTCTAGATGAGACTTATATTAATGTCACTATCTCTCCTCGAGACAAACCTAGATATAAGTCTCGAAAGGGTGAAATTTTCACAAATACGCTTGCTGTATGCGATAGAGATATGAGATTCGTTTATGTGTTAGCGGGTTGGGAAGGATCAGCCGTAGATGGAAAGGTACTACGAGATGCTGTTAATAGGCCTACAGGGTTGAAGGTTCCGAGGGGTATATTTGCTTTTTTAATTATATACAATCGAAGTAATTACATTTAAAATAGTGTCTCATATGATTTGTTTCACTTTAGGTTGCTATTATCTATGTGATAATGCGAACTCTGAAGGTATAAGGCGTTAGGTACCATTTGAAGGAGTGGGGCCCTGATAGTGCGAAACCAAAGAACCGACAAGAATTATTCAATCTACGACACACTAGGGCAAGAAATATCATTGAGCGTGCTTTTGGAGTTTTGAAGAAGCGATGAGAAATCTTAAGATCCGCATCCTTCTATCATGTGAATGTTCAAATGATGCTCATAATGTCGTGTTTCTTACTACATAATTTTATAAGGAGAGAGATGATTGTTGATCCTATTGAATTAATGCTTGATGAAGAAAGGATGGATGACACTAATGAAGATGTAGGTGATGAGTTTGTAGATATGATGGAAGCAACCCCATACTGGACAAATGCACGAGACATAATGGCTCAAGAAATATGGGATTCATATAAGGGTGGGAGGGATTAATGATTTTATGAATTTGTAATATTATGAGTGTGCTTTTTAGAGAAGAAACTTGTGTAATGTGTATTTATGTATTGATAATTTTTGATATTTTTTCAATGAACTTGTAATTTTAGGAGTGTGCTTTTTTTAGTTGTTGTACTTGTGTAATGTTTATATATTATGTTGAAATTTATAAATTTTCCAAGTTTCATCTTTTTTGTGTTGGGTTGTAAATAATTAATAACGTGTATAGGTATTGAGAAATGAATCTTGAAGAAGACACAAAACCTATTCCTACATGTCATTGTGGAGCGGGTAAGATGAATATATTTACTGCAGGAAACAAAGCTAACCATTCGGGACGCATGTACTACAAATGTCCACTTAATACTAAAAATAAACTTTCATTTATGTGGTGTGATGAATATCACAGTAAGCGGGATAATGGTTTTATGCCGTCTTATGTGTTAAACCAATCTTGGAAGCCTCCCAATTCCTCCAACTTTTCTCATGGTGAGTCTAGTGCTACAAAGTGCTTAACTGAACCAGAGAAAAGAGGCTCTAAGTCATGATTCAAGAGTGACTTAGAATTGGGAATAGCTTTGGTTATATTCATTTCAGGTGTTTTACTCGGATTTATAGTTTCAATTAAGCTTGATATGTAGTACTATGTACGTTGAGTTATGTTGGGAATAGCTGGACTTTGTAATTTGCAACACTATGGATCGTTATGTGGATTTTTATTCGTACTGTATGTTCTTACTTTCACGTGGATGTAAGGAAGACATAATTCGACTACAAAACATAGTTCGAGTACAAAAAAAAAAAAAACGACAAAAAAACCATAGAGGTGCTACATAAGCTATGGTGAATGAGGCTTCTGTCGCAGTTTTTTCTAAGTGTTCGTCTGTTTCCAGTAATTATTCTCATGTCTGAGAAGTTTGTTTCTGTTTGTGAATTCCTACTCAGTTTTGTATGCTTATTCAATTGATTTTTTCCTTGTCATTTCTCTGTATCATCCGAGTTGTAATACAAAACATTGTATAAATGGTGAATTGGTGGATTGGATTGATTGGTTTCATTTGATTACTTGTACCATAATATGCATTTCAAATCTTGATTTCATTCGAACCTATACGCTAAAATATGCAGGTTAAATCTAAAATAAGAGGATATAAGATTACAACACTTTATATATCATCTCTCATACTTGATCACATCAAATGATAAAATACAGAATACCTGATCTTTATATACCTGATCTTTATAAGATTGCAACACTTTATATAAGATTGCAACACTTTATAAGAGGATATAAGATTGCAGCACTTTATATTGCAACACTTTATATTGCAGCACTTTATATAAGATTATTTCTTATCCTCTTTTAAGGCTTCCATGATCTTTCAAGTATCCATGCCTTTGTTCATATGGTCGAAGTACCTGATTTTGTGCTTCTATAGTTCTATTGGTACGAGAATATCGTGGTTGGTTATAGACAAGTAGTTTCATTCTTGAATGAGATGTGTTAGTTTCACAAGTCATGTGCTTGAGAATATTTTCTCAAATGGTAAATATTTGTTTATCTTGAATGTGACTTGAAAATAGATGGTGTCTATGTATAATTACAGTACTGTAATTTTATTCTGAAATGATGTATTTTTGCATATGTTGTCAAACTACACCAGAAATATTAAATTATATATGCAAATTGTGTGTTACTAAACCAGACCTATACTTTACATATATGAAATTTAAATATTATAAATAAACTGTTTTATTAAGTAAGTTCCTCTTAGTAAAAATAGAAACTCATATAAAACAATCATTAGATTTTATTTTCCAATGCATCCAAAATTTAAATAGATATGTAGATAGAGATAAGTATTTTGAGTCTCACAAAAAATTGACAAACTCTCACTAGAAGAATAAATGAAAGTAAAGCGATGAAGGAGGAGGTAAGCAGAACACCAAATTTCAACACAACCATGTCATCCTCAACTACATACGAAATTTCAACACATTATGTGGCTAACTAGCAACTGTCTATAAGGACCATAACACCTTATCAATGTATATAAATACGTACTCCCTCCGTCCCGCTAGAATAGAGGCGTTTGTATTAAAATAATACACTCATCTACTTTTCAAACGCCTCTATTCTAGCGGGACGGAGGGAGTATATTATATCAATACTTCATAAGCAAATCCATTACAAAAGGTTTATCTCAAGCATGACGTATGATGCAACTGATATCACACAAAATACAAAATATCGCATACTTCTAAAATATACCAAACTTACGAGTACTGAAAGTTTTCCAAAAAGTGTATGATTTAATACATTACAATGTCTATTTCAAATTAGTCTTCAACAACCAAGCCACGTAGTGATGCTTTGCAAAGGCCGGCATTCCCTTGAATATCTTCAATTTATCCGCTTGTGATCCAAGTATACCACAAACTTCAAAACGATCCTCTATTGTCAAACTAGGTAAACCACAAAGTTCTTCAAACGTATCCTCCAGTGCTTTATCTAGATGAGCTTCGTATGCAAGACTATCGACCAAAGAAGCTAGCCTCTCGTCGGCCTTCCGGCCAATATCTACCAGTATATCACATACACCAGAAATTTGATCTTTCTCATTCAACTTCTTACGCTTAGCCACTGACTCCTCAGTTGTCTTCCCGATACCAGACATGCTCTCAGCCGCTACCTCAGTCTCGTCTAAATCATCCAAATCCACATTGAAGTCAGTCCCGTTCAACCATTCACCAAGGTTTTCTTCGGAGCTCCTCACTTCATTCCATGCTTCTCTGTTATCGCCGACCATTTCTCCGTTCGCATGATCCTTCCCAAATATTTCTTTCTAATCATCGTAGTATGGCCAACTCTTGTACCTCATTGTCCTTGCGTTGTGATCACTCTACAAAAAACAAGCATTTTCAATTAATAGGGGACTGAAAGTTCATATTATAATTACGAATTATTAATAGCCCGATAGACCTTAACAATCGCGTCCCAGGTTTCATCCTCGCAGTCCACTTTGAAATTTCCTTTAACATTAAAACTAAATCCGCTTCGGTTGAGTATATTTGCAAGTGAGTAATAGTTCTTCCAACTCGACAGTTTGCTATTGATATGTGACGACGACTTCAGATCGGTGTTGGGAAAACGCTGCTTCAGCGCCTCCTCTAACTTGCCCAGATACCCTACTCTAAAACCATTATCGCTTTTCCACCCTTCCGTAATCAACACTTTTAACGAGGATATTAGATATGTCTCTTCCGCTTCAGTCCAACATCTTCTACCCTTATCACTTTTCTTATTCTTGTGATTTTGAGAACTAGCACCTATATGCAAATGTAGGAAAACATACAACTTCACCACACACGAAAAGTAAAATACAGAATACAATTGTGGATAATCCACAATCCACAACTTCTGGATTCATACCTTCCTGCGTATGGCTCATTGTTTCAATAGGAATATGAATAAAACGCCAAGAACGACTCGACTAAACCTGGGGGAAACAAAACCCACAAAGTACAGTTTATCAAATATCTCGTGAAACTTGCTCAAGTTAAATTTGCCCATGTAATACTCACAAGCCATTTCAACATGTCCGAAATATGAATACTCAACATAGGAAAATAGATTTTTTTCAAACAAAATGAACATGCCCGACTCAATTTCAGCTGAGTTTTCGAAAAATTAAACAATCCTACAACTTGAATCACACAAAAGGATAGAAATTATACAAAATGATAGAACTGATGTTATCGAAAGTGCTTAACTTACGGGTCTCTCTGTTGTCTTTCCTTCAGCGATGACTGGGCTTCAATTCCCAACTTCTCGTACCAAGCGTCGTTTGATAACCCTAGGACAAACTGATGTGTTAAAATTGGGAAATAGACAAAAAAATGGTGTAAAAATTATATTATATATGATGGGCCTTATCGTAGCTTAGTAAAAAAATTAAGGGCAAAATAGTAATACCAATGCTTCATCTCAAGTTTAAACTCTTCTACCAAACAAGAAATAAATTTTATCTCACTTCTTAACTTATCTACCAAACAAAAACCCATATTACACTTAACTCCCCATATCCTAATTCCCCATACTAAATTTAACCTATCCACTCTCATCCTAACCTATCTACCAAATGGACCCTTAGAGTTTTAGGTGGAAGGAGTGTTGCGTTGCACTCAGCGGCTCTATTGAGCTTGTCTCCGAACTCGAACTCTAATACCGGAAAGCTTCTTCACAAGATCCAAATTTGGAACGAGATGTACAAACGGAACAAATGGCACGAACATATAATATTAATATTTTTAACATTGGTTGTGGATGGTATTTAGAACTAAAATATATGATGATGAATTTCTCCTCTTAATAAAGCCTTTTTATGGTGGAATTGGACTTTATATCTAAGCTTAATATGATATCACATCATAACTGATTTAATAATGAGGCGCCATCCAATATCGTTATCAACAAATGACGTTGAATCGTCCACGCTGCGCATGAGGAGACATTTTAAAATTATCTCACTTTGGTTGTATTAGGGGTGTTAATGGGTGGGTAAAACCCGGACCGGACCCGAAACCGGTCAAAACCCGCTCATTTTAAGGTTATGGTTGCAGTTCCGGTTCTAGACCCGTTTAAATCCGGTCATGTTCGGTCCGGATCCGACCCGACCCGCTAAGATACGGTTCCGGTTCTGACCCGGCCCGGCCCAACCAATTAATTTTTTTTTCAATTATTTTTTCAAGCATGTCCAAACCCGGCCATATTCGGTCCGGACCCGACCCAACCCGTTCTAACCCGACCCGGCCCGGCCTGACCTGACCAATATTTTTTTTTCCAATTGTTTTTATCTTAAAGGAAAAGTGAAAGTATCCTTTTTACTAAGTTTAGCATCCTCCATATTTTGTTCATTCAAAGTTTGTATCCAACTGTAATGCTAAAAGTTGACTGGATATTTTATATTTTAATTTTCAAATTAAAAGAAAAAAATTAAAGAATTTAGCCACATGTACAATCCCCTAATAAAAATGAACCATTAATGAGTTTCTTTTTTATCAAAGAATACCTAATGCTTTATTAACAGAAAAAATTCAAAATTTGCATAGCCTAAAAAAAATACGAAGAACATAAGAAGAGATGTTTAAACAGTGACGATAAATCATTTTCTTATCGTATTTTACAAAGAACATAAGTAGAGCGTTGAATTTTATTTTTATTTTTTAAGAGAATTAAAAGTAAAACCAGTTATTATCATAAGAATAAATGGATTTATCGAATTGAACGGTAAGAAGGTTTTGGAAAATTTTATTTCAGTATATCAAAATTTTCGTTACATAAATCGAAGCGAAATACTCACTCCGAGAATTTAATAAATCATTACATAATTTTATTAAAAGTGATTTTTTTTAATACCCAATTAAGTGAAAAATTATGGAAAAAAAACGTAATTTAAAAAATCATGAATTTCCGAGAAATCGAAAATCGTTAATGGTGAAAATAGTTGTAGAACAATACATATGAAATTACTAACAATAAACGGAGGAGAGATGAAGATAGAGAATGAGTATATGTGTTTGAGACCCATGGGTGACCCGGACCCGAAAAATACCCATGGGTATCCTCCCGATCCGGAACCACTAATAATTTAACGATCAGGGTCCGGATCCGGAACCAATATTTAACGGTCCGGTTCCGATTCCAGAACCGTAACTATTTTAACGGTTCCAATTCGGGTTTTACCCGTCCATTGACACCCCTAGATTGTATATACTTTTGTACATTTCTTAATTCATTTCACATCAAAAAACACGTCATTACTGGTATCAATCGAATCACCGCCACCACCTCCACTGCCATCAATTAGGGAGGAGTTATAATTTTGTATTTTTTAAAATTCAATTTCACTAAGAAAATCATGGAAAATTTACACTAAAATTGACTATAATATGCATTATAAATTTTTGTGATTAAAAAAGGTTTTATATGGACTTCAAGACAATGATACAAGAGGCTTGATGGGTACATACAGCGGACCGACTACAATTAAAAAAAAAATTGTAATAAGTATTTTATTTTTGTTTTCTTGTTTTTCTTGATCAATTATTATTTACTTCCAAGTCCAAGATAATATCTCCATAATATCATACTCTAAGTCATTTGCATAGCATAATTGTTGGATCCGGAGCGCCCATCAGTACTGGCCCCACACACCAATACTTTCTTTTCGAGCCTGCTTTGTCCTCACTGACATGCTGATCTAGGACATTTCCCAGTAAGTCACCTATCATAGTATTGCTTCAAGCCAAACACGCTTAACTTTAGAGTTTCTACTAAGGGGTCACCTGAAAAGATGATGCACTATGTTGGTATGAATAGTACTAATCAATTCATTTAACCTCTCGTCAACAATTGTAGTGCAGACCCTTTTCGATTGAGGCAGACCGCACTCCCATAAGCTCTCTCGAGTACGATACACATAAGACCCATTCTCCGAGAGGTGCTGAAGTTCACTTCCCAACACATGGCATCATAACACGTATTCGAAAAGTGTTTCTTTTTTTAAATGATTAAATCTATATTAATTAAACCCCCAAATGATCAATGAAATGAGTGGTTCAATTATGAAAACATTGATTTAACGTGACAGTTACAAGAAATTAGGTTATTAGAAACATGACTGAGAATCCAACATGGAAGGTTATATCAATGTCAATTTTGAGGTTTTCAAATCAAAATTGTCTGAAAAAGAGAACACAGTTTTAAGGCTAAAAAAAGGCCCCCCTTCAACTTGCAAACACTTCTGCACTTATCCATTATTTTCTCTCTATTTCACAACAATATATATTAAATTAATCTAAAAATATCTTTTCTTTTATACATAAAATAAAAAACACTATAAAAGATAAAAATATAACCAGTACACATTTATTTCAAAAATTACTTCATCATTTTTGGATCATATAAATATTAGTGAAATCGAGAGTAGAAGTAAAACCCTACTGGTTCATTTATTTCCTTTATTTTATTTTACCAATATTTTTTGCTGCTAATATTAACTATTATATCCAAGAATAGCTTCTGACATGCATTCATACCTAAATTCTGCTATTTTAACATAATATTTAATTTAATGGAGAAATAAAATATCCATATGATTTATATATATGTGTGTGTGAAAATAAGACAGAAATTTTGTATTAGCCAAAAAAAAAGAAAAAAAAAATAGTTTTGGAGAATTGGATTCTTTTTGTTAAGAATTGGCTTTTATTTTTTTTTTGAGAACCAAGAATTGGGGTTTTCAATATTAAAATAATTGTTTTTTTTTTTCCTAGAATTCTGCATGCAAAAATTGTTGTTTTGAAAGTTCTCAAATATAATTAGGAGGATGCTTTAATTTGTTAAAGTTTTTTAAAATCAAAATACATGTATTTAATTCTTCTAAAATACATCCTTAGGGTCCATTTGGTAGCCAAGTTAGGATATGGGTGGATAGGTTTAAAATAATGTGGTGAGTTAGGATATGAGGGGTTAATTATAATATGTTGGTCCATTTGGTAGACAAGATAAGAACTAGTTAAAAATTACCGAAATGCCACTGGTGTCAGCGGTCTCTGACACTCAGAGTTCGCTGACAATGTGTTTCAACATATAATTGTTCATTTTACGAACAAAATAATCCACACTCAGAGATCGCTGACACTCAGAGATCGCTGACCTGACACTGTTCCAGATGGTTTAAAATAATATCACCTATTTGGTGGGTTATACAACCTGCTGTAACAGTAGAATTAAGGACGGGCCGTGATTTAATATCGGGCCGCTTGGTTTACCTAAAATGCTACCAAACGCAGGTTGAAGCAGGATGATTTCTGCCTAACCTGCTTCAACCTGTGTACCAAATGCACCCTTATATTATAAAGTATGTTAAATAGTTACAAATTGACTACAATCAAAGAACAATACTTTCAAAGTCCAAATATTTTGATATCGCAGTTACCTTTTGTAACTCGATTCAAAATCCACATATTCCAAAATAAATTAAAGAGTGAAATTAAACACCTTTGATTGCAATTACTTCTCTTTCATGTCTTAATGTTAAATATATAACTTGAATTATTTTGTTCAAATATCCCAATATTATATTTTGTTTTTCTATTTATTTCCCCAAACAGCACCAAACATTAAAACACAAACTTCCCTGCCATATATATATAACCCTAACCCTAAATTCACAATTTTAAGTGTACTACTCAAAGAATAACATGATGAGCAATATATATTAATAAAATAGAAACAAACATACTATTAACATGTATTTATATATATTCATCCTCATATTACTAGTATGTACATATGTCGTACGCGTATCTTTTTCAACAACACGATCGATGACACAAACTTCCTCTACCACGTGATCGAACAACCCTAAACGTGACGGACCACATGATATATATATATCTTACAACCTAAACCTAACTCCAAATCCATGACTTTAATGAGGCCATTTATACAAGGAAATCATAGTATACAATTTCTTCTAAAAAAATATTCATGTCATTACACAAAGTAATAGAAGTTATTACAAGTAGACTACAACCACTCAAAAGTACAAACAAAATTAAATACTATACTATACTCAAATTAACTACATGCCTCAATCTCATTCCAAACTGCACTACCAAATATTTCATCAAAATACATGATCATGTACCACTTTACCAAGTCCACATGACCCGTATCAAAAAAATGAAGAATGAGATGGAACACAATTTTCACGAGATGGGATCGAAAATTTTAATCAAAAGATATATATAAGTAATTAAAGCATAGATACTAGACGCTCAAAGGCCTCTTCCTCACAAGGAATGCTAAGCCCCATGACATGATCGAAACCGAACTCTTCTTCGGCTTGTTGCAAGAGGCTTTGGAACTCGGGCTTGCTTAGATAGGAGATCGGAACGATGTATCTGCTTCTATTCTCGCCCACGTACACTGCAAAATGGCCTCTTGGCACATCCAATGGCAGCCCCTCTTCACTCTCAAAGCCTTGTTTCTTGCCTTTTCTTGTGCACTTCTTCATTATCTGGTTTATCATTGCCTTTTGTGACATTTTGTTGGATTTCATGTTAGCCATTTTGTTCGAATATCTCAAGAAAATTTGAGTATGTATAAAGAAGGGATGGTGATTTCTTTTTCTTTCTTTTTTTCGAAAGAGAGGATTTGAGTGTGTTAGGAAATGAATGAGAATGCATCTATTTATAGTGCATTATTTTTGTATTGGGGTAAAGACTATTAAATTGCTAGCTAGCTTGGGTTTTTTTTCTTCTGTTTTTTTTTCTTAATTATTTTGTTCTCTTTTCTCTAGTCTCTAAAATAATAAAAAAAAATTATATTTCGTGACACGGTCGTAGTTCGTATTAAATACTATACTTGATTGCAAAAGATGGGATAATTTATTTCAAGGATAAGACTTCACCAAAATTCCAATAAGTTACTTATTTCAACTATATATATAATATATAATTTAATCTTGCATGTTCTAGCTGAATTGCTAAAATTAGTCATATTGTAGAATCAAACTAGTACTTTTACATCATATATTTTATGATGATTTCTAAGTTACTATTACTAAGTTTTGACTGAATATATGTATATATTAAAATATTGTGTGTCACTGTTAACTGTAAAATGATTTGAAATGTTTTGGCTTCAATAAAATTCAACGATATTCAAGAAAAGAAATAGTTCTCACTGATGATAAAAAATAGACAAGACATAAAAGTATAAAACTAAAATAATAATAATACCATAGCAAAAGGTGCAAATATATTTTATGGGAGTTTTTAAGGTTAAGTTGACAGTTAGTTGATTCACTATAAGCAACATCTTGTCAAAATACTCTCAAATATAAGTGAATTAATTATATAATTCTTTACAAGTTCGAACTTTTAATTAAATAACATAAAACATTTCTTGATATCATGATAGTATATTTATAACATTGAAATGTTGAGTTGAAATCCTAACTCAAGAAAATTTTAAAATTTAATTTATCAAAATAAAAGGCACACAACACAATAATGGAGATAATTATTTTAATTATTTGAAGAAAAAAAGAAGGTGCTATTACATGTGGGGTCAGAAAAAAAATGAGAGTACGTACGTAGTAGTGTATTTAGTTGAGAAAATAACAAGACTGCCGGCAAAATACATTTATTTGACTTTACATTACTACATATTCTCTTTTTTATTCTATTTTATGAGTTTTCTCTATTAATTAAATTGGCTATTACATAATTTTTGTTGCCATTCATCATGACAAATAGGGGCCCTTAAAAATGAAACAATAGAAACAGGGGCCCTCCTATTTATTACTTCTATTATCCTTGCTTCCAAAAAGATAAATATAATATATATATAATATATATATATAAACATATACATATAAAAAAGACGATTAATTATATGAAAATACAAATAAATTTAAATTATGCGTATTTTTTGGTTGACGATACAATTAATTTGTTTCTGCTAGATTTGTAATGTAACTAACCAAGTCTTTAAGTTACGGGATACCCCATTCTATTTATTAAATAAATATTAGTTATTTTTTTATTTTTAAAGTAAATTAAATGTATATTATATTATATTATATATTGATCTCGATACGAGTAACCTGGTGTATGTGGAAATACATCAATTTCAAACTTTTCTAATTTAAAGAGTTTTCAGTGTATTGATCAAACCTGAATGGAGGTCACTTTAGATTTAACAACTATTAGATATGAATTCTTCAGTCTACAATAGATGTTGGACTGATAGATTAATATATAAAGTATAGCAGTGCAAAAGTGGTGGTTTTAAAGAGTTACTCGTTTATTAGAAATCTTAATGTTAAAGTTTCAGTTTTTCCTTAATCAATATTCAAGACATGCATTATTGGGTTAGAGAGATAAAGAATTGAAAGATAAATAGTGAAGACACGAAGTTTGGTTTGCGTGGTTCGGAGAAAACTCCTACGTCCACGATTCTCGAGGTTACTTGAGGGTTTCGAACTAAATGGATTTGTCTTACAGTGATTAACCTTGAAGGTTCGATTTACGGACTGAATCAGATCACTTCTAGCTGATAGCACTATGACTAAGCTATATCTATTACTCAATTACAAGTTATATTGCTAAGAACACACTAAAGCGGCGTTTACTTTGCATGATAATAATGATTGATAAAATTAGTCCAAACTAATCCAATGTTTACTTTTATGGATAAATAATAGATTACTTGATTTTGCACTAATTTTATAATCATATCCTTCAATAATCAATCACATGTTTTATCAATCCAAGTAATCACTCAAAGTAAACGACACCTAATATAATTACAGAGAGCTTGAATGTTCTAAGATTGAAAGCTTGAGAGAGAATTTGAACTTAGAGCGTATAAAAGTTTGAGAGCATTTGAATGCTTGGTAACCGATATTTTGAAACGTCTGAGTGTTAAGGTATTTATAGGATACTCTCAAAATACTAGCCGTTGAGAGTTGAGCGTCCGGAGCTTTGAATTTCTTCTCATTGAAGTTTTCGTCCTTTTTACCATTTTTGTTGTCTGCAACTTGGATACATTTTACATGCTTCGAGATTTTTTCCATAAGTAGTAAGCTCTATCTGTATTGGTTGACTAACTTCATAACATAGACTCCTGAGTAGCTTACGACTTCAGGTAGCGGGGAATGTATACTTCAACAATCTTTAAGTCTTCATCCTTCAGAATTAACTTCAGTGTTTAATCTTCAGACCTCGACTTATCAACTTCAGCGGTGGTCTTCATCTTTTAGTCTGGAGTTCTTTCAATTTTTGACTTAAACCATCTTTTATGGGAGATTTTGGAATCTAAATCGAAACCCTTTATAAATATTTCTCAACATTATATAATTTATTTTTATTATTTTATATTTAACAAATCTTACATTATATCCTAGTCAATAAATTATAGTCGGAAAGAAAAATTTAATATGAAACATAGAGATAAAATTAAAATGTATTCTTTAAAAATATTAAAAAAAATACATACAGCACAACAAATCTCATATTTAAGAAATAAAATTTATACTAAAATTATTTTTTAGTTTGTACGATTAATATATTTAAATAATTTAATAATTAAAATTTATTTTTAATTAATTCATCACTCTTCGTGTGTGTATATATAATTTTCTCACACGTCATAAATATTTAAATCAATTATATTTAATACTAGTGAAAATTGAGAAATAAATATATAATCGACAATCTCGTGTGAAGCCCGTGTACAGTGTTTTCCCAATTCAATTTGCAAAGTTGTATGAATTTAATTGGCTACAGAATAAAACAAATTTCTAAAAAATAAATAAAACCAAACAAAAGAAATATTTAAAGAATGGCTACAGAGAGGAAATAATTTTCATTTATGATCTATGGAAGCTTGTGAAGGTTTCCAATCAATTTTATTTTTTCTTACACAATATTTTATCCTTGTTAATTATTGTCGGCTTCCATCAAAGTATAAGTTCAATATTGATCACATGTTTCAAATAAATAAATAAATAACTTGATTGGTCTAAACAAAGAGAATTTCAAAATAAAAATAAACATAAAAGTCAAATAAGCATGATGAATTAATATAAGAAAATAATAACAAATACTTTTTTCTTTTAGTGGAAAGTCAAATTTATTATATACAATAGGGTTAGAATCGTTTCCGTACTCGCGGCAGACATAACATAATGTGTATGCATTTAATGTAATAATATTACATAACGTCATGTAAATATACGAATCATTATTATCTTTTTCATAAAATAAATATTAAATTATAATCTAATTCATAAAATCTAATCGATATAAAAAAATTATTATTTATTAATATAACATATCACATCAGTTGCAAACACGTTAAGTCAAGTACGTGTCGTCTAACAACAATTCTAATAGTGGGGTGGTCATGTTCCATCTTACAACTACAGGCCACTAAGCTCAATAAAAGCATGTCGCATTTATGCAAAAAAATATTTAATTTTTTGTTTCAAGAAAATATATAGGTCATATTCATGGACATATATGGAATTTATTTTCTTTCTTATTTTGGGAAAAGAAGTTGCATATTATTGGAAAGAAAATCTTAAGTTTTGGGTAGAGACAAGACTTTAATTATATTGTATTCATGGTTATAGATTAAAGGGTTTTGAGAAAGTATTTGGTGTGACAACTGTGACATTCAATGCATAATGCCACTTTAGTTGATTTCATTCTATATCACTATATATTTATATGCTGCAATTTTAGAACAAAACAATAATTAATAAAAAATATGATTGCAAAAAAATATGATTATGATATACAAGAATATGATGTAAAAAGGTACAATTATTTTATGTATAAAAAAATAATTTATCATGTTCTTAGCTAGAAGTGGTCAGACACTATTGTCCATCTAACCTTCAAGGTTGATCACTGTAAGACAAATCTCCAATTATTTGGAAACCCTCGACTCACATCGAGACACGTGGACGTAGGAGTTTTTATCTCTGAACCACGCAAACTATATCCTGTGTCTTTGCTATTTACATTCAGCGCTTATTCTCTAACCTTATATTGCATAATCTGAATATTGATTAAGTGAAAACTGAAATATTAACATTAAGATTTCTGACAAACGAGTAAGATTTTAAACCACCACTTCCGCACATATACTTAAGATATTAGTCCATCAGTCCAACACTAAGTGTAAACTGAAGGATTGCTATCTAAAGTTCAACTCTAACTGAAGCTACCTCCCTTCAGAGTTTAAGGAGCTCACTGAAAAACCTTTTTAATTTGAAAAGCTTTAACTGGAGTATTCCCCCCATACACTCAGTATACTTATTTCGGGACCAACATAATGCACGAGCTGAGCTTGAACTATTTCAAGTTTGATTTGAAGAAACTCGTTCGGAGTTCGACTCGATAGTATACAAGTCATGCAATGTTCAACTCGTTGAGTTTGTGAATATGTTTGAATTCATTTGTTTACGAGCATGGTACTGTTCATGTTCGCAAATTTTCAGGTAATGCACGAACTCATTTATTTAAAAATTAAATGAGTCGAGCTCAAACACAAACTTTAAAATAATATAATCAGGTAATGCACGAACTGAGCTCGAATTTAATAATTAAATGTCGAACCGAGCTCAAAAATCCTAATATTTTAAATAAATCAAACCAAGTAATATTCGGCTGGAGTCGTTCATAGCCGTAATTCATATACTACTCTTATCTTAAGTAAAATTATAACAATGATATTAAATAACACATTAGTATTTGTTAAATAAGAGTATAAAATAGTTGTTGAATATAAACAATGGTTGATTTTTGTACACATGTTTAAATATAGAAACAAAGTAAATGGACATGAATTATTTTGTAATACCACATAGCACGTATAATTACAAACAACACATGTATTCACATGGGCATATATATATTCTTCATTTTCAATTAATTCATATTGTGAATCATATACAAAATTCGAAAAATACTAGTGTATTTTGTACTATATGTATGTTTTGTTAATTAAGGAATTCGAGCCTCGAATTGAGTTTAAAGCTTTTTCAAACTATACTCGAGCCTAATGGTATTCGGTTCAAATGATTAGTAAACATTCAAATTTCTTATTAACAAGACGAGTTTTAAATAGTTTGTGAACTGTAATAACGAGCTTGTTCACGAACTTCAAAACAAATTGAACTTCAAATAATTTGTGAACTCTATATACGAATTAGTTCGCAAACTTCTCTAATTAATACATACATACACATATATATATATAAACTTAAATGATTTAATAAACGAGATTCTTGATTGACGAGTTCAAACTCAAATAACTATTAAATCGAATAATAAACGTGTTGTTATGTCTTCAATCTACCGCTCCACATTTGGATAATAAACATGTCGTATACAGTATCGGTTATTAAGCCCAATTTAATGAATTCTCTTAGTACCTGTATATATGGTTATTTAAAACCCTAACCGCTTAATAAAATATGTCCTTCTCTCTTTCCATGGATGTAGCCAATTGGTGAACCACGTGAATCTGTGTCTTCTTTACGTTTCTATTTCTTATTTTTTCAATTAATCATATTTCGTTACAATAAAACAAACTGATTTCAAACTCGAATTTGATTTTTTTTTATCGAGTCAAACTTGAATTTGATTTATAAAACTCGAACCGAATTTAAATCTGATAATATTCGACTCAATTCAATTCAAATCCAGGGCTAAGCATGATTTTATTTGTTTGAATCATGCATGGGAAGATTGATCAGAAAAAATAGAAACATTTAAGAAACAAATGAATTGAAACAAACATATATAGAATGATTGAAAATAAGTTGTATGCATGGATCAAAATGTCACGTTGGTCCTGACCCCTTATTTCATAATAAAGACAAGACAAAATAGTTGTAACTCTGAGTTTTAGGTGACGTGGCTACCATTTTTAACTAGGGGGGCTATTTTTTTCCTACCTAATTATATATTTGAATTTAATACCTAAGAAACTATACTACTAAAAGATGAATAACATTAAAAATAATAAAAATATCAACCATGTGTGACGGATGAAGTTAATATGCTCGTAAACGATGTGACATGATATGCATGTAGATATTATTAAATGTTAATAAAAAATTTACTAATTTTTATTTTTGGATTAAATTTATTGATTAATGTACAATTTAATATTATCTAATAGTATAATATAATAAAAAAATAAAAATTATATTGACTTATATGCGGATATGATATTATCATACCAGCTGTCAACACCTGTTCAACGCGGGCGGTGATTTTTTGTACTAATCTCATTTTTGTGTAGTATATTAATGCTATATTTTTTTTTAATTTTACTATTTTATACCTTGTGAAAATTTCATTCACTACAAAAAAAAATTATTTTAGCAACAGAATTTTTCCGTAACTAAAATAAGAAATTCCGTTACTAAAAATTTTAGTAATGGATTTATTCGTAATAATATCGATGGCTACTAAAAAATTTAACAACGGAATATATTCCGTTACTATATAACAACGAAATTTCTGTTTCTAGAATGATTTTTTTAATTTTAGTAACGGAATTGTAACGAAAAATTCCGTTACTAAATTTTTAATAACGGATAATTCTGTCACTAATTCCGTTACTAAAATTTAGCAATAATTACATAACATTATATAGCACTATTCTGTTGCTATATAATGCATTTTTTGTAGTTATTTTCTCAAATAAATATTAATTATATTTCATTAATTATAATAACTTTTTTAAAATCAATAATTTTTTTAATTAGACATAGAGTGAATATATATATAAAAAAGTGAAACACTAAATCTGATTAAACATAGAAAAAATCTTGATACGAAAGCAAAATAAATTTTAAAGAACAAATAAGAATTAGCTAATGATATTAATAGTCAAAATGAGCAAAATAGTAAATTAAATATTAGAGAATTGTGTTCTTGAGAAGCTCGAACAAAATTAACAATAACAAAAAGGTGCTTATAACCTCAAACTTTGATTTCATTGTTTAACTGGAAACCCTCAAACTTTGATTTCAATGAATGAATTAAATTATATATGCATAAAATATAATATACAATATTAATTATTTAAAAAATAAATAAAAAGTATTGTTCTCCAAGAGAAGCCCCAGTGTCCCCATAGGGTGGGTCCCACCACGTGACACCCGTCGCATTACATTCTCATTGTCAATTAATTAATTAATTAATTTCCTAAACTCCAAAATATGCATCGACATATATATTTATGAATAAATAGTCAAACATTATAAAATTCTAATTAATTATAAATTAAACTGTTTAAATTTTCCAAATAATATTGTTTTTTATTAGAGCAAAACAGCATAATATTTCCTTTCAAAAAACAGTAGTAATAATGTATGTAATGAAATTATAATATTGTTGTTGCAATTGGAGCTCCACGCAATCGAAAAAGAAATATGTGGGCTGAGAAGAATCCGACATACTTCTTACACTACGTATGGGCCATCTAATTAATGAGGTGGCTTTACAATTCCACCACCTCAACTCAACTAGGCCACTATTTTAATTTTATTATTATTAAATAATGACCAAATCAATAAATAAAATAAATGTGTTTTTGTCCATCAATTTTCTTGTAACGACCCGGCTTATTTCCTGGAGGTCACTCCTCACAATTCTACTCCAAGCCAATCACGTTTAACTTTAGAGTTTAATAGAACCATTAAAGAGTTTAATAGAACCATTAGAAAAGAAGATGGACTTTGGTGGTATGAATATCTAATTTCAAATCCTTTAAGCTCTCTTCGAATATGCAGTCTCATACCTGCATACTCTCGGAATCCCTCTCATTTCGATGTGTTTCGGCTCATTCATTTAATTCTCGGCCTTGAAGTCGAGCCGCTCTTTGTCTGTGTCTCTACATCGGCAATCACTCCGTATTTCTACCCCGAACGTTACATTGTTAATCCTAATTTTATATTTAAAGAAAATTAAAATAAGGTTTGTGTCCGTCAATGTCAAAACAATATATATATATATATATATATTAAATTATAAATGATATTAATAGTCAATTGTTATAATATTAAATTTTAGTGAATTTAATTTGTTCTTGAGAAGCTTGAATAATAAATGAGTAATACAAGGAATAAAATAAATGTGTTTGTATCCGTAAGTGAATTAGGGTTTGGAGTGGGGTAGCTAGAGACTTGTCTTTAGTGCTTAGTATTTTGAAATTTCTCCAAAAAATAATATCTGCAAATTAAAGAAAGAAAGAAAAAGAGAAAGAGATGGGAAACTCGAATCAAATAGATCTTGTTAGGCCTTCTCCAAAGAGATTGATTGGCTTAAAATAAATGACCTAATAATGAAAGAGATTGAGAAGAACTTTCTAGTAGATATGGCAAAAGATTGTGTTGGGTCGGGACGGGTCGGGTCGCGCGGATTAGACCCATTGGACTTTTAGAAGAAAATAGATTAGAGGATAAAATTTTTGAGGTCTAACCGAATCGAAATCTTAACATGATCATAGTTTATCATATAAATTATACTATCTTTTAGCAAATAAATTAGTTATTTTAGCATGATTCTAATTTAATTTGTTGATTTGACTAAAAGTTTGCAAACAAGCTCAAATAAAATGTTTGTGAATAAATGAATTTAAGCATATTTATGAACATAACGAGTTGAACATCATCAAACTCGAGTCTGGCTCTTTTACTATCAAATTAAACTCAGAAAGGTTTTTTTCTTTAAGATAAACCTTAAATAAATCACAAGTATCTCTTTTCGAATACAACCATAATCATAGTACGAAAATAGTTGGGCTCTTTTGAGCCTGTTGAGTTTTCTGGCATATTTAATACTCCCTTCATCCCGTTATTAGGGACTTGTTTTTTTTTTTTTTTTGCACGTATAATAAGGAGTAGTGTAATAGTTGAAAAGTGATGGGGTCCACATATTTTAAAGAGTAACTTTTTATTATTTTGAGAAATAAGTCAATATTAGTGGGGAACCCAAAAAAGAAAATAGATCACTTTTAGCTGGAGGGATTAGTTCAATTCAGCATGAAATTCCGACAAATTGAAAAACCTTTTAGTATAGTTAGTAAAATTCTGGGCCTTTCTAGGCCCATTTTATGTCCGAACTCGTTAGATTCTAATATAATTGGTTATTCAAAATTTGGGCCTCCCTAAGCCCATTAACACTCTTAAGGCATCCAAATAGATGATTTTCGAGTCTACATAGTTTCCGATAACATTTTTTTTTCTTAAATCTATTGCTTACCAAATTGTACAAGTAACAAATGATAGGAGAAAATAGGGGAAATTATTCAAAGTATCATATTTTATCTGTCCACAAAAAATGTGTTCCGAAGAAATCGAGATGAGTTAAAAAAAAAGCTAAAAAATAGTACTCCCTCTGTCCCACTAATCTTGGCCCCTTTCATTAAAATAATACACCCATTTGAATAAAGAAGGGGCCAAACCTGGTGGGACGGAGGTAGTATGTTCTTAGTGAAATAGGGGACCCACAAAATATAAAATATATTAAATATAAAATATTGAGTGTTTTGTGGGATCATATTTAAAAAAAAGAAGAACACACTTTTGATAGAAGAATCGAACAAAGGATTATTTCTAATGTCTAATTTGACACAATCTCTGAAATAACTTGCAATTTGATCATGAGTATGAGTATTCAAAAGTTCCTTTTGAAGTGAGTGACATAATTGGAAAATAAATTAGACTGTGATACAATTTATATGTTTGTATACTCATGAACTTTTGAGGTTATGGCGTAAAAAAAGTTTATTCAGAACTTTATTTAATAATAAACGAGATAAGTTCGAACTCAATACATTTATCAAGCCAAACTTAAGCACATGTTCGAGTTCTTTTATTCACAAATAAGTTACTCGAGCTTATTCGTGAATCTTCAATCGAGTCAAAACACGAGTCCAGATGCATACAATGATATAAATAATAAATTCAGTATTTAACGAGTTCGAGAATCATCAATATAAATATCCAACAAACAAAGCTCGAGCTTAAACTCGAGAACAATATTATCAAATAACACAATAATGAAGTGAACTTGAGGTTAAGTTTGAGAACAATAATACTTCCATACAATACAAACACTAAAGTTCAATAAATCCCAAATAAATATTTCAAATCCACCAATGACATTAGCCAACAGTCAAAAGTTGATAATATTTCAATACAAATGAAATGTATCAAGAAGAATTATTGGAGAAAAAGTAGGGTACATATTTTGATATTATTATTTTGTATAATGTCGTTAGCTTTCAAAACATATAAGCCTCTCATATTTGAACAACTAAACTCAAAATGGAAGGAAAGAGATAAAGTTGTGAGAAAGTGAAAAGCAAGCAATAAGACTACTATTATCTCTTGACATAAATTTTAATTAAATTATTATTTTCTCGCATCTTCTTTAATATATGACACGATAAAAGAAGTAAATAGTCATGACTTGAAGGAGTCAATCTAGATCATAACATTTCATGACTTTACTATTTATTTTATTTATTTCACTAATTTATCCTATTTACATAACCTTCAACTAAAATCACCAATACAGGTAGCCTAAGAAGCCAAAAATATGATCCACATTTCATTAATTAATATTAGTTTTTTAATTAATTAGTCAAAGAGAGAAAAAAAGAACACATCTTATCTAAATCCAAACGTGTGCATATGCCTTGACAACTTATGTTGGTCGGATGGTGGGAATTTCAGTGGGGCATTTTTCTTTTACTTTTTTACAAAAGTTACAAAGTAATTAATTAATTATATATATATATATATATATATATATATATATATATATAATTTACTTGTCATTTCAAGAATTGGATTTGTTCAAAAAATTAATTTTGAAAATTCATTCATTCTTCTTTGCCTTTTCCATTGAGCTATATGTGTTCATAGAGCGACTGTTTTTGTGTTCAAATGCAAAAGTTATAAATTAGTAATGAATTTGGATCAAGTAAGATCCGGTCCAGAATCTAATCAATATCTATAGATCAAATATATATTGTATGTTTTTTAGGCTAATGAATTTGGATTAAATCTGGATAAAACGAAAAAAATAAACTTGAACTGGACCAAGTAAGATTCGATCTAAATCCGGAACATTGTTATCCATATATTACCCATTCCTACTTTGGTACAAATACTAAAGCTATGTAAGCATTCACTCATCCAGTTTGCGATTTTCAAAGGGATTGTAATTTCTAGGGGGTAGAGACAAAACTATTATATTAAGATAGAAAACATTAAATAATAGTCACTAATTTAATTTTAAATTAATTATAGTTACAATTACAATTTTGTCCTTAGTACGAACAAATTAATATAATGCATACTGTAAGTCTCGTGTTTAAGGATAAACATATAACTTGGTACAAACAGTATGAACAGTATGAATGGGAGTCGTTCGTCCCATTCGAATAATACAACTTGAACGAATTAATCTCATACGTATTGTTAGTCTCATGTTAAGGAAAATACGAGCATAATTGGATTATCTCGCAAATTTTCAAATCTTATTTTGAACTTTAATGAAAATTATATTAATACTTAAATAACTATATTTATTATAAAATTAAGTTGATGAGTCTTGTTATTAATATTTTGTTATTTTAAATGACTATGTTATATTATTAACACTAATTTATCTTATCTTTAAGGTTTTGTAGGAAGAGTAGTTATCTCGATTATATGCCATTCCTTACATATTGGAAGGTGCGAGTTTCGTATAAAGTTGGTTTTGATAAACTATTAACAAAAAATTAAACATTTTATAAAATTGTGAAAAGTAATATATAGCCACGAGTGGATGATGATATGTTAGTTGTTAGGTAGTCCCACGCCAATGGGATTGAATTGGACTCAATTAATTAGCTGTGATTGCACTACTATTTATTGCTTCATAATAATATCTACATTCATTCAAAGATATTTCTATGTACCAATAATTAGGTATGGTAATGTGCTTGCTTGTAATATTAAAAATAAAATGGCGCACTTCAAACAAGCACCACATATTGGTGTCAATCGATCCCGTATCGGCTAACATAAACTGAAAAACATGAAATTTAGAAACTAATTATTTTACCAGTTAACAGGGTATCGACGGTTCAGTATCGATTCTTCTTGAGAATTGATTACCGATTGACACTCTAAGTGGGTCAATAATACCACCTCTTCTATTCATAATGAGCTATTCAAATGCGATTGGACTGATTTTTTTTAAGAAAAGAGAAAATATAATATAAGAGATGTCAGCAACCAAACATCCAGAAACAAGACACATGACACGTCCAACCAAATATGTACGAGAGAAAAAACTAAAACACAAGAAGAGAATTATTGCACCACGACCTAAAACATTTTTCAATACCGACATTATAGGCCTTTTTGCCGACTACCAGCTCCACACAACCGATTTTACATCCTCAATCAAGCGATCAACATTCCACTTTTCATGCAAGTGACACTTCTATATATTATAATTTTTTTTAAATGTGTAATCCTATTAAAAGCAAGACTTTATTATATATGGCATAACCCTAATTAATTTAATTATAGATCGATTAGCATTACAACATTAATAATTAAGAACTGTTAATACCTGGATCATTGATTGTTAGTGATGTTTGTATATATCAAATATTAAAATAGTGTTATGAGAAAATGAGTAAGAATTTTTAAAAAATCGAAAATATATTTTTAATGAAAAAATGAATCCACGAAATCTGTAATCACCTCTATATCTAAATAAAACAAAATATTACATTACCACATAGGTCACACATGACGCATTCTACATGAATTATGAATAGTATATATACATATTATTAAATATTTAAGTTAGTGAGTATGATAAATACACGACAACTCACTTCATTGATTTCCACCATTCATTGCCTATTTATTACTATATCATGAAAAGCATGGTAGCCTAATTAATTTATTTTATTTAATTATTAGCCAAGACTATTTCTAAAATAGACTATCTATAAATGAATTTGATTTCGTTACACAACGAATAGCAATTGTTGCTTTTAATCAATAATCTTTCTTCCACAACACTCATTATAAGGTTGGCGAAAATTTTAATTGCGATGGATGTAATATTCAAAAATGGTTAATTTAGTGTTTATTAACTTGTTTTACCGACACGCATGAATAACATAAAAGACAAACGTTTTTCATATGAAAACAAGAAAATTGAAATATTATTGATAAAACATGAAGTCTGTCTATCAACACATCAAATCTAGTATTTATAGCATAAACAAATATCCTAATTTATTAGAAAATGAAATAAATAATCATATCCTAACTTGGAAAGAAAATGAAATTAAAATAAAATAACCAAACAACTTCCTGAATTTGAATCCGGAAGCTCATAGATCACAACAAAATAGTGTGTCTTGTTCATCCCATTATTGTTTCGCTTTCTGAGATGCTTTAATATAAATTTTAAATTTAAAGTAAAAAAAGTTATGTCCGTTTCGATTTCAACGGAGGATTCCTTTATCGATGTTATGTCCTGCTGAGTGCTTGTTTATTTTTATCTCAACTCAATTTTAGCATGGTCTTATCGTAAGTACGATAGGACGTGTAATAATAAATTATGGTTAGTAAATAGATTGAAGAATATTAATAAATTATTAATGTTAATGTGCTTGAATCAATGTCGGATCTAGACTTTCAATTTTTTTTTACTACATATTATAATATAGTAAGTATTTTATATATCAATTATCAAGTAGTGACGCAGTCACCTTGGTCTCCTCAAATATGTGGTATATTTTATATACTAATTATTAATGTTATTTAAATAAGTAATATATATACGATATATATGAAGTATATTAATATAAATGGGGTAATAGGTAAAATTACTCACTTTTATAAAATAAAAATAAAAAATACCCACTTTTTACAATAACATGATGAATTTCATCATGTGATCATGTTATTTTTACAATAACATGATGAATTTCATCATGTGATCATGTTATTCAAGTTATTTTAAATTTGAATAACATGAACACATGATCAATTTCATCATTCTATTATAAAAAGTGGATATTTTTTATTTTTTATTTTTAACTTATCAAAATGGGTATTTTAGCATTTACCCCTAAATAAAATGTATGGTAATTATTTTTAATTAAAGATTGATTAAAAAGTATATACACGGGTTATAAGGTATATTAATAAAAATGTATCATAATTGTTTTCAATAATAAATTGATTAAAATATAGATATGATTAGTTCAATTTTTGCATTAAAAAATTCAAATATTTCAAAATTATTAATTTTTTATTTGATTAATCGAACAACTTCACTAAATTTTCAAAATATCTATATCGAATTCAAGTTGTTTTTATTCTTATCCTTTCAGACAAAATAGAAATTTTAAAATTTTGACCACAACTCCTTTCTTTTCCGAATTTACTTGGGCTAACATGTCGATTTCGGGTTAAACTCATATCTTTATATTAATTCATGTAATTTTATTATATTTTATTTTAATTAATAGTATAATGTAATTGTAAGTAAACAAAATAATTTGGACCCCACCTTATCTTGAAGAATACAATACATGGCTAAATTAAGGTTGCCCCCACCAAGCCATTTCTTTTACTATTTTAGAATCTTCAAATTTTCTTCTTCTTTTTCTTTTTTTTTTTTCTTTTTTTAAAGAAACTACCTATCATTTGACCAAAATCGCTTGAAAACTATATTCTTGAAGAGAACTTTAAATATTAAAATTCACAAAAAATAATCTGGTCCCTAATTTGTTGGGACTTGATATTATCATGAAATGTGTCCAATTGCTTTTGTAAACAAGTAAGAAGTAAGAAGTAGCCAAATGAAGTCCCATGCTGAAAGAATATATGATTGATGTGGTTGTGTAATAAAAGTTAAGAGACCACATGGTGGTCACATGCATGCCCAAGTCCTACCATATACTACAATCAACAATCCAACACTTCCTATTTCTATTCTTTTCATTCAATGTTGATCGTTCGTCCTGTTAAAAGTGATAATGTTTTTTTATTGGGAGGTTACTTGAAAAGTGGTTAATTTCTTATAAAAAAAGTTTTACCTTTAAAATATTAGTTCCTATTTTTTAAAAACATGACACTTTATTTTCTTAGTCTCCGAATTAAATTCCATGTGATCGTTTTTAACAGGAAGATTGTGTATTATTTAATTTTAAATTTCGATACAAGATTAATAAGCATGTATATAAGTCAATTTAGAGATGATATATGGTTCATTTTTCTAGAACACCATTCCCATATAGTGGTTGTTTCAATGAAGGTGGGAAATTAAGAAAAAGAACAAATACGGTAAATTTTTATATTTTAAGTTGTGTTTAAGGACAAATTTATTTCTCTACGATTGTTTTTATTCTTTATATTTTAGGTTGTTCTATCATAAGGATAAATTGAATGACAAGTTCGTAAAATTAGTTTATAAAATTTGTGATTATTCAAAGTTTGATTTATTGTTTAAAGTGAATCCGACTCGTTGAGATTGCATTCATACATCTTCCTGAGCTAGAGCTGTCAAAATCTCCGAGTCGGGCCAGTTCGGTCCAGCCCACCGGGCTAGTGTCATATTACAGGTTGGGTCAGGCTGACCCGAAATTAGTGCGGGCTGCTGAAATCCAAATCCATACTCGTCCATTACGGGTCATCGGGCCAAATCAGCCCATAAATTAAAATTTTATTTTCATAAATTTAAAATATAATGTGGATCAATTATATTTTTTAAAATTATAAAATAAATAAAAAGATGGCATCAAGATATAAATCTAATATATTTATTATATTTAATGTAGATTTGTTATTTTATTTTAGTATTAATTAGAGTACAAAAATAATTTTGTAATAAAATCAAATAAAATGTAATATATTTTAAAAGTTAAAAATATTATCATAAATAAATGTTAATTAAATTATAAAATATTAAAAATATAATCATTATGAGAGTAATGTATATACTAAATATTGTAAAAAAAATTGAAATAATAATAAAAGTATAGCCCGAAGCCCACCGGACTCTTTTAGCCCAAAGCCCATATATCTGCCGGGCCAATGGGCTGGGCTGGTTTGGATCGAAATTTTTTGGGCTTCTATATTTTGAGCTCAACCCAACCCTACTTACGGGTGAGCCGAGTAAGCCCATCAGGCTGGGCCTTTTCGGGCCAATTTTGACAGTTCTAACTTCTATCGTGAGCCTTTCGAACCGAGTTCTATTTAGCTCTAGTTCAGAAATGAACGAACTTTTATCGAATTTAACTCCGACATTTACGAATACTAACTTGATTCATTTACACCCATATTCCCCTACTCTGTTAATCATATTTTTCAAAATAAGAGTATAACTAATTTAAATGGTATTATTTCTTGCACATTACGATTTGATCGAAAGTGGGTAATCGGCATCTTTTCATGGAGAGGGAATATTTTTCTAAATGTTGATTAAATGAAAAGGTAAGTACTTGCGATACCACAAGTTGTATTTAAAAAATTAAAGTACTTAATTAATTACCATGTTGTATTAATTATATAAAGCATTTATAATTTTAATTTTAAAAATAATACACGTACCGCGCGTTGAAACAAGTTTAATTTGTATGCGCTTTTCAAGCATAACCAATATATATAATATTGTAATCCCATGCTATATACAAAGAATTTTTAAAATAATTACTCCATTTCAGTATTATTAATTTCGTTTGATTAAAAATATTAGTGTTTTATTACATTTTTAGACTAAAAATAGTGGAAAAAAATCACGGAAAGAATATAAAATTGTCTTCATCACCTAAACCAAATAAATATTAGTAATTGGGTAAATACTATTCATCTTTTCCTTTTCTATTGATACATCATTTTCTACCCTCCTTTACTTTTTTATTTTTCTTCCCAAACCACAAATTTCAAATTATAATGCTATTCAATTCATATTCCATTCCCCCTGTCCCCTTTTTAATATTATGACTTATTGTTGCTTTTCTTTCTTTTTGCGTGTGAGTGAGTAAAACGTTAATAATTGATCTATTAAAAGTGGTCACAATAAAATCAGTATGAAAATTTAAAAAAAGTGCAATTTTGTGTATTAAAAATGTGAACTATAGTATTTAATTTAAAAACAAATATTTTGTATTTTATGAAAATAATCACTTTTAACGTAACATACTAATTAAAAAACATGATCTTTATTTAGTGTACCAACGAAGTAATTTATAATGAATAAAATGTGTGTATAGTTATGTACTTTATTTCAACCTCTAAGAAATAAGAATGACTTCACCTGTTCACCACATCTTCCACGCAAAGATTGATTGATTAGTAAATAAAGCATGTCTACGTACTTACATTCATGCATTAGTGCTTTTCAACTTTATTTATTAATTTAATTAATGGTGCAATTTTCCAATCACTAAAATATATGCAAATTAATTAGTAATAATAATAATTATTGTTGTTAATTATAATTTTTTGGGTTGTAAAGTATTGATAAAAAAAATCTTATTTTTTATATGAATATTGTTCACAATAAGAATAATATTGAATTTCAAGATACTAGCTATATATAGTCGCATAGTCTAATACTCCCTCCATCTACGAAAGTGTTTAACAAATTTCCTTTTTGGGCCGTCCACGAAAGTGTTTAACACTAAAATTTTTCATTTATAGTAACTATTCTATACACACAATCCAATTAAAAATTATAAATCATGTGGGACCCAAACTACGCTAATTCTACTTTTCTACACACATCTCCACACACTACACTCCTTTCACACTCCACTCATTACACTCATTAGTCCTTACACACTCTACACAAAGTCAACTTATTTTTTTAAAACCCGTATTATGTCAAAGTGTTAAACACTTTGCTGGACAGAGAGAGTAGTATTTAGAAAAAGAATATTCCTCAAAAATCGAAAGTCTAAGATGCATGAAGCATATTCCATTGATCACGCTACTTTTATTAGTCACTATCAATTAGTATTATTAATTTTCTTTAATAATTTGTGGACTAGAAGAAAGAAAATGATTTTAAGGAAAATAACGTTTAAAGTGTACACACACTACATACATGTAAAGCTAGTATCTTTTGTAATAATATTTTGGATTCATTATTAATAAAAAATCAAACCTTAAAAGATTTAATTTCATGCATGACATATTCAACTTGTTTCAAAAATAATTTTGGTGAAAACATGCTAACTACATTTATTTCATATGCTATATCAAAATTGATGTACTGACCCTAGAAGCATTTACAGTATGTTACTGTATTGCTTTTAAAATAAACATGTCAATAATAATAATGTAAGTCCCTTTCAATTGAGGCTATTTTGATGAGTTTCATGAAAATATTGAATCATATCTACAGAAGTGTTGGATTCTGCATCCCTACACAAATTTCAAACAATCTTTCAAACCATGAATTTGAGTTTTCTAGAGAAACTTTTAGTAGACATTTATATGAGTGACTATATATTTCATAAAAAACCTAAATTATATTATTACCCATTAAAATTATGAAAAATATATAAGTGAGTGGCACATGCACCGTCATCACCTACTAAAATTTCCCCATTTGGAAGTTGAAGATGAATAAGCAAATTGCTACTTGAATACCAACTTGTGTTGTACTCTCCTTTACAATCATTTCATTAATATAACATTATAATATTGGGAGTGGACAGTATCTGTAACTGATATGACATGCTATATAGATAAATAATAAAATTAAAAACTTATTAATTTTCATTTTCTAAAAAAAGATTTAAAAAACATAAATTATGATAATCCATATTTTTATGTGGCATTACGTAATATTGTCATATCAATCACGAGCATATTAAGTTGTACCTACAACACCAATATATTCATTAATAAATCCCATTAGAATTATTAAATGTACCACTATTCCATAAAAAGTGTGAATTTTGTTGGAGAGGCAATGTTCTTGGAAGTAGCCCACATACTTCTAAGCCCAACTAATCATAGTCTAATCACAAAAATAATGAGTGACAAGTCTTCTAATTATCCTCATCAAGTATCAAGTGTAAAGTAAAGAATATATACATATAGTGGTGTTTTGTTAATTAAATGCAATTATTTAAATAATATTGAATAATGAGAGTCAATTATTAATTAGTGTTTGGTGTAAAATG
Organism: Leonotis leonurus; assembly: GCA_026898415.1. Taxonomy (NCBI): domain Eukaryota; kingdom Viridiplantae; phylum Streptophyta; class Magnoliopsida; order Lamiales; family Lamiaceae; genus Leonotis; species Leonotis leonurus. The sequence continues at coordinate 1,234,873 of JAPKLX010000037.1, read as the reverse complement.
GCGTAGCCTCCTCCACTTTAACTTAAGCCAAGCCACCTGGAAACTTACAAGGCTTATCTTTATCCTCTTAGAATCAATTAATTGACTGGTCAAAAAGGAAGAATTAAATATATACTCCTTCTATTTTATTATTTTAATTTTATTGAACTATAATTATGAATATTTTATTGACTATTAAAATTAAAAATAACGTGACAAAAAGAGTATTATGCACAAAATCTAATTTAGGGAAGAAAAATATAAGTAAAAGAAGTCGATCTGTTGAAGTTAATTTTCATAACGTTATCAATTAGGAAAACACAAACATGCATAAAGGTTTATAAAAAATAGTAGTAGCATATATATATGTAGTATTATATACTTATAAATTTCTTGTAATCTACATACTTTATCAAGTGTTTGTGATATTGAGGTTCAAGGTAATTATACCTTTTTAATTGAAAATTACAAAAAATTTAAAGATTGCACGATCAAGAATTCAAATCCGACATTTTTCGCCTTAAATATTAACTTCCAATCTAAAAATAAACCTGGTAATTATAGACATCCGAAATATTGGAGTTTGTTCTACAAAATAAAAATAGATACTATATTTTTTTTTTAAAAACGAGTTCGATCCAAAAACTTGCTATATATGTACTCAAGTTTGTTTAGAAAGTTAAAGCACGATTGAGTAATCGAGCTTCGACGTTTTTATACAATCCCGAGCTTATTAAACTTGAGCCGATATTTTTCTAAAATTATCTTATAAAAGTGTACGTTCAATTCTAACATGATATCAGAACTGATATGATCCGAGAATGTATTTCGGGGAATTGTTCATTCATTACGTATAGACCGAATATAATCGATTATGTGTTTGACACATCATAATATTATTAATTATTATTATTATTATTATTGAAGTAGAAGAAGAATTAATAGATTAGGGTAAGTAGGAGAAGAATTTTGGTCTGCTTATGAAAGTACATGTGATGAAAGATGCTATGAATTTGAATAATAAGTTTAAATTAATATTGTTGGAATTTACTTATTCAGCCCATGATAAAAGGTGTGGCGTTGAGTCAACTGCACGTGCACAACTCCTATACGGCACCGTTTCACTTTGCCCCATCACTTTCTAATTCAATTATTCTAAAAATTGGATTACATTAACATTTAAATTATATGGCCGCGTCACGGAGGACTCGAATCCGAGACCTTAGTTTTGGGCATTAACCTCACTACCACTAAGCCAACACACGCACGCCAAATTCAATTATTCTTTACTCATCTCAAATCCTATATTATTTGCATCATAAAGTTTTTTTTCGTTTTTTACTCAATTTAAATTTTAATTGAAAATATGATATGTTTTCTTGCCAAATTAATTTTAATCGAAAACATGATATAGTTCATAATTGGAATCATTCAAAGTGTTTCACTCTCAAATCATTCGGTTCTTTTGAAATCATATAAAATAAATATATGTTTTTATATCGATTTACATGTTAAAATGTAAGTTTATAACCTATAAACAATGATTCTACACAATATAATAGATAGATTAAACTTAATTAAGGTATAAAAAATCTATAAAAATGTTGAGAAATTGATAGTTTAGAATAATTTGTTCACGATTCCTAACTTTTAGAACTGAAATTGAACCATTTTGATTCCTACACAATACGATTCGGAAATGAAACGTTAGTTCCGATTCACATTCTACGCTTACCATTGCTTTAAAACACCTCTACTTACATACAACAAAATTATAAATAAATTGCGGTTGAATTTAAAATTGAATAGTAGGAATAACGTGATTTGAGAGGACGTTTGATTTGATTGATTGTTAGAAATTAATTCAATTAGATTCGAGTAGATGAGAAAAGTCTTAGTACTTTTTGTTCTATAATATTAGCTTAATTTATATGAGAATTAATATCAAACCCATTAATTGAAAAGAACAATTCATGCTTGAAAAAAATATTATACACACATTAAGAGAGTAACCCTTGTCTCGTGGAATTACATTATTAAGTATGCATGGTTTTAATATATTTATAATAAAATAGAATTTGACTTGGTCGTGAAAAATGGTTGCATGAAATAATAAAATTTGCATGCATCTAGCTAGTTTCATGTGGCTTATAATTTTAATCAAAATTATAAAACTTGAGGTTTTTTATAAATAAAAAAAAATAGGTGTTTCAATCAACATCTAATTTTACACTAAAATTATATTATAATGAATTTTTAATTGTCACCAACCTAATTGCATCAAAAGATTCAATAGAATTTTATAGATTAAAGGTTCGAAATGTTATAATTAGTTGAATATTATGATTAAGAAAGATGAAAATATCAACTTCAAGTGCCAGATTTATTTTCTTTCGTTTATTTCATTATTTCTGATATATTCTAATAAAGAAAAAATCATAACTTTGGTTAAAATAGATCGAAAATAGTGAAACGAAAGGAAGTTAAATCTTCTTTCATCACGGAAAATAATTCGTGTTTAATGAAAAAAGAAAAAGAATAATGACATCAGCAAAAATCTGTCATTTTAATTCTTATTTTTAACATTAAATCACCTAAAATTTCATCATTTGATTTTGGAATTTTGGGCCACTTGAGAAAGTTATTATGTTTTGAAGCAATTATATATATTTGAAATTAATTTGTTTAATATGATAATTACTCATTAATAATTTGTATTCAAGCATGGGATAAAACAGAGGTTCACATATTAAAAACTTCATAGTATTTCATTTTCTTATTTACATTACAAAATATGCAATAAAACAAAGCACAAAGTAATAAAATTACATAACTTACGGAACATGTAAAAAACACCATAAAAAGAAAAAATGATGTAAGAGAATAGGTCCTATTTTTCTCTGTGGACTTTAGAATGAAAATGACACCAAATTACCAAATAAAATAATTTAGTAGTACCAAAAATAAATGAAAGAAAAATGACTAGTGTCACAAGTGTAGAGAATTGGATATAAAAAGGGACCAATCACTTCCCCAAAATACCTCTCAATCTCTCCATTCATTCCTTCATAACTCCTCACAAAATTTCAATTCCTCAAAATCTTTTCTCAACAAACTAAACCAACTTACTTCCTCTTCTCTCGTATTATCTTCTTTTTTTTCCTTTTACTCAAACAATATATAAGTGGGGTTGTTTTTTTTATTGCAATGGAAAATGAAAAGCAGCAGCCCACAAAAGCATCAAGATTCAAGAGAATCTGTGTTTTCTGTGGAAGCAGCCCAGGCAAGAAACCAAGCTACCAGCTTGCTGCAGTTCAGCTTGGAAAGGAACTGGTAATTAATTTTTATATACACTTCTTTTAATCCCATTTAATCATCAAAGAAATGTGAGATTCTGGGATTTAATCATAAAAAGAGTATAAAATAGATTGACCATGAACTTTGATCATATTTGTTGGGCTTGAAAAAGATTCAATTTTTATCTATTCAAGACTGAATTCGTGAACTGGGCTTGAAAAAGATTCAATTTTTATGAGTTCAAGACTGAAATCATGAGCTGAGCTTGATGATTTAGTTTCTTTAATGATGTAAAGGTTGAGAGGAACATAGACTTGGTATATGGTGGTGGAAGCATAGGGTTGATGGGTTTGGTTTCTCAAGCAGTGTACGACGGTGGTCGCCACGTTTTAGGGTAATTTAATTTATTATATTAATATTCAATATTAGTAGTATAGTATCTCCTAATTCTTTAACATGATATCAAGATTCTTTTTTCTCATATGTTTAGTATATATTTTCCTTTTTTTGCAGGGTGATTCCCAAAACTCTGATGCCAAGAGAGGTATATATACATATATATACATATACACACTGTTTCTTTAATATTATTATGTCTTGATTTGGTTGATTGGAACTTGATGAATTATTGAATTAATTAATAATGGGATTTAATTAATAATTGAAATTTGTTTTGTGTTAATGTATTTTTAGATAACAGGAGAGCCAGTTGGAGAAGTGAGAGCAGTTTCTGGAATGCATCAAAGGAAGGCAGAGATGGCTAGACAAGCTGATGCTTTTATAGCTCTACCTGGTAATTAAATTTCATCATAATCAATTAATGGAGTAATAAAGAAAGAATAAATAGTTTTGTAGTAAAGGAAAAAGGGTTGGTGAAGTTGTCTGAATTAATCATACACATTTTGAGTGATGTGCTTTTATTTGAGTATATAGTCTCAAATTGGTTATATTTTCAATTATTATTTTTGTATTAATAAAAAAATATAATGTGGGTGCAGGTGGCTATGGAACATTGGAGGAATTGTTGGAAGTCATCACTTGGGCTCAGCTTGGGATTCATGAAAAACCGGTATTTATCAATTTACATGTTATAATATCAAACAACTTTATTAATCATGCAAAAGACAACCCTTTTATTATATATATACAGAAGTTGGGTTGGATGAATTAGCCGTGATTTAGTATCAGAATTAATTATTATAGGTCGTTTGGTTAGGTGGACATAGTTCGAAATTTAGTCTCAGGAGAGTGCCACGTAGAATTAGTTTGAGTAATTAGTCTTAGCATATCTCCTATAACAAAAATAATCTCAACTTATTTCAGGTCAATCACTTGTAGTTAGTCTCAAAACAATCTAATTCTGAAAGTAACCAAACATGGCCTATATGTTTAGGAGTTACTATAAGGCTTCAACGCATTCGATTTTATCGGTCTGAATCGAATTAGACGAGTACTAGTTCTTTTACTTGTCCGAATCCTTCGAGACTTACAATGATTAATTTGTTAATTCAAATGGTTATATGCAAATTAAGGTGTAGAAAAGAATAATTTGAGGATGATTCAAAGATATTTAATTTGTTAATTTTGCAGGTAGGTTTACTTAATGTGGATGGGTTCTACAACTCACTGCTGTCTTTCATAGACAAAGCTGTGGATGAGGGTTTCATTGCACCATCTGCCCGCCACATTATCTTGTCTGCCCCAACTGCCCATGAACTCATGTCCAAGCTTGAGGTACAACACCCCCAATGCACACCAACTACCACTTCCTCAATTTCTTTGCCCCAACTTCACACATGGCTCCCACACTTTTATGAGCATAAAGGATCATTTATCTCAATTATAACTCACTTGTCCCTTCAACTATCAATGTATGACAAAGAGAATATCTAAATTGATTTGATCTAATTCATGTGAAAACATAGTTACCTCTCTCCACAAAAGACTTGATTGAATTTTTGGTGGGTCCACTTTGTTGTGAGTGGGTGGAGTGCAAGATGTTTTACTGACGAACCGAAATGAAAAAAGAAACAAGTTTTTCATGGATTGAGAGAGTAATATTTGGTACCACAATGTGTTACGTATATTTATTTAGGATTGCATCTGAATGAATGAAAAACATCATCCTCTCTACCTATATATTTTACTTTCAAATCTACCCTATAATTCACTTTCTTGGCGGACCACTACTGACTCGACATGCCATAAATGCTTCGAACAAACTCTACCGCGTTTGTCACATTAATATATGGTTTGTCGAGTTAGCATTCAGCCGTCAGGAATTGAATTATAGGATAGAATCGAGGTTAAAATATAATTTTTCATCAAGTGAGAAAAATGTGCAAACATAAATGTACGTCCCTCATTTTTATAGATACTAGACATGGTCAAATATCAAACCCATTTATTTTGATTTATAATTTGAATTTCTTCAAGTGTATGTACAAAACAACATTATCAATTTGTGTATTGTATAGTGTGCCACTTATCTTAAATTTTGTTATCCCTAATATTAATTAAATTACTGTTTACCAATGCAGGATTATGTTCCAAACCCTAATGGGGTAGCAAAACTTAGTTGGGAAATAGAGCAACAATTGGGGTATACCACAAGATCTAATATTGCTCGTTGACTTCAAATTCTTGTAAACCTTAGGCAAAGTACATACTACTTATATTTAAATATTAATTAATAATCAAAATTAGACACAAAGGAAATGACATGATTAGGTCCAAGTTAGGGGATTATATAGTTGAAAAGCCTTTGTTGATTAAATTTTGTGTACTTTTCATCCCATCATTTTGTGTCTAGTGTTAGTGTTGCTTGGTTTGATCCCTTTTTGTTCTCAATCCATTTGATTTTCTTAGGAGATGGTTATTAATTTGTACTTGTTCTTGTTGTGTATATTTAGCAATTGTTTGCAAATGTTTTGTTCACTGAATTAGAATATTAAGAATTCATTATTATTACCCTTTTTTTCTCTTCAATTTATTATCTTCTTTATCATGTATGAGTAAAATCATAGATTAGCAATCAACAAAATGTTAAATTGATATTTACTATTTACTAAAAGTTTTAATATTCAGTCAGTTCCACTAAACATAATACTTTTTTTGGATTATCCTCATAAATTTTATATAATTCAAAAATAACAAATGTTAATTCTTTAAGAAAATATTGACTTTATCCCCTTTGTAAAACGTTTATTATTTTATACATTCGTTTTAACCAACATGGTGAGAAGAAAAAAATAGCATATTTGGCATGTTCCATTATTTATGACATGTTTACTATATTGGATGTTAATAATAGTGACTCATTTTAAGAAAAAGAAACATTTTACCATTAAAAAGTTAATTAACTTTATTAGAATTCGTCAGTTTACACATAAAAAAAATCATTTTCTTAATATTCGTGCTAAAAGATAATGTGTGTAATGGAACGAATGAAATATTTATTAAGATAGACCACTTTTCCTTTTGTGGAAACTAACACCAAATGTCTAAAGTAGGTTTAGCATGCCGACATATGTGGTATATATGTAAATAGTTCAAATATGACATGTCCATATCGAATAAATTAGCCGCAGACACTTACTAAAGCAACTACGATTGACAAATTTGCCCTCTACCCAACTTCCTAATTACAGCTTTCTTATAATTTCTAATCAGTAAATATATTAAATCTAAAATGAAGAATTTAACTCTGCCAATATTAACCTCTTTTCACTATATTAATATATGTATAATGTGTAATTACACCATTACTAGCCTTTAACAGTCTTCAATTATTATTTCTAAGGAGTATTTTAATCTGGGTTAGACGTCAGAATTATGAATGAACAATAATTTATTTCTTCATTTGTCCCGTTAAAATTGATTTATTTTTCATATCTTACCCATTTTTTGGCTTTTTTCATAAAATGCCAAAAGTTTTTTAAATATACTACTTATTTTACGTGCAAAAAATATTCCATCGTTTCTAATAGGAGTGACAAAAATGAGCAGACCAACTCATGACATTACCGTTGCCGATTTATTTTATTCATTTCAAACACGACTTCCACTCAAGTTGAAATCGCGTGTACGTAAAGGTGGGTGACCTTAAAAGCGCATTCCCGACATAATTGACGCACTTTTACAATCATTTAAAAATTGTCGCGCTCTAATCCTATGTTTCCTCATCTTAATCCCTTTTAACATTACTTGCTAATGCAAAGAACCTTTAAAGTGTTTTCTTATTGCAATTTATGGCTCTTGCATGTTTAGATTTCATCATCTCGTGATATAATAAATGTTTTACATAATTTATGGAAAAAAAAATCATTTTACCTCTCAATTCTCATGAGTAGGAATGATAAAACACCAACAATCTTGGCTCCAGCCCATCGAGCTTTTGTAAAAATAGGAGTTGGGTTGATCTGAATTTCCATCGTGTCTGAAATATGAAAATCCGTGCAATCTGAAAAATATTTTATAGTACAAAAATTTCAGATCAGACAGAATAGACTTGAGGTATTGGATTTTCGTACATTTTGGCAAGTCAATATGACCGCAAAATCGAGTTATACCATCAAATCGTGTTGGATCGAGATCATTTTATCATATTTACTCAAGAGTAATAGTGTATACAAGAACATGTGGAAATGAGTCCTACCAATTTTTTTTTATCTTTACCGTCAAATTTTTGAATTTATTGAAAAGTATCTGCAATTCTATTGAGTTGACAATGTTGAAGAGCGAGTTAGTCGATATAAAAAGTTATCATCCATATCTTTTGCTGCTTCCGCCACTGCTCAAGAGTACTTCTCCCGTCCCCCAATAAGTGTTTCCAAACATAAAAATCCACATACTAATACAATTAATAATTTTCACTATTTATCCCTAATAATTGTATAGAAAACATAAAAAGTAAAAGTAATTCAATAATGAAAGGGGTAAAATTGGAAATTTAATACTAGTTTTATCTTGATTTTTGTAATAGGACACTTATTGAGGGACACAAAATTTTTCTTAAGAGACACTTATTGGGAGACGGATGGAGTATGTACTATTAACATTTTTGTTCTCATAGAAATTCACAATCACTATTGATATTGCAGTTTGAATACATTTAATTTTGTGCAATATTTCACAACCACACTTAAAACACACAAAAGACAAATGGTAGCATGTCGGTGGGATTCAAATTCAAGACAATCTTTTTGTAAATATTACTACACTTCACCTCTAAGATTGTTCCTACTCTTCACACTCAACTTCATATCATTTAAACTATTCAACCCATCACCATAAACATGAGCAACACTTAACCCAGCCCAATCACTCCTCAGTGCCTTGGAAAGTTTTTCCAAGAAGAAATAAAAGCATGGATATTGGTTCGCCTCTTCGTTTGACTTCATGGCATAGCCGAAGTCGCATAGATGGCTACTCCATGTAAATTTCTCGATCTAATTCTCTATATAAGAAAGCATTCTTCACGTCACCATGTATTAATGTAACCAAACACCTTTAAAGTTATTAAAACAAATGCAATAATGCCCATTAGTAAAGGTGCACAAACAGAAAAGAAAAATAGGTGTTAAAGTATGATTCATTGAAAAAGTTAAAGCATAGTTGCAAATGCAATGACAACACGTGTAAGAGACAAGACAAGGATGTGTTTGTGGTGATAGGCTAAGTAGATAGATTGTGTAAGTTAATGTCACGCACACTCATAGCCTTTTAGTAGGCAAGTTAAATCGATAAGACCAACATAAAGAGTAGTGTGTATTTGCACTCTCCACTTTGGTTCCGACCTTTTACTAAGGTAACAATTTGATTAGGTAGTTGATGCCACACATGGATAGCACATGTGTTTGTGTGTTTTGTTTGCATAATTATAGGACAATAGTAGATGAATAAATCCACCTAATTTTAGAGGAGTTCTGTTGTAATGGAATATGATAATTGAGTAATTGAAACAAACAGAAAAGTAAAGAGGCACAGATTTACGTGGTTCACCAACGTTGTGTTGGCTACGTCCACGGACAGAAAAGGAGAACAGATTTTATTATGATAGTGACGGCTTCAGATACAGAATGTGTGCCCTACTTCTTTATAAATAAAGTACATCAAAAGGGTTGGACCCAACCAGATTGCGTAGCGGCAAATCAGATTCAAGGCATACTAACAAGTTCCGTGTCAAGATTCGTTATATAACACTTGAAGACTCGATTTTCTGACTAAGTTCGTTCTCAAATATTAAGGTCCAATGAAATTTTGGATTGAAACAAGATTTTAGGCAGCTGGAAATTTCAGTATAGGTCAATGGGATTAATCCCGATCCAATGACATAGTCAATACTAATATAATTACGACTACGATATCGAATTAAGAATCATCTAGTAACGCCGTCTAGGATTTAAGGGGTGCTAGGGCTGATTCAGCACCCCAACCAATTACATTGTTTTTCTAGTTTTAACCTTATACTTCATTCGTCTCATTCAATTTATCTCGTTACTACTCGACGCAGTATATTAAGAAGAAATAATAAAAATCACTTGGGTTATGTTGACCTAGTTTGCCTCCTAGAGAATAGCTTTGGTAAGAAAGAGAATGTATATAGAATCACTTATATGCAATCAACTAGATTTAAACTAATTCAACTACTTGAACATATATAGAGAATTCAAGCATTGATACTTCAAATTTTACACTCAAGATTAAGATGAATAGATATATGCAGAAAATGTGTGAAAATAATCTTGCTCATTAGTAACACACTGCATGAAACCGAAAACGACTAGTTTCCTACGTGAAAGATTGAGCCACGGATGATGTCGTAACAAGACCAGAGAGGAGACCGATGATAACAGCACTGTTGTATGTGCTCGGCTCAGTTTGCATTGAGTTGTTTCTTGAATCGATGAATGTCTCGTTGAGAAATGGCCCGCCGACTAGCGCCCCCATTGCAACATTAGGGTTTGGATCATCAGACTCGAGCCATTTGAAACCATCTTTGCAGCCCGTCGTTGCATCACTCGGAATCGAGGCTCCTCTATGATGGACATTTTTCGGATACTTATCCCCGTAGCCCACGAGATAGCTCATTTTCAAAGGATTGTTTCCCAAAACATAATCTGCCTGCATATATCACAGAAGGTCCATAACTGAATAGACCAGAATCAAGATATCAAGACTGATTTTCGGGTGCGAATGTGACATTTCAGGACCGGAAATGAGAGATTTTGATCCGTTTTAACTTCCTCTAATTGAGCAAGTGTGTATTAGTGTACCTGAGAGAAGGCAAACTTCCGTAGATCCGAGGGCCTAAAAGCATTTCCATTACACGATAGCTTTGATGTTCGGGATGAGAGCATGTAATCGCTGTAAATGACAGCTAGAAAAGCCGAGGCAACGGGATGTTGCAAAGAATTCCATTGACTTATCCATAGTAGACCACCTGCACACATACAAGTTTCAACAAAATGCACGAATGTACATTGACTTTAGTTGAAGCCACAGCCTTTTGCAGCTAACAAAGAATTTAAACATCGTGCCATCTTTGAAAAGCTCACACAACTTCGTATGTAATTCGAGGCAAGAAAGAAGCATAGGAAAGCAGATTACCGCCGGTTCTGCTAGAGGTGGCAGTAGGCGATTTGGGTAAAAAACCGCACATGACCGCTTCTGCTGACTCTTTATACTTGTTGAGGAGATTAGAATTGGAGACGTCCTTTGAGCCAAAGAAGGAAACTCGGGATAGAAGAACCTGCAGTTAGGCAGTCGTTACTTTCTCGTTGACAAGCTATGTGCTTGAATTGGTGAAGAAAATGTTTACATATGCAATGCCATGAAAGATCAAATGTACCTGAGCTCCGGCCAGCTTGTTATCCCAGCTAAACCAAGTTGGATTCCCAAAATTACCAAACTCTTCTCCGTTTTTCCCCATCAAGTACTCAAAATATGACCGATCCCGTGTGGCATGATAGAGCCAGCTTGCTGCCCACAAGAGCTCATCACCATAGCCGGTAGAGTTGTAGAACGTTTGTACTTCGGGAATACTAACGCTATAAGATGCTCTATATGTGTCCGCAAAGGTAAATAGTTGTTTAGCATGCTTCAAAAGCGTGGATGAGTACGCAGCATCACTGCTCCTAAATACCAGAGATGCCGATGCTAGAGCAGCTGCTGTTTCTGCAGCAACCTCTGTTCCTGGAGAAGACGTATTGATCTGTGTGAGAGGCCTTTCCTCCAACATATCCTCGGGCCTTTCCCAACAAGCATGGTCCTTGTTAGGGCTTCCGACCTGCCCGAATTATTTTATACCAACAAAGAACACTGGTTAGATATTTCTATATCTAGTCTACTAACTCGAGGAGTTTTCAAAAAAGCAAAAGATGCGCAGACATGCTTCTTGACTAATGCTTACTTTGCATCAAAGAAAAAATAATCATGCATCAGTAAATCAAATTTTTAGCCAACTATGGGAAGGAAAATACTTCAAGATTTTAACAATAAGAAGGTGCATCAAGAAAGCGAATCTGCGTTGGTATGACAACATAGAGATATGCTTGACACGAGCAAACAACTAAAGCAATGAAACAAAAGCATTATTCTCAGAAACAATCTTAAGGTTACCTTAACTTGGCAGCGCGAAATATAAACTGCAAACATAAGAGGGAAACCTTTGGAACGCAGAAAAAACATTACTTTTACCCAAGTATAGCATGTAAACGGCACAAAGAGCATTATCGAGGACATGCTTCCCCCATAAAATAGTGAAAAAGCGTACATACACCGACATGCTTATGTTACTTTGTACAATATAGTAAAGCAAAAGTCACCATGTATAGAAAGATACTTCAATATCTGTAACAAACTATTGAGTCTATAATGAGCAAATAGTTTCCTCAATAAAGCTAAACCTTAAGAAAATTTATGATGACATAGAAAGATGCCTGATTTGCTCAAGATTCTCAAGCAAAGAACCAAACGACATTACTCTCAGCATCACTGTTACATTAAACCAGCAGCTACTAATGTAAACTTCAAACGCAGAAAGGAAAAAAAAGTCGAATTTCACCTGAATGTATAGAACATTATCACTAGGATGAGCAGTAACAAGGTAATCCGTGATCCACTTAAGCGAGCCTTGAACGTTGTCCAACTGATCCACAGCCTTCAATTGATCGCCATACTCGAGGATGGCCCACGACAGCACCGTGGCAGTGAAGGCCATCGGAAATCCAAACTTCATATGATCACCAGCATCATACATTCCCTTAGAAAGATCCAATTTAGCTTCACTCCCATCTTTCAAGGCCGAATCCCCTCTCCAAGAAATCTCATTGTTCTCCAGCTTCCCAGCTTAAAAATTGAAATAATAAAATCCACTGTTAACTAAGAATTCACTTCACATCTCAACAACATTCCCAATTTTCTTTACCACATCAATCAAATGAGTCCAACCTTACAAATCTAATCAATAGTAACTAGTGTGAAACTAAACAGTGACCAATTCTTCCAGAAACAACTCTTGAAAAGGCATGAACATGAGATCTGATCTCGCACATTAAAAGCAGAATGCCAACAACAAAAGGAAATAAATAAATAGATAGATCAAGGGGGAAATGTACATTTTTGAATGTCGAGAAACTGGGTGGCGACCTTGAGAGCATCAGCATATTTCTTAGCAATGGCGCCAGGTGGGCCCGGAACAGGGGCAGGTCCTGAGTCTGATTTGTGAATCTTGGATCTCACGGTGAAGAAAATTGCTAATACAACTGCACCCAAAACTATGAAAGCTATAAACCAACCACACCACCCTCTCGAACCCCTCTTCTCTCCCATTCTTAGTGCGAGAAAGAGAGAGATGAGGAGTGTGTGCCTTCCCGAATGGAAAGATTAGATTTTTACTAGAACCCGAGTTCTTAAATTTGAGATACGAAGCAAACGCGATGCAGAAACAGAAACAAAGACTTGGTTTGAACTCAAGGAATCAAGTAAGATATTAGAGGGGCGTAAAAAGGCGGGATCTTTGTGAATGAAACCAAAATTTTGGAGGATTTAGACAAAATGTAATCGAGCTATATGTTATGGTTGTGAAGATTTTGCTAAGGAACATGTGATTTTAGCGCTAAAGTGTTTAAGTGTACAGCACCGACAACCAGCACTTGCTAACCAAGAACTCAATTTATTCATTATTAAGGTCATTTGTCTTAATCTGTGATTATAATATGCTTCTTTTTTTTTCAGACTAATAAATTACATTTTAATTATTATATACTCTTAAGGTCATTTGTCCTAATCTGTGATTATGATATTTTTTCTTTCAGAATAATAAATTACATTGTAATTACTATGATATGATTTAGTTTTAAATAATATAATAATGTCCAAGAAAAAATTGCAAATTTTGTTGAATTTATTATTAATTTTATAGTTATTTACATTAAGTATTAAATTATAAATAAAATTGGCAAGTATTTTAGTCATTTGCATAGCCTTCAAACTTCATTCTTGAATGCGCATTCACCTAAAAGCACACAACATAATAAGAGCTCGAAGCACACAATATAATAAGAGGTAGAAATTAAATGGTAGTGTATTCAATTAAACAAGTGAATACCATTTAATTGACCTATGTTTGTTTGCATAGTGTCAATTAATCATGTATTTCTTTAATAAGAATTAATCCGATATTTATGAATCATCCTCATATTACTCATTACTATTTTCAACCCAATAGAAACGATTTATCTGTTATTACTAAAAAATTGAATAAACACTCAATAATTATATATACACGAACATCAATGAACACCAGGTGTTATTTTGCCCAAAAAATAAATGAATCGTTATTAACGGGACGTCCCAAAAAAAGAATACGAGTCATTATTACCATGATTATTTTATTTAAAAAAACCCTACAGATTTGTTGTTTCTGCAAATTTGACAAGAAGTCAATATGTCCGAGTGGTTAAGGAGACAGACTTGAAATCTGTTGGGCTTCGCCCGCGCAGGTTCGAACCCTGCTGTTGACGATTTATTATTATGTTTGTTGTTTAATAAACTTCATTTTTATTTGATAAAGGGTTGTTTATATCGAATTGGAGTTGGACCCAAACCAAGCACATGAATAGATCCCATCTCTATTCAGCCTGGTTTAAATTGCTTTAAATTTTCAATAAACCAACTTCTTGTTGGAATTGTAAAAAGAATTCTAGTTGGTTCTAAGAATATACAATGCTTATGGAAGTGTTGAAAAATATACTAAAATGTGAAGTTGAGGGGAAATTGCATGTGCTGGTAAATGATATACAAGAATTCTTGTTCATGACCGATTAGGGATGTTGATGGATGGGTTTCACCGGTTCAGAATTGATAAAAAGTTTTGGATCTGGATGTGAAAATAGAATAAGTACAATCGAATTTGGTAAAGTAGTTTCGATTATAGACCCAAAACTAGAACCATTATTAGAGCACTCGAATAAATTAAAAAAAATGAAAATTTTTAAAGACAAATTGATTTGGTCCAAAATCAGAATCATATTAAACAAAATGAGACGAAACGAATCGGTCTAAAATCGATCATGAAAGGATCTAAGCAGATTCATAATTAAATATCACAACTCTATATCTGAGCGGATTTTAATCGATTTTCATTTTGAATTTAGTTAAAAACCCACAAACCCTAATCCAATAACCCACCCAAAGGCTAAAGTTGGTTGGAACCTAACGACATTGACTAAATTTTATCAAATTATATGCTAAATAAACTATGTCTTGAGCTAGGAAAAGGCCAATTTGTATAGAAAACATCCCTATATTTAATAAAGTTATGATGCACATAGACATATATGCCCCCCAACCAGTGGGCAATTTTGGGAAATTTGGTATGAGTGTGACTTTCCAACAACCCTTTGATGATTGTAGCAAGGCATGTTGGAGAGTGACCACATTTGCTCTTTTGCCCATCAACAATTGGCCCTATCTTATTATTTTTCTTTTTTTACTTTTATGTAACGTAGTATCCAAGGATTTGGGGAACTTGACAATTGAGATTGGAGGACATATCCCTCTTTCTTTCTTTGAAAAAGTTTGCCTTCCTATAAGATATACGATCACCATAAAAGGAAATAGTTGTACAAATAAAATCCTCTATCTTTAGTGTGATTTCTAAGTCATTTATGAGCTTGTTTATCCTCCTAACATTAATGCTAATATTTGATGATGGGAATTACTAAACAGCCAATTTGGTGGTGAGTGAAAAGAATGTGTCTAGTCTTAATCAAGACATATATGAGAGGCATAATCATGAGAATTCATCATCTAAGGTTCAAAGTTCAATTTATAATAAAGGCCATAAAAGTTTGGAGCTTTTAATCTATCCCTCTACTAAAAATATACTCTTATTTTTTATTTGGACCACCAAATGTGTATTTTTTCTTTTTTTTAGACATGGTAAGACAAAATATTCACTATATTAAACCTCATATATATTATTTTTTGTGTGTTATTTTCTCAACTAAAAACATACTTTATAAAATTTTCAAAACTCGTATTGATTCCCTCACAACAATTTCGCCCCAACCTTGGGGAATCAATAGACTAAAGTCGTTGGCAGAACTTCTACCATTTCATAGTGACTTCTCACACAATCTATCCAATGATGTTCAACGGTCTCTACCCAAGTAGTTGTGGCCCATGATCCAAAGGACCCGCAACCAGCCAATCATGCTCGTTGGCCTCTCGAGCTCTGCATTTTAAGTTCGCTCCTCCACTGGGAGCCCAATAATTCACTCAGAGCTCGGAAAACCTTCCCACATTTTCCTTCCCCTGCAGCTTTTCAGGTTCGCAACTCTTGTTGAGTAGATCAAATAGACCTAGTCGAATGTAGGTCCAACTCTCGTACGGATTCTCTCTTGGCTTAAATTAAATAAACAAAGAACTCATATACAACAAAGTTGATATGGCCGAGTTGGTCTAAGGCGCCAGATTAAGGTTCTGGTCCGAAAGGGCGTGGGTTCGAATCCCACTGTCAACAATATTTTTTTTTATTTTGCTATTTCCGAATATTAATTAGCCTCACTTCGTATCATTATTATGTATTTCTATCAATAGTAAATATTATAGCAGTACATATAAAAGAGAATATACTATTGAAATTTCAATTATTCCCTTTAATAATAAACACTATTGATTACAAAAACGCTAGAGCCCAACAAAATAAATACTCTATAACCTATACCTTATCCAAAAAGGTAAATATAATATCTACACTATTATTTCCTTCAATAGTAAACATTGATGTCATTTACGAGTCCAACAAAAACAAATTATCATAATCCCAATTTCCCAATTAAGAGATCTTCAATTACTATTATCTTTCTAAATTTTATCATCATCAACGGTGCAATGAAACGGGAACTTTTAAGTTTTAACGTCTTCTCAATTCCCTCAACAAACATCACGCTCAACATCAACGGTCCCTATATGGTAAACTCACGCTAAGACGGTGCTCCTCGCCGCACAGTAACGCTCCCTCTCTCCTCCTCCACACGCACTAATAAATAGAGAGTAGAAGTGAGCTTCGAAAATTTGGATTTTTTTTCTTCCGAAATAACGTTGCAAAAATCCTGCCGAGCTCACACAACTGTTCGCCGTCGTCAGCGGCGGCGCAAACACTGCAAATATTTTCTCACTTTCGAATCAGCTGCTTCAGTCTTCTCACCGCCGCGCCAGTTAGCAACGGTCATTTTGTCTCGTTCCACCGTGGAGTATTTTCAGCATATAGGTGACCGACATCGACGTAACCTGGTTCTGATCATCGATTTCTATCGCATTTCTCGCTAGTCTCCTTTTCCTAGTTTATGTTTGATTTTCGTTTTTTTTTTCATTACTTGGATTGCAGTCCTTGAAATCTGCGAAGGATTGTTTGTCTGCTGAAATGCGTTGTGTCTGGATAGTACTTTTTGGAGAGTTTTTTAATGCTGTTTTGTGAGAGTGCATTTTGGTTTTGTTAGTCTCTCTGTACCTGTGTAATGTTCACTCTGAATGTACACATTTGTTCGTCTTTCTCTGAATGTGTTTCTTTTGAGAAATCTTTATTGGTTTCGTTGATGAGTGTGAGCTGGAAGTGGACGTTAGGGAGGAAGATAAGTGTTAATCTTGTTTATTGATACAATTTGTGAGACAATGTAGCTTATACCTGATTAGGAAACAATTTCCAGTCAAAATGTCCTAGTTTTAGGATTTCGGTCCTTATTTATTTCTCATTGTTGATTTTAAGACGATTGAGAGATAGGCTAATCCAATTATCGCATAATCAGATTCTAATGCTTCTGTTGAGATCTTGCTGTTCACTCCCGAAGAGGAAGAGAGATGAGAAATAAATTTGATTTATTTGCTATTGATTTCAAATTTGATATGGGAAAGGAATGGATATATTAATTCTATGTTCTAGACTTGTAGTGTGTACATTATTCTAAATGGATTTTCCGCTGTTTATCTAGGATTGTTGCAATCAAAAGGAGTTCGATTGAAATTCTTTAGACTTGGCAGCAAAAGTAGTATCTGGGACAGGGAGTGGGAAATAGCCTGAGACAAAACAAGGCATATTAAATTTAACTTCTTGCATACATATCCAAATTTGTTATTGAGTAAATTGTATTAACTGGCCTTTTCACATTTTTTCGGTTACTCAATTGCTGAACTTAACTTATAGTGTTCTATTTTTGTTGCAGGGTGTTAAAATGATTGGATCTCTACTCACTAGAGGACTTGTGTATGTGGCATATAGAGTTCTTATTTATAAAAGCTGCACTTATTGCTTTGTGGTGCAGGAATCTCTTATGTTTTACATCTTTACTGCAGAATGTTTCTGGGTTATGCTTACCCTGCATATGAATGCTATAAATCTGTGGAGCTGAATAAGCCTGATATTGAGCAACTCCGGTTTTGGTGCCAGTACTGGTATATCCTCACACTTGATTTGTCGTTTTAAGTGGTTCAGTTTCAGTTTTAGTTTTTTGGATGTAACCACATCTGCGATTTTGCAGGGTCTTGGTGGCAGGCTTAACAGTATTCGAAAGAATTGGTGATACATTTATTGGCTGGTAGAACTTTTGTGTTTTTACTCACTGGCTTTCTTATATGGTGAGATTTATGTTGATAATTGTTTTTTTCATCTTGAAGGGTTCCAATGTATGGTGAAGCAAAGTTAGCCTTCTTTATATATCTGTGGTATCCTAAAACTAAGGTGTGTAATCTCATCTACAAATCGTATCTTCTACTTATTTGTACTTCACATTTTTACCTCCTAACTGTAAGTTTTCCTTGACTACATCAATCCAGGGAACAACGTATGTGTATGGCTCGTTCTTTAGGCCTTATATTGCAAAACATGAGTCAGAAATTGATCGTAATTTGTTAGAACTGAAGACAAGAGCTGGTGACTTGGCACTTATTTACTGGCAAAAGACTGCAAGTTATGCCCAGACCAGAGTTTTTGATATTCTGCAGTTTGTTGCTGCACAATCCACCCCCAGACGATCAGCTCAGGTACAATTTATTTGCTGCACTATGGAAAGACCTAAAGTATCATGTAGTCGAGCATGCTTTGTGTCATATTTCATATTACTTACAGTTATACCAAGAAGTTCGTCTCCAACTATGAAAGTCTTAGTTGTATTAATAAGGCTGCACTAGACTATTTACTCTTTCAATCCCACTTATTATAAATTTTGGGACCAATAACATCATCAAATTCTCTATGTGCTCGTTCGTTACTTGCTTCTCACAAGTGAGAAAGGTCGCAAAAGTATGCTTCCAGTTGATACACAATATAAAGGCAATCATCTCTTGTTGTTATAGACTTGGTCGGCAAACCGTGAAACTTTGCCTTTTTGTTAACAATGCCATTTGATGTCAGTTGATTGCATCACAATTCTGATTTTTTTTTTTCTGGTTCAAACTCGATGTCCCCTTCTACTTGATTATGATGATGTTTGCTCGAAATTGTAGAGTTCTCATTCATGCGGTAAGAATTTCTGATCTTTCTTCATGTTGTAGCCTCCACCACAAGAAGCTAAAGTCCTAAAACACGCTGCACCACCACAAGCTCGCGAAGAAGATGCTACATCACAACCAGGCGATGAACAACCCTCGTCCTCTGCTTCTACTACATCTTCAAGCGAGCAGGAAGAGGACACAGCAGAAGTAGCCGCACCTCCGAACGATCCAAAAGCAGCAGCAGTTTTGAAAGAACATAAAACAACCCAAACTCGAGCTCTTATGAAATCGAGTTCTTCTTCTTCAAAGGATCTCTTAGCAGCAGCAGTCCTTAAAGAACAGAAAACAACACAAAGTCGATCTCTTACGAAATCGAGCTCTTCTTTAAAGGAGCAGGTAATGAAGGTCGATTCTGTGCCTCCCTCTGCTACAGAGACTACTACTCTCGTACAAGAGACGGTTATGGAAGAATCTAGACCGCTGACGCGAGCTAAGTCTAGGAAAACACCTGCTGCATCAAATCGCTAAGCGTTGTAATAATCTGCATATGATTTTACTAAGGGCTTTGGGTGAATGTTGAGAGTACTAATGCTAATGCACAGTAGTGTGAGTATTACCTCTTTCAATTTTACTTCTTATAGTTGCATTATTAACGTAAAATTCAAGTTCACGTATATCCTAATATTTTGCTGATTAGTGACTAGCTCTTTGATTTTTTTTCTTGCTATAGTTACATTACTAACATACAAATCAAGTTCAAATATGTCCAAATGTTTTGCTGATTAGAAAAAAATTTAGATTGTGCTCGCTTAGAACTTTAGAGAGAGATTATTAATATTTTATAGGCCCTTGTTTTATTATTGTGTTCCTTGGATATTTAATCTCTTATCGCCATGTGAATAGAGAAAAGAATATTAATTTAGAGTAGGGTGTCGGTGGGTGGGTTTTACCCGGACCGGAACTGTTAAAATAGTTACGGTTCTGCCAAAACCTAACCGCTAAATATCGGTTTCGGACCGAATCCGAACCGTTAGTTAAATTATTAATAGTTCCGGATTGGGAGAATACTCATGGGTATTTTCAGAGCCGGGTCACCCATGGGTCTAAGAGAAATTTGAACAAATTCTTATGTTGTCCCTATTCTTCAATCTCAGCCGTTCAGCCTCTCAAAACTCCCCTCCACCGTTTCCTCTCAAAACTCCTTCTAGAATCATAAATGGAGTTTAATTGATATTGGATTTGCCGCTTTCAACCTCTACCAGGCTTGAGTGTTAATAATCCTTCGATAATTTTGCTTGTCGAATTTAGCCATAACTTTGTGTGAGTTCTTTCCTTCTTTCATCGGCTTTCAGTGAGTTCTTCCTTCTTTCTCCTCTCAATTTTCTATCTGTGTGTGTTTCTTTTGCTGATTTTGTCCCTGATTTTGATGAATAAGGGTCGAGTGTCATTGTGTGGAACTGGTGAAATGGTATCTGCATTTCGTTGAGAACTGGTGAAAACGGATTCTTTGCTTCAGTTAAATAAGGCTCATAGGTTCTCATCTTATCCCTCTGATGTTATGTTATGTCCAGTTTAGTTTGAGTGTCGACTGTTGATATTTTGTATGTAAAATTATCACTTGTCAAACTTCTGCTTATATCCATCAAACCCAACTTTTCAATCTTATAATTTGAGAGAGTTTGTCTTCCCTCTTTGTTTATTAATTAGTTGGGTCCGACCGTGTTAGAACTGAAACCGTATCTAGCGGTTCGGGTCGGGTCGGGTCCGAATAGGTGCGAAAAAAATTGATTTTTTTTTAATTGTTCAGGCCGGGCCGGTTTAGAACCGGAACCGTACCTTACGGGTCGGGTCCGATCTGGACCGACCATGAGCGGATTTGTACGAGTCTAGAACCAGAACTGAAATCGGAACTATAACTTTTAGCATGAATAAAGTTTTGACCGCTTCCGAGTGCGGTCCGGGTAATAACCACTCATTGACAAGCTTAATTTAGAGTAAAATAATATAAAATATGTTAATATGAAAATCATTAAAATTTGACAATTTGGTATAATATTTTATTTTTCACTTAATTAATGCATACCATACACACTAACTATTAATATTAAGATTTTTTTTTATTATATAGTACTTCATAAGTATATATTGGCCTTATATAGTTTAGATATACATGAATCAAAATGAATATATCATGAAATATGTTTTTTTATTTATCACAATGAAATAATATATAATATAACACATGTTATTTACAAAATAATAATATATAATATCATATAATTAAATTATTATTTTTTTCAAAATTTTGAAAATTCAAATAAACAAAAAAAGTGGACTCTGACATGCCACGCAATATTTATTAATAATATATATTTAAAAAATGTAACTAAAATAATAATAAATATGATGATAAATATAATCAATTATAGCTTGTTTTAAAGATTGACTTTACAATAACACAAGTATTGTCGTTAAATATTCATTCAATCCATAAAATAGTTTTCAACTTTGCTTATTAGTCAGTGCACCGACTATAGTTATTTTCTTAATTTTAATACGAACTATTAAACATTTCTATAAATACACGAATTTTAACATTTACTCAATTTTTGACATAACGTTGACTTTACAGAAAAATCGAAACTGACATGACACAACTTATCTGATGTGGATTTTTTAAATTATTTAAAATACATGAAATTTTAACGTTATATTAATTTTAACATGAATTTTAGTACTTACTCAATTTTTGACATAAAGTTAATTTTACACAAAATCGGGACTTACGACGTGAATTTTAAATTATTAATATTTTTGCTTCAATTCAATTATTAATTATTTAGCATTTAATAATATATCCTATTCACGATTATTAAATACAAATTGAATATTTTACGGCGTTGTATCACACTTTTGCGGCCCCAGCGTCTGCCTCAACTTCCCGAGCACGTCCCCGCGAGATTATGGCGCCGCCGCATAGAGTTGTAAACAAATCGAATCAAATATTTTATATTAAAATTAGATTCATATTCGATTTGAATATTCGTTTTTTTATAAATATTTATATTTGATTTAAAATTCACGTCATAAGTCCCAATTTGTGTAAAATCAACTTTATGTCAAAAATTGAGTAAGTACTAAAGTTCATGGATTTTAAATAATTCAAAAAATCCACGTCAGATAAGTTGTGTCATGTCAGTTTCGATTTTTGTGTAAAGTCAATGTTATATCAAAAATTGAGTAAGTGATAAAGTTCGTATATTTATAAAAATGTTTAATAATTAGTGTTAAAATTAAAAAAATGACTATAGTTGGTGTATTTTAAAATCATTTATCTTAGTCCGTACATAAAATAACTTTTTATTCTTCAAATTAACTATGCCTATGCCCAAAAAGCCCATTAAAATTGAGTCCATTGAGTTAAATGGGCTAAAGCCCAAAAAGCCCATTAAAATTGTATATAAACAAAAGGGAAGCAGTGGCCGAAAACCCTTGAGTTTTCTCTATATAAACAAATCTCTTTACTAATTCTACTTCTCTTTCAGTCTCTCTCCCTCTGCACTCCCTTGATTGATTGAGACCTGCAAATTCTGCAAGATGTTGGTTTATCAGGATTTGCTTACCGGTAAATCTCTATTTATTTTCTCTTCTTTGCTCTCTTTGGTTTAACTTAAGTTTACCCTCTTTGAATCTAACTTGAGTTTTGAGTTTGTGGGTTTTTATTTGAATGGTTGTCTTTGAATCTTCGGGTAGATTTATTTCTCAGTTATTATTTTTTTAGTGGATTTTGGTTTTTATGACTATTGATGGATCTAATTATTTTGTTTGAGCTTAGACAATTTAGGTACAGATTAGCTCTGTGATTTGATTTGTTTATTTGCTGAGGTTTAGTAATTAGGGTTTTTTTATTATTTGAATTGGGATGGATTTAGATATGAACTACGTTGTGGTTTTCTAGCCTGGTTTTGATGATTTAGAATTTAATATCTAATTTAGTTATTTGATGATTTAATGGAACGATTGAGTTTTTCGAGATTCTTACTACTGTGTTGTAGGTTACTAAGATTTATTTGGTGTTGGGATCTTTCTTGGTTGGTCGAAGTTCATACATATTTTTTAGACTATTTGTGTACCTCGTGCTTCTTTGAGTGTTTGATGAATTTGTTTTGGACAATAGAAGATTGATAAATGTGTTATTGTCTTGGTAGGTGATGAGCTATTGTCCGACTCTTTCCCATATAGGGAAATTGAGAATGGAGCCTTATGGGAAGTTGATGGAAAGGTTAGACTTTGATTTTCATTTTGCATGTTTGCACTTTGATTAACTTGCGTGATTGTGATTGTGATTGTGGTTTTAATGACTATTTTTTTTGCAGTGGGTAGTCACAGGTGCAGTAGATGTTGATATCGGCGCAAACCCTTCAGCTGAAGGCGGGGAGGATGAAGGTGTTGATGATCAGGCTGTAAAAGTTGTCGACATTGTTGACACCTTTAGACTCCAGGTTTGATTTTGCCGTTTTAATTGTATTAATGTTGGCACAATTGTTTTTATATAGAGCTCAAATTCCTATCATATTTCCACAATAGGAACAACCCCCGTTCGACAAAAAGCAATTCATTGGATACATCAAGAAGTACATCAAGACATTGACACCTAAGCTTGATGCTGAGAAGCAAGATGAATTCAAAAAATCTATCGAGGGAGCCACCAAATATTTGGTCTCTAAGATCAAAGATCTGCAATTGTAAGAATCCCGACTCTCTCTTTTATGTTGGACAATAGAAAATCTTGTACATGTTTACTTTGATATTGAGTTGTAGGTTTCAGAAATGGGAAAACCTTCATAGATAAACGCATATTTTTTTCTCTTTGGTTTGAATTAGAATAATAAATATATACGATTTTTCTCTTTAATTTCAGTTTCGTGGGTGAGAGCATGCACGATGACAGCTCTCTGGTCTTCGCTTATTACAAAGAAGGCGCAACCGATCCAACATTCTTGTACTTTGCTCATGGATTAAAGGAAATCAAGTGTTGAGTGGCTTGATTACTGAGTGTTTTAATAGTTGTTTATCTGTACCTTTGGATGATCCCCATTTCTATTCATGTTTCTTGAGACTTGATGTACTGCAATTTTTGTTTTTGAGATATTATAATTTATTGTGTGGTTTGGTACTTTGGTATAAGTCTTGAGTTTGGGAGTTCGTTTTTTACTTTACTACATTAATTATGTTATATGATGTGAGGTGCACATGCTAGATTCCTTTTAATGTCTTGTTGGCATCTTTATTATCCTTTTTCTATTTATTCGCATCTTCTTTTGCCTAAAGAGCATATAAATTCTAGATCGCTTTTTTACTTTTAATTTTTTAAGTTGATAAGACTACTTTAAAAATTGGTTTGTACCAAAATACACTAATTTTACAAAAAAAAAGTTAAATTCTAGCTATAAATTTTGAGATTCTCCTTGGAAGTTCAATTTTATTTTTAACTAAATTTCATCACAATTTATTTAATTTTTGAATACTCTCGCACCCATGCTTTACATGCCCTTTTCATGTTCTAGTGGTAATATTTTGTTATTATATTTGATTTTGAACTATGAGGATTAGAGGATAAACATGAGGCCACGTACCACTGTCAGTAGAACTAGCGTTGTGAATTTGATTTGATAGTCAATTTGAAAATTTAGTAATTCGAAATTAAATATTTTTTTGTATTGAATTTATATTAAATAGTACAATGACTCAATATCATAATTGGTTGTGACATTTTGAATTTATAAATTACTACCCAACACTATTTTTTTATGTTATGATATCTTTTCATTAAATATACGATTATTTTTGGTTAAAACATTTCAATTTTCACTTGAGATAACGTCTAAATTTGTAATTGTGTGGGATTGCGAAGATGAAAGAGAAAGTAAAGAAGCAAGAAAAAATAATAATAATAATTATTATTAATATTCTATGCAATATAGATTTCGAGTTTGAATTTTAGGTATCACAATTTAGTAATTTAATTTAATGTAACCACATAAATAAGAAAATAGTAACGAAGAATATTGATGGGAGAAAATGAGTAGATTTGTTATTTATTTTATGTAATTGTGACATTAATTACAAGATTGGTTTTTGTAACGAATTTTAAGTATAGGAATTCAAATAATGGATTGGGCTTTGAGATGAAAGGCCCATATAAAACGGGCCGAAGCGACCCGGCCCGGATGGGAAAATCCCGACTCAACTACCCCTCTTTGTCATGTTCATCTGCAGTTCTACTGTTCCAAGTTTGTCACAGCTACATTCTTTAAGCTCTAATCCGAACCCTATCCCCACCCACCTCCCAACGACGCCGCCGCCGCCGGAACATTCCAAGATTCACGAGGCCGACCTCGACTTCCAGTTGCTTCTTGGTATTCTTCACTTGGTCTCAATCTTTTCTCTCTTTTTCTGTTTTCTTTGAAAAATAAGTATTGTGTGTGCGATTTTGATTTCTTTTTTATTCCAAGGGTTCAGAATGGATGTGTCTATGGCGGTATGGCCAACTCTGGATATAATACTATACTAATACTGAAAATGTAATCTTTTCTTAGAAGTATACAGAGTGAGCTATCCATCCATGTCTTCAGTATTGTCATTTTAGTTTACAAAAAATCAGGAACTTTCTTTCAATAAAGTATTCTTTTACAACTTTAGGATTTTCTTGCATTGACTTTCGTGTGTATCCCTTGTCTGAAAGAAAGTCATACCTGGAGAGAACATCAATCTGAACAGTATAGGAATTGGATATTTTTTTGATGTTTCATCCTAGACTCTACTGACTCACACAGGATAGAGATTTAGTTGGTTTGTGGAGAATCTGTATGTAAGATTGTGAAAGTTACAACCTTTTTTAGTTGGGAGTTTGTAGTTGATAATATGGAGAGATTGAGTGTGAAACGTGGTTTAAACTGTTTTCCAGGTGAAGTATTCACTTGTTGCGTTGTGCATTCGCATAAAGAGTACATATAAGTTTTTGTTTCGATTTGCAGATTTTTGATGGCATTTTGGTGATGATCTTTGCTGTGAGAAGAGGATATAGCCTTAAGAAACTCCACTACTCCTCCGCTACGATATCTGACACTGGTCGTCACTTGAGAAGTTTATGCACCATGGAAAAAGAAAACCTAGGTGATTCCTTAGGTCCATCTGTTACTTCTTCTGCAGAATTGCCCGTTTTACCACCTATAGTTGCAGGAAGCAACAAGAAAAGTTCGTCCTCCAAAGTCCAGGTGACACCGGAAATAGAAAAGAAGTATGTTCATCGTGTGTATGATGCAATTGCTCCCCACTTTAGTTCTACTCGGTTTGCAAAATGGCCCAAGGTTCAAGCGTTCTTGAACTCTCTGCCCTCGGGATCACTCATTTTAGATGCAGGGTGCGGCAATGGGAAATACTTGGGGTTGAATCCAAATTCTTATTTTATTGGCTGTGATATCAGTTCCCCCCTTGTCAATATATGCTCCGATAAAGGGCATGAAGTTTTGGTTGCTGATGCTGTAAACCTTCCTTATCGGACTGGTTATGGCGATGCCGCAATTTCTATTGCAGTCTTGCATCACTTGAGCTCAGAAAGTAGGAGAAGAAAAGCTGTCGAAGAATTGATTCGTATTGTAAAAACAGGTGGGCTTGTCTTAATTACAGTTTGGGCAAGAGAACAGGAGGATAACTCGTTGGTTAATAAATGGACGCCTCTTACTCAAAAGTACTTTTCAGAGTGGATCGGACCTGGTAGCCCTCGTATGCGGAGCCCTTCATCTTCAATTTCTTTAGAAAGCATCTCAGAAACTGAGGAGCAGTCAAAATATTTTCCAAAAGAGCCTGAAGATGAACAATCCGATGAAATCATGTCCCCGAACAGTAGCAATCTACCTTCTTCATTAGATTTTACGACTAAAATGAGTAGTCCGTGCCAACAAGAGTACTTTGTGCCATGGCACTTACCTTATCATCGAGCCGAAGTAAGTGGGGCTTCTTTAAACGCTGTATCTAATGGCTTTGCACGGAAAGATGATAAGAAGGGTGCAGTGGTGTATGACAGATATTATCATGTTTTCAGCGAAGGCGAACTTGAAAGGTGAGACCTAATTTAGTTGATAAACTGCATTTAGGTTGCCGACTTTAGCTCGATAGTTTATACTTATTATTTTCAGTGACAAAGAGTATAATTTGAGTTAATCTTGTGTGGAGTTGCATTAGAACTAATTATCTGCTATAGTACTGAAGATAGAACTTAGGCTACTTTGTTAGTCTCATTTGAATAAGTTTTTCTCGAGAGCTTTGCACAACGATCCTTACCAGTGTTAATCAATATCTTGCTTTAGTCATATTTGCATTACTACTTGCAGGTTAGTCAGCAGTGTCGAAGGTGCTGTCATTATCGATAAATTTTACGACAAATCAAACTGGTGCATTATCCTTGAGAAAACTGCATTATGAGTTGAGCTTGACTAACGAGTCAACGAAACCAGCGGGCTTCAAAATATTATCCTCGATCCTGCATTTCACTGGTGAAAACTTTGGAGCAGGTGATCTTGCAGCGAGTGCTTCGAATATGTACTACTTTAGAGGAAGTCAACCCAACGACTGCTACGACCAGGTGATCTTGCAACGACTGCTTCGAATACGGGCACTATAGTTTTTGGGATTGCTTCAGCTGTGTTCCGGATCTTGTTTCTTTATACATGCTTCGTCTTTTGTTGTCACTGAACCATAGATAGTTGTTGATTGTTATGACATGCTTCAGCTGTGTTCCGGATCTTGTTTCATTTTGCAAGAGACGGGTCGAGACTGATCCGTGCTGTTACTGAGATCGAGGTTTAAAGATTGAATGTGCTTGCATTTGTTGATTGTTGATCTGCTGCTTAGTTTCTGGAAAATCTTAGAATTTTACTTGGATGCATATTAGTAGACACTTGCATAGCTTCGAGCCTCTTCTGCAAAACCATGTTCTGTCGTACTAATCTCAGTTCACGAAAAGTATACTTTTATTATCTATTTAGATCCTCCACTAAAAATGTACTTTTTTTTAGAAATGGTTCCACAAAACACTTATTATATTAACCTCAAATATATTTTATTTTGTGACTCTTTCTTCGCTGAAAACACTAAGTTATATATTTTTTTTAAAACTCGTATCAATTCTCTCACAATATACTTTTGGTTGATGTTTGTAGAATCCAAAAATCGTTATCGAATTAAAAATTTGTATACTATGTAATGCATTATGATAAAAATAAAAATTTGTACTCTCTCCGTCTCAATTTTAAATATAAACTTCTTAATTGTTGTTACAAAAGCAACGCCTTATCTTAACTGGGATGGTGGAGTATATCAAAACTACTTTGATACACAGAAGTGATTAATGATAGTATAATACTAAAATTTATTAGATTTATAATGTTTAAAGTAATTTACAAGATTAATATAAAATTTTCCAATTTGAATTCAGATAGTTGAATGTGAAAACCAAGAAAATATATATTGCAGATTGCTTCTAGTTTTTCAGCCTTAGATTATTTATTCATTCTGAACATAAATAAAATTATTAAATCATATAAAAGAACTACAGTGGTCTTCGCAAATAAAATGGTGGAAATATAATTTCAGTTTCCAAATAATTTTCTCAGTTGTCGTCGCATTTCTTCAAAAATGGTAAACTTTTTCTGGTCGCTCGCGACTTCGCTTCAATTTCAACGATGCGAAATGGCGTATGATTTTTCTCATCGCGAAATTGTGTTGAATCTCGCAGATCCGATTCATATTGTTGCAGAACAGGCAAGGAAAAACTCGATTGGCCAAATACTACATTCCTCTCGAGGAGTCAGAGAAACACAAGGTGGAATACGAGGTAATTTATCCACGTTGCGTTGTAAATTGATTCGAATTTGTGACTCCCTTTGCGACTTTCTGGATGTATGTATATATTGAGGAACTTAATCGTTTCTCTTTTGTTGCAGGTTCATCGTTTGGTTGTGAACAGGGATCCCAAATTCACTAACTTCGTAGAGGTAAAGAGGAACAATCCTTCAATCTGTGTTTGTGATTCTTTGTTTCCTTCCCATTGGTTAATCCAGTTGAATAATTTTAATTATACCTATCTCTTGAAAATGTGGGTATATTTCTGGTTAGGTGGGGGTGGGTAGGGGTTGGGTTGACTATGAGGTGCTATTGATCCGTATGCAATTGCAAGTTAAAGGAAATGTTGGAAAGTTCATCCCCTTTTTGATGTTTTCATATTTTTAGGAATTTTGTATACCATATAGGTTGGTTGTGTTCTACTTGGCATCTCAAGAAGCTTAATGGGTTGTTGATCGATTCTCGATTGCAGTTCCGGACCCACAAGGTTATCTACAGGCGTTATGCTGGTCTATTTTTCTCCCTGTGTGTGGACATTACAGACAATGAGTTAGCGTATTTAGAGAGCATTCACTTATTTGTGGAGATACTTGATCATTTCTTCAGCAATGTGTGTGAACTAGATCTCGTGTTTAATTTCAACAAGGTATGACGCTCTCTATGCAATTTTTGTTACTGTAGTATTGAATGTACACATTGCTAATTGGATTATCTGATACTTAAAGTAAGAATGCCGAGTGCAAGTTTCGTTCTTGTGTATTTGATATGCATTTATGTTTTCTCAATCTAGATTGTGCTTTGTATGTATTGTTTCAATACCTGTTCTTATCTCAGCAATATCTTAATTATCTATTTATATTAAGGATGCACGATGATTTTGTTATTTCCTCATCAGCTGGATAATATTTTAATTCCCCTATTTTCAACCACAGATTGCCCTGATTAGGATCATAGTTGTCTTCATGCAATGTAACCACAATTTTGGTCTAAAATTGTGTGAGCTATGACAGGTTTACACATATTGGCTTCAAATATTGTACTTAATTTTCAATTTTACCTCACCCTCAGTAGTAATAATTGCAAATATAGCACAGCATGTCAATGCTTGTTATAATGTCTGGATGAATGAATTTAGTTCTAGTTCATGTTATTGCTTTTGCTCTATGTATTTTCATACCATCACTCAGAAGATTATATGTACTATATATATTCATATTTAGTTGCTTGCACTCTGATGAAATATTCATGTACTACTGTAAAGGTTTATCTCATACTAGACGAGTTCATACTTGCCGGGGAACTGCAAGAAACAAGCAAGAAGGTAAACTTTTCAAAACTGTAGTAGTTTCTAGCACTTTATACTCAGGGATGACATGTCCCGCCTTAATCTCCTGATCCTTTTGTCTACGATTCATTGGTATATAAGTTTTTCAAATCAAACTGATGGATTTCATTTAGTAACACACACACAAACTGATATTAATTGATTGTTAGATGAGTTGTAGTACCAGATCAGGATTGCTCTATTCTTGTTAGCAGTTACAGAAAAACGGGAAACAGTTTTCATGGTCTTCGTTAATCCAGACAGAATGATTCCTCATTCCCTGCTAATTCTTCGTTCGATTTTCTTAATAACGAACTGTAGGCAATAATTGAGAGAATGGGAGAACTGGAGAAGCTGGAGTAAAGATTTCCTTCCCAGAAGGTCGACGAGGATGTTTACTACCGTTTGTCAATATTCAGCTAAAGAAAGCATTTTGATTTTGAAACACATGTTTAAGTTATAAACTCCCCTAAAATTAGAATTTGTAGAATGTCAAATTTCATTATATATTAGAAAAAAAACATATATTTGTATTAGGTAATATTTGACACATTTTTTTATATAAATATGTTTTGGTATGAGCTTATTCTTCTCTTGGCCTCCGCTTTGTATTTTTGTAGTATTCTCGAGAAATAAACAGTATAATTTGATATTGTATCACGTGTGATTGTATTAAAACTAATAATACAACTAATTAAGCTAATTAAGTTTTTGGATGATATATAATTTGAAATGGGGACCATTAAATCTACCTACCTTTGGTTTAGATAAATTAAATATATTCTACTTCCTTTGTGTTTCACTTTCTTTTATCTTTTATCTTTTATCAAACGAACAAGACAAATTGAATATATATTTTTTATATCAAACGAAACATAAAGGATAAATTGAATATATAAATAAATGACTGGGAATATTAATTTAGTAATCATTCTTGGATTTAGATTCATGTAATATGTCAAAGTATATTATTATTGCTACTAATATGTATCTTGAAATAACCCTAGAACGAAAACTGACTTATAGTTGTGGGAGAATAGGTATAATATTTCTTATTTCACATTACATAATTATATTAATATTTAGGATAAACAAAAAAAATATTTATATTTTAAATTATTAATTATGCTATAGCCTATATCGTGATTATATTAATTTAATAAAAGATTTCACATCATATTTATTGGGAGAATATATTACAAGATTGATTATTTATTATAGAACTTGATAATAGCCAACTTACTATAAAAACATACTGATAGACTATATATAATTGAAGATGAATATATATAAAAAAGTAGGAGTAATTAAATAAATCGAAACCAAGAAGAGTGGAAAGAGGACTGGTAATGAACCAAGACGATGAGGAGGAGGAGCACGAGCAGGAGGGAGGAGGCGGAGGAGCCCTCCTCCACCACGGCGGAGTGGTAGATGGGGCGTGGTGAGCCGAAGTTGTAGCGGAGGAGGCGGTGGCGGAGCATGACTATGTTGACGACGACGATGAGGAGCAGCGGCAGCAGCAGGAGAGTGAACCTGAACCCCGTCCTCCGCTTATCCTCCCTCTCCTTGTAGTCGGAATGGGTGGCGAAGTAGAGCAGCATGAGCAGCACCGCCGAGAACACCATCAACGGCGGCGGTGGTGCAGAGATGGAGTTTAGGGTTTGCTCCTTCCAGCTTGACCCCTTTTTCACTTTTAAAAACCAACCCATATATAATATTCTGCTAGCTAAGCTAGTTTTGATCTATCAAGATTAATATATATTGTTTTTTGTTTTCTAATATTAGCTATGAATTGAAGATGGATGTAGTGAATGGTGAATGGTGAATGGTGAGTGAGGATTTTATTGTATATGGCATCACCGACTTTGCCTTTGGAAAATTATTATTCTATTTTATCTCAAAAAGGATTGATGCCAAAGTTGCGGTTTTCCTTTTTCGAGACATGATTATTGGGTATTAATTCTTAAACATTAATTAAGGGTTAATCAGAGGATTTAAGTAGGAACAAATAATAAAGTTTATTAATATTGATCTACCCATTTAATTTTGGTCGCTTTTGTCCTCGTTGGGTTATAAATGGAGCATGTTAAATTGATTTGGAAGATATGTTACATAAATTTATTATGCTCTCGTATATATTTATAATATCTCATATAATGTTTATATAATAAATTAATTATCTAACCATTCTACTTAAAACAGAAAAACTATCAACATGCATGCAACTTTGTTATCGCATTTGCATTATATTATTAGCATATAGCATGAAAACTGCTCTGTTTAAATTTGGACAATATATCTAGCTAGCTGGTAATGTAATTATATCATATATCCTTTAAATTATTTTGTAATTATATGTATATTAATCTTAAGATATTACTACATTCTTCCATTATTTTGTATGATGTGCGTGACACGTGTACAGCATGCAATGCATCAAGATGGAATACAAGCTTAGAAGTACAATATTTTTCCAAACTCAACAGAATATATATAAATTAGAGAAGATAGGGTAGTGACTGGTGAGGAATAAAGATAAGTGAATATTCAGACTTTTCACCATTTAGTTATTCCTTTGGAATGAATGAATGGAGTTTTATTCCTTTTTCTTATTCCTCATTGCAAAATAATGCTTCCAACCTTTTTAGTCACCCTTATGGTTCAAATATGATTTCTTGTATCAAAAATTACAATTTTCAGTTAGTTTTTACATAAAACATAGAATTTTAATTTGTATTTTAAATAATACGAAAGCCTGTATATATTTTTCATTTTTTTACATAAAAATTAATTTTTCTCATTTTTAAATTAACTGTTTTGGTTCTGAATTACATAATTTAAATAACATTTGTGTTTCTCGCGCTTCTTTCTAATGTTGGGATATATATATATATATATATATTTTTTTTTTTTTTTGTTTTGACTAAAAATTTTTCATAATTTTTATCAGACATATTTAATGGGACGTAACAAGTATAATTAAAAATGTTTATCTATCTGAATGAACATAACTTAATGTGCATTTAAGTCATGCATTTATTAATATGATAATATTATGTAATTTTATAGATGATAAAAAAAATTGGTTTGATATGATTGTGTTTCACAATAATAGTTTCAGCTATAAGTACTATATATAAAACTATTGAATATAAAAGTCCGCTTATATTTATAGTTATATTGGTTGAAATATAATGAAAAAAGAAGATATATATGGGCTGGTGGTGTTCCTTTTCATTTACTGAAAAAATATATATTCAAAACAGAGGCCTATTAATATATAGATAATATTGTGAACAGTACAGTTCAATCATATGTACATTCTCCATCAAACTTATTGATCATATATATAGGTGGAATGAGCAAATAATCATTATATATCCAATTATAGTGACAACTATATATCTAAATTTGACTAAATACACAAGATTTTTGACTAAAATATAACTCAAATATATACTATGAACTAAAGCTTACTCGACACAATTTATATCCATATAAGATTAAGAGGGTGATCGAATGGTTAAAGTTATTTTAAAGAGTTTATAAGTGAAAGAGCTTATAAAATGTTATATCCATTATTGTAAAAAATCCATTTGAGGCTCGCCTCGAGGCCCCTCATAGGGCCTTGTGAAGAAATCACCTCAAGGCCTACGCATGGATTGCTAACGTCTTTTTTACCTAAGGCTTACGACTCGAGGCCTAACGCCTCATCCACATGCAATTGAGCTTAAATTTATGATGTTTTTAGGCTTTTTAGTTGAATTAACTTAAAATTGCAACGTTCATGAATGAAACATAAAACAATAAGAACTTAACTCTAAATGTCAGAAAAAATAATACAACAAAATTTGATGGTAGATTGAATAACACGCACATCCTCCACCACTTTCAGCCTTCATCATCACCACCTATTGCCGGTTAGCTGAGGAGGTTCTAATGAGTTGATGATGATGAGTTAAACTTAGATTAGATGAGATTATGTTTTATGACTTAGTTAACTATTTAAGTCGACATGATGCTTGATTTTAAACACTTAATGTAAATTTTAGATTTGTAGGTTTCAAACTTAATGAATTGTTTGCAATTATATTATTGGGAAAAGTAGCAAATAATCTCTTAAAGTAGACACTCCTATGACGAATAACTCCATATGACAAGGTTTTGTTTAAATTACCCTCAACGTTTATAAGTTGCTGTAATTAGGCCCCGTTTCTAACAGGTATTTTATCGAATATCTTGCAGCATTAATTTGTATGAAAGATGTATTCCAAAATTTATGATTTTGAGAATTGAATTAATTAAACTACATTCTAATATACTTTAACTATCGATACGAGTTGGGTGAATGAGAATGATAGTACTAATTTATATGGCACGAGAAGTTGATGGGGTTGTCTTAACACACAATTTAATGTGGTCAAGATAACATGAAACTCAAATCAAAAACAAGCTTAACACACGATTCCAATTCAATCTTCTACATACTAGTATATATAAACTCTTATTTAGCTGGCTTCAATGAAAAATTATTAAACCAAACCAAGCTGCAGTCTGTAATTAGGGGAGGTCTAAGATATAAGGAAAGTATCCACTTTATTATTTACTTGTGGTAAAGCCTGCTAAAGCTAGAGACCTTTTTGAAATTAAGAATATTTATTTTTTGTATTAGAACATTTGAGACAATCCTTTTTAGAACATTTTGCAATCTTCTACGTCTAGTTTTGCACCAATTTCACAAAACTATTTGCGTATTTGATTTTATATTTTGTAAGACATTGTTGTAATATATTATTAATTTTAAATTATACTCCCTCCGTCCACGATCTTTCTGCCCTACTTTCCTTATTGGTCCGTCCACCAAGTTTCTTCCCACTTCCCTTCTATTTTTGGCAACCTTTTATTCCACTCACAACTCAACACATCATCAATAATGTGGGCCCCATTCTCCACTAATTACACACTACTCAATATATATAATCATTAATGTGGGCCCCTTATTCCACTCACTACTCTATACACTTTACATCATCAATAAAGTGGACCCCTTCTCCACTAACTATACAACATTCAATACATTTTACCCTTTACCAACTAAGTCAACAGAATTTATTAAAACTCGTGCCGGGTCAACTTGGGAAGAAACATCGTGGACGGAGAGAGTATTTTAATAAAATTTAAAGGTGTAATTTTATAATTAGCAGAGTCTCGATTTTGACCCAGGGAGTTTCAAGCTCTATTAGACTGACACGTGGCAGAGCAATGGATACCATATTTTCTCCAGTCTTTTTGTAGGAATGAGATCTAGTGTTTCATAATTGTGTTCCATATTTTATGTCCCATAATTAAATCCATCATTTTAATTAATCATTTTCCAAAACAAAAAATTTATTATGATACAATGAATCATAATCAATATTTCTTTAAAAAATCAAAAATTTTAAAAATTACGTACTCTAATTTTGAATTTATGAACCCTAAAAATCAATTAAAAGTGATATTAAATATTAAAAAATAAGTATAAATCCTTCTCGAAGTGGGGTGAACTTAAATATTATGTATAAAATTAAACTAAAACATATAAAATTGAAATTAAAAATTAAAATTAAAAAATAAATTAAAATGCAACAGATTATGTATGACGTGTATGAAGTTACCTTATTGAAAAGTAACTTTTTGTTATTTTTCTCCTAACTTTTTTCAAATTACCATATTTCAAAGCTACTACGTATTTAAAACCTCTCTGCACTCACATAGAACTCACATACAACTCACATAGAGCAGGAAGAAGAAGTGGCAGAGCGCAAAAGTAAAAAACGAAAAGAAAAACAGATGGAGCTGAGTTCTCTGCTTTCTTCTGCGACTGAAGATGAAATCATCGTCTCCCAAATCCTTTGCGATTTCAAGAGTTCGATGTCGCTATCCGAATCGCTGTCCGGTATGAACAAATGGGTTCGCAGGAGGAAGAGATCTTCCCTCGAGCATCCTCCGCCGGTGGCGCAGGATGAGAAGCAAGGCGGCGACGGCAGCCCCAACACTCCGCTGGCATTCCGCCACGGAGAACCTGATGAGAAGAAGTCGAAACATTATTCGAAGAAAACCGTCAAAAAAAGGGTATGCACTTCCTTCATAATCTGCTTACTTTCCCAGAAGAAGTTCATCCTTTTTCTGATTGCTTAATATTATGTGATGATACTATCGTAACCCTCCAATATTTGCAGTCAAGGGAGGAGTGGATGAACATGATAGCCGAACTAACCGAGAGAAAACAAGTTCTATCAGGGGTAAATTAGTCAAACCAATTTCAATAACAATTCGTGATCATCTTTTTTTAATCTTTCCAACTCTAAACAACTACTGTTGCATTCCCATTTAAACTAACAGGAATTAGAAAAGGTTCAAAAGTACTACAACAAGCTCAAGGCCGATAACTCTCAACTCCAAGCAATGCTGCAACAGCGAAAGGTAATGTATAAAAATAAATTAATATGAATATGAATTAATACTTGATTTTATATGGTACCTAATTCCCATTAATTAATTGTGATAGGTGAAATCGGGGATGGACACAATCGGAGGAGGGGATAATCTTGGGGTGGGATTAACCCAAAATCATCACCGGCCGTTGAATTCGGATAATGTGCTTGGGTTGCAGAATAGGGGCCCACTTGGGATTGATCAGAACCTAATTCCAGCTGAAGAGGAGGCTTTGATGATGGTTGATGAAGGATCGAGATGTACTGAAGCGTGGAGGAAGAGGATGCCAATAATCAAGACCTACTCAAGGAGGAGGAAGAACAGTGTTAGTATGCCTTGAATCTGGTTTGCCGCTACGCATTCTGTATCCGTCACTATCGTAATAAAATCTGTTCTCCTTTTCTGCCCGTGGACGTAGCCAACACAACGTTGGTGAACCACGTAAATCTGCGTCTCTTTACGTTTCTGTTTGTTTCGATCACTCAATTATTTTACAACAAAGAGGATGCAAATAATCAAGACCTACTCAAGGAGAATGCCATGATCATAGGCATGGGCATGGG
The DNA here is from genome assembly GCA_026898415.1 of Leonotis leonurus. NCBI lineage: Eukaryota > Viridiplantae > Streptophyta > Magnoliopsida > Lamiales > Lamiaceae > Leonotis > Leonotis leonurus. Next base: position 1,197,334 of record JAPKLX010000037.1, on the reverse strand, counting down.
CGGATCTATGTATGTTATGACTGCATTCACTCCAGTACTGCATCCATTTTGGAAATCGTTCATGTATAAAATGTTGTGCTTTAATCCAACCGCAGTCCATTTTGATCAAAATATATTGTCTCTAACTAATCCATAAAACGAAACGAGGAAATGAATATTTATGAATATCTAGATTGAACACAAGTCAAGAGAAAGCTAGTAATAACAAAACCTAATTAAAGCAAAGCAAAAGCAAAAGCAAAAAACAAAATGATGATCAGTTTTCATCACCCTCCTGGTAATCTTGGTCGTCGTCTTCATCAGCAACCGCATCCTGATACTGCTGATACTCCGCCACTAGATCATTCATATTGCTCTCCGCCTCAGTAAACTCCATCTCATCCATCCCTTCCCCGGTGTACCAGTGCAGGAAAGCCTTCCGCCGGAACATGGCCGTGAACTGCTCGCTCACCCTCCTAAACATCTCCTGTATCGACGTCGAGTTTCCGACAAATGTCGACGACATTCGCAGCCCTGTGGGCGGGATGTCGCAGACGCTCGACTTCACATTATTGGGTATCCACTCAACGAAGTAGGAGGAGTTCTTGTTCTGCACGTGCAGCATCTGCTCGTCCACCTCCTTGGTACTCATCTTCCCCCGGAACATGGCGGAGGCCGTGAGGTAGCGGCCGTGGCGGGGGTCGGCGGCGCACATCATGTTCTTGGCGTCCCACATCTGCAGTGAGAGCTCCGGCACGGTGAGGGAGGTGTAGTTCTGGGAGCTGCGGGAGGTCAGCGGGGCGAACCCCACCATGAAGAAGTGGAGGCGCGGGAAGGGGATGAGGTTCACGGCGAGCTTGCGGAGGTCGGAGTTGAGCTGGCCCGGGAAGCGGAGGCAGCATGTGACGCCGCTCATGGTTGCAGATATAAGGTGGTTCAGATCTCCGACTGTAGGTATATGTATAGTATTATTCAAGTGAAAGAGCAGATGATAATAATGAAATAGCTATATATATAGTTACAAGTGGGAGTGGTGAGCTTGAGGGTGCGGAAGCAGATGTCGTAAAGGGCTTCGTTGTCGAGGACCATGCACTCGTCGGCGTTCTCGACGAGCTGGTGAACGGAGAGGGTGGCGTTGTAGGGCTCGACGACGGTGTCGGAGACTTTAGGAGAAGGGAAGACGGAGAAGGTGAGCATCATTCTGTCTGGGAATTCCTCTCTTATCTTTGAGATGAGCAGAGTTCCCATGCCGGACCCTGTGCCTCCTCCTAAGGAGTGGCACACTTGGAATCCTGCATGCATGCATGTTTTAACAAACGTAACATTGTAGTATATCATATTAACTGGTTAATTAGAATTTGAAACATTCTTAAATATAAACAAGACATAAGACATAATGTGTATTAATTATGATCTAATGAAAATTAAAGGAAACCTTGCATGCAATCACAACTCTCGGCCTCCTTCCTCACAACATCGAGCACCGAGTCGATGAGCTCGGCGCCCTCCGTGTAATGGCCCTTAGCCCAGTTATTCCCGGCCCCCGACTGCCCGAACACGAAGTTGTCGGGCCTAAAGATCTGGCCGTAGGGACCGCCCCGGATGGAATCCATGGTTCCCGGCTCAAGATCCATGAGGACGGCGCGTGGGACATACCGCCCCTCGGAGGCCTCGTTGAAGTAGACATTCATGCGTTCGAGCTTCATGTGGGACCCGCCCTCGCCTTCCTTGCACTTCCCGCTCGTGTCCACGCCATGCTCCTCGCATATCACCTCCCAAAATTTCGACCCTATTTGGTTCCCACATTGGCCTCCTTGGATGTGAAGAATTTCTCTCATGCTCTTAATTGTTTTTTCGTTTTGTTTCTTGTCAATGCTTGGTTTGCTTGTGCCTCTTGTGTTTTCTACTTTGTCACTGGTTTTCGATGTTTTCTTGTAAGGAAAGTGAGGAGGAGAGTAATGTTAGGAAGCGACTTGTCTTTGCATCCTTCAATACCGCTTCTGCTATTATTTGTATTTTGTTATATAATTGTCATGTTTGGTGATCTAATTTGAGAATAAATATGATGGTAATGGCACATTTCTTCACTTCAATTGTATATAAAGTTTGTCATAAACCATAAACCTATAATATCATCGGGTTTTGGAGCAGATGAAACAACACAATGCAATCACCTCATGTTATTTATTGCACATATGCTAATGATTGTTAGTTTTTTGGCTTTTACATTGTGTTAGACATTTGATAAATTTGCAAACATGTTGGTTGAATTTGATGACTTGTATATATGATGATGAATACGTAGATTTGTTTAATCTCGACTTTTATTATTTGTATCGGATGTTAGTTGATTGTTTTATGTTAATGATATGATATTTCTAGTAAAGTTTATGTATTTTATTATTTACAGAATATTAATTTATTTATATTTCAAATATATAAACATGTTTATATGAAAATACAAAAAACAAATTACATATTCCGGACCATAGAATAGATGACGGTTCCTGAAAAAATATCATCTATGGTATATCTCAAGCATGACAGTTTAAACATAAAAGCATCATCTATAATATTTCATTAATGACAGTAAAATTAAAAAAATGTCATCTATGAACATTAAAATAACGGTTTACACAAAAAGTGTTATCTAAAATATAGTATATATGACCATTTATCATTATAATTTAGACAAAAATGTCATCTATCATATAGTATAGATGACGGTATTTACATATAAACAGTCATCTATTAATACTTAACATGACAGTTTATTGCATTATAGATAACGGTAAATAAGCGTCATGTATGAACAAAAAAAACCCGCTCATAGATAATGGTATTTACATAAAAAAAGTCATCCATTACACAACAAAAAAAAAGGTTTATGGCGACGGATTTTTCCGTCGTTAGCCCAAGAATTCCGTCGTCTCAAAGGGCTAACGACGGAATTTTCCGTCTGTATTTCCTTCGTCGTTAGCACCACTAACGACGGAAATTAAAGTCCGTTGTTAGCTAACGACGGAATTTGTCCGTCGTTACTAACGACGGATTGGATTCCGTCGTTAGATTACCTCCGGTGGTCGTCGACGGCGCCGGAGAGCTAACGACGGACTTAGCGACGGATTTTTCCGTCGTTAGTTTAAATTTTTTTTTTTAAATTTAAATTTTTTTTATTTATTTTTTGTTTTTTTATGATTAATAATGAAAACAAATATACAAGTAAAATAGATAACTTGGGCTAATAAAATAAGTAATTAAATTTATTTAAAATTTCGTACTTAAGTTAACAATTCATACAATATATTTTTCAAACTCATAAGATTCTATCTAATACAAGGATGTTTATTTACAAACGATAATGTGCAACTAACTTCACTTCACACATATATGGTGTCAAGATACGAACAAGCCTCGAGTAATTATCATCCTTAGCCTGCAAGATGAAAAAAAAAGAACTTAAATTCTGTAATGTCGCTTGTAAACATATATATAAAGATAATTAGAATAGTAAAATATATCAACTATAGGGCAAAACATGATTTTATAATTTCAAATCTAAAATTGTCATAAAGCCTAATTGATAATCCATTCACCTTAAATATATTTACTTACATCTTTTCATTCACCAATTTGGACCAGAAATTCAGGTGCTCATAGAATCCGTGCTACAAATACGTTCTTCAGCATCAATTCATTCATAATGAAACAAAACTTAAGAAATTAATTACGTCTATCCCAATGTCATATATATACGCAAATCATTATACTAAATTACAAAAATTAAATTATTTAAAAACAATAATTTAAAGTAAATTAAATTAACAACATAAACAATTAATTAAATTTATAACTAATTAAGAAATTAGACATAAATTTAATATAAACAAATTATTCGATTATTAAATGCAACAATTATTAATCTAAATTAGTCTAAATTGTTCAATTATTATATGCAACAATTAACCTATTAATCTAAATCAAGATAATCCTAAACAATTTGACCTAAAGAATTATTAATCTAATTTAGTATAAATAATTTTAAACAAGTAATTGACCTAAAGATAAATTATTAATTCCACAAAAATTCAACAATTGTTGATTTAATCAACAAAATTACATGTAATTAATTACCTACATTAAATCTAATTAACTAAATTACATCTAATTAACCTACATTACATCTAATTAACTAAATTACATATTAATTAACTAAATTACATCTAATCTAAATTATTCTAATTAATAATTAAACAATTAACCTAAATTATTCAAATCTAATAAGTATAATTAACTAATCTAATTAACAATTTAACATAACATAATTAAATTAAAAATATTAAATTATAGAGTATTAATTACATACCTTTCACCGGAGAAGGAGGCGGCGCGGCATCGGAACGACAAAAGGCGGTTCCGGTAATTACAAATTATCTAACATGATTACCAATTGTCTAACACACTTAACAAAATTAACAATTACACAATTTAATTGTCAAACACAATTAACAATTACAAATAATCAAATTAACAATTATAATTATACAATTAATTATCAATTACACAATTAATAATTTAATTAAAAATTAACACTAATTTAAATAACTAAACTAATTAAATTAAAAACTACTTAAATAATTAAACTAATTAAACTATTTAAATAAACCTATACTAATTAACAATCAATTAACACTAATTGAATTAAACACTAAAACCACAATTATCAAACAATTATCAAACACATACTAAACACTAAATAAACTATTTAACAATTATGAAACACTAATTAACTTATTTAAAAAACAATTAACAAAATAAATAATAAAATTTATCAAATAATTAAGAAAATTAAAAAAAAATCAAAAAAACATACCTGGGGAGTGGAGAGGCAACGGCAGAGCGGCGACGACGGCGAGCAGCGGCGGGGATGCGGTGGAGAAGGGGCGGCAGCTTCTTCCCGGCGAATAAACGGCACCAAAGTCACAAATTGAGAAAAATAAAGAAAGAGGGGATAGGAAATGGAAGAAATTAACTTACATGGGTGTTGGGAGCTTCGATTCGCCGGAGGAAGCTTGGAATCACCGGAGAAGAGGGAGGAAACGCGTATGTCGGTCTGTTTTCGCGAAATGGGATGAAACCTGATTTAAAGGGCTAGACGACGGACTTGGCGACGGAAAAGTCCGTCGTCCAGTAATAAAAAATTTTAAAAAAAATTATTAATGTTAACGACGGACTTTTCCGTCGCTAAGTCCGTCGTTAACATTAATAATTTTTTTTTAATTTTTTATTACTGGACGATGGACTTTTCCGTCGCTAAGTCCGTCGTTAGCTTTGGCGCCTACTTCCGCACCAAAATATCAGTCGCCAGTCCGTCGTCAGCCATTTTTTGGAGATCCGTCGCCAGTCCGTCGTTAGCTGACGACGGAATGTGAATCCGTCGTCAGATCCGTCGCCAGTTTGATGTTTTGTAGTGTTAATACTTAACATGACAATTTATTGCATTATAGATGACGGTAAATAAGCTTCATGTATGAACAAAAAAAACGCGCCCATAGATGACGGTATTTTGTCCGTCATCTAAAGTATTTATCATAGATTATACCACCTCTCTTGACACTTTAATTTGTACTTAGATGATGCAAAATATTTGTCATCTATGAGCATTTTTTTTGTAGTATGAACAAATAACAAACTATAATATTCTATTATTCTTATGAAACATATATACAACATATTACAAAGTGTCATATTTTCACGATTAGAAACTCAGTGATTGTCTACGAAATTGTCACTCATTTAGATCGTACACGCCTCTTAAAAAAGTAGTTTGATTAAGACTTACTTCACCAATCTCATTTTTATGGCACATTTACTAAGAAGAGAGTTTAAATTAGGAGTAACCAAATTGATAACGATTTTCAGTTCTAAACGAAATTGAACTGGAGCTGTCGGTTCTTTAATTAAATATACAAATATTTCATTTGAAATTTGAAAACATAGGCATGTTGAAAATTTTGATTGTTAGCTCGGATCTTAATTATTTGGATAAAAATGAAAATTTGAAGAAAATTATTAAGAAAATTCAAATTTTAAATATTTTGATATTAATATAAATAAAAATAAAAAATTGTGTATTTTTATAAAAAATTTATTATTGATTTTATTTGAATTAGTTGGAGTACCTGAAATAGATTTTTTTTTTATAAATTTGATTCTAATCGGTACTAACCGGAATTGGTTCTCAGATAATTGATTACCCGATCGATACTATAATTGGTATTTTGGCTAATTTCGGTTTGGAAACTCGAATTTTCGGTTCTGGGTACTCATAACCGAACTAATTAGCACATTTAGTTCAAATATTAATCCTATCTCTGTGTGTTAACTATAATCCAATTTTAATAATTCATTTATTTTAATCTACTATTACGATTATCACCATGTAGTAGAGCTAGACTCGACTCGACTCGATTTGTTTATCCCCTCTTACATGCATCTTATTTTTTTAACATAAACACAATTATCACCATTTATATTTTGGAAAAAGCCCAATGCTATCCTATAAAACACTTTTCCAAGACTTGAGGGCCTGTTGGGTTAGGCCTGGTAAGGGCAAAACAGTAAACTTATAAGGAAGCATAAAACCCTAATTCAAAATTGTGCGTCTTCACATTTTGCTTCTGCGTCGCTATTTATAGCTGGATAGGAATTTTGTTTCTCTCTAATTCTGCCGCTCTTTTGTTTTCCGATCTAAAGGTAATGAATGTTTATCTAATTTTCAACAATTTCATTTCTAATCAATCTCGAAACCTTCGATTTATATATATTCTTCAATAATTTTTTCGCCAAAGGATGAAATGGATTGAATTATCTCACGACTGTCGTCTGAGACACGCTTTGTGTTTGTCGTCTTGATGAAATGGATTTAATTTGCTTTGCAATTTTTATTTTATTTAATAGCGTTTGAAATTATTAATTTTTGTTTTTAAAATGGGTGGCTTAATGAGGATGAACAAAGAAATTATTCCGATTATATTAATGAATGGATAATTAACCTCCTACTCATTCTGAGAGCTTCCTTCGTTTTATTTTATAATCTTTGGTTTCGTATAATTGACTGTTGACATTAATTTTATTGTAATTTTTTCATTCAAAATTGTTTTCCAAAAAGTATTGTTTGATCAAATTTTAAGAGCTGTGTATTTAGTTTTAAATTTTTGAATATATTAAAGTTTCAATAGCACAATAAATTTTTCATTTGTGTTTTTGTAACTAATTAGCTAATTTTCGAAATAGTAAGTTGAAGAGTAAATTAAAGAAAATACTATTTGGATACGATGAAATGAAAATCTTCCAATTAATCAGAGAATCAAGGACATTTAATTATAAAATAGATAATAATTCACAACTTAAATTAAATAGAACCAATTATAGTAGCGATGTTTATTTCGCAAAATCAAAATTTAATTTTATTATATTTATATAATTTATTATTAAGAGTTGTATTAAAATAAATTCGAAAAAAACGATCAAAACATTTAAATTAAAATCCACTTGAAAGGAAGTGAAGGTTAAAAAAGGAAAATAGCAAGAAGGGATCAGATCGGTAAAAGATGAGAGCGGCTCTATTGTCGTAAAACAGGCGGAGCAGACACCCTTCTTGCATTTTTAACTTGCAAGCATTGACCACTCATCACATCCCCTTTAAAACTTGCCTGAAGGATCATGCTTTCCTAATTTACTTATCTACCCTTTTATAATAATCCCATCTCTCTCTCTCATTTCCATTGCCGATGTGGGACTATTTCACATCCTTAACTACTTCTTACCAACTAATTTGTAAAGCTTATGGTATTAATTATCATAATGGATGACTTTTTTTTATGATTTTATTATATAATAAAATCAGTGAGGTTGGACTTAGCTTATAAAATCCTTAAAAGAGCTTATAAGTTGTTTAAGAGTGTTTGACAAATTAAGCTCTTTGAGAGCTTATAAGTTGTAAAAATAAGTTATTCAAAAAATAAGTAGTTTCATCCAACTTATAAGCTCTTGCAAAATAGCTTATAAGTTCTTTAATATAAGCTTAGTCAAACAACCTCTTAGAGGATGTTTGGCTAAACTTATCTTAATTATTTTAAAGAGCTTCTAAGTTCTTGCAAGAGCTTATAATATATCATATCTTAAAAATTTATAAGTTGTCAAGGTGTTTGGATAAATGTGGTCATAAGCTCTTTTAAAAAACTTATAAAATGAGAAAGTGTTTGACATTTTAAGTTCTTCATACATGATTTTTTTTTAGTAAATATGATAATATCAAAATATTGTAGGATTATTTATATAATTTTCTTGTAGTTTATAAGTTCATGAAGAAATAAATTGAGGTTAAGCTACTTATTTTTTAAAGATCTTATAAACTCTAATTGCTTATTTTTACAATTTATAAATTCTCGAAAAATTTAATTTACCAAACACTTTCAAAAAATTTATAAGTTGTTTTAATAAATTTATAAGTTTCTTATCTATACCTCCAACTCCATGCATTGTGTGTAGTGATACAAGAATAGAAGATATCATGTAATATAATGTGAAAGCACATTAAAAAGATGCAAACATTATATATTATATATAGATGAAGAAGTGAAACAATGGGATTATTACAAAGAAGCTCTTTCACATTTTATGATATTTTGTGGAATGAGATATTCATCTCTAGGAGAAATATTTGAAGGATCATCTTCTTCACTTCACTCTTAGATATAATTGTGCCCTTAATATCACTTTTCTACATATCTAGATCTCAAATTCCACATTCTTATATTAGCCAACTTCAAATCGCTCAATTATTCGTGTCGGACACAACTTAACGTGCTCGTAATTGATGTAATAATGTCATGTAACACCATATAAAGGTATATGAATCAGTATATATAGTTTTCAGTTTTTATTGTTTTATATAAAATAAATATTAAATCATACATCAATCAATAAACTCTAATTAAAAAGTTAAAATTAATACTTTTAATAAAAAAAATTACTAGTATTATTTATCTATAAGACATATTATATCAGTTGCGGACACGTTAAATCGTGTGCCCACTGCGGCAGGAGGGTATCATTTCTATTATCCAACTTTATCATAATTGTTGTCCATGCTAAGGAATAAACCTAATCAAATGCATGCATGTCAATATTTATCTTATTTCTCCATATAATTTGATGGATTAAATATTCTTGAAGTAGTTTGGTTGTCTATGATTAATCTAATAAATTTATCATTCAAATTAAACTATTAGTTCATTTTTAAACAAATAAACTCCATACAATATTTTTTTTAAGGGTACATTCCCAAATTTACAAAATTACTATAAATCATCATATACAGTTCTATTAATGCTGTCTGATTCACATATGATTAAGATTACCATAATCAAAAGTTGGCCTTTATTAGGTAATCATATTAGTACTATTGTAATTGTAAATTGCACTGCTCTCACTTAAGCATCAACCAAAAGTGAATCTTGATTTAATTAGTCTATTTTTAAGCTAATGAATGGTGATCCACTTTTACTCAAAGACTAAATATTAATTGTGCTTACCACAAAAAACAAAATAAAATAAAAATAAAGAGGGCAAGACGACAGATGACTTAGCTTAGAAGAAATTGAATTGATTTGATTAATTTAATAAAATCTTTTGTACTAATGGACCAAAAGTATTTAAAATAATATAATGTAATTATCCAGTTCTTTGACTTCATTTGGGTTTTAATTATTACATTATTCAACCAATAGTGATAAATTTAGTAACAATTGAATTTTTGTAGGATAAATTAAATAAATTAATTTGAACCAGTTGTGAAGAATTTAGAGGTCCAGAATAAAGGTTCTTTAATTAGAAGGCTGTATTAATTTATTAATTGTAGGAATTGATTTACTTGACCAGTTGTGGCAAATTGAAATGTCTAATTTAATAAATTCTTATGTACTTTATTTTTGTATGGATGATCCAAATCTTTTGTTATATGAAAAAAGAAAAAGAAAAAAAAAAGAAAAAGGAAAATCTGAAAAGATAATAAGAAAAAAGGAAATATAATCCTTTGGTGGCTGATCTTTACACGACAGCTAACATGTTCATTCCCATGCATATTGCACGTGATTGCTCTAATTATTTTTTTAAAAATTTTAATATGATTTTTAAATTTTATTAATTTTAAGATATACATATATTCTGCGTTGTACGTAAATTCATTTTTCTACTAAAAAAATACATTTATATAAAAAAAAAATCGTGAAGCACACTTTTATAGATGAATTGAGTATATTAAAAATAAAGCCTCATGTCAAATACATATGAGCGTCCATCAATGTGTATATAGATGGAGCCCATAATTAATAGAAAGATTATCCTTTGAAACAGTGTAAGATTTGAGGGTTTATCAATATCTTTACAAAAGTTGAAATAGTAAAATAGGTAAAGGAAAAGAAAAAGAAACGAGTTTTACTAATTGGTCTTTTTCAAAGATTGGTACACGGTGTGTCACTCTTCGATTAACTTTAACACATTTTTCTTATTAGAACGTCCCACTAAATTTGACATATTTCAAAAATAGTAAAAGTTATATCTTCAACAAGGTGTGAACTCTATCATCTTTATTACACTTGCACTAATTTATACACTCTCTTTAATAATCGTGCCGGAAAAAATATATCAAGCTTAGTGGAACAGAGGGTAGAGGGAATACCTTTTTAAACTTTTTTTTTTTTTTCATTATTCATTAATTTAATAGCACCACTTGACTTCACCATGGACTATATTGTTGAGGAACAAAATTCTAGCTTGTTAGTTAATTTATTTATTTATTACGAGTGCAGCAAAAATGAATTAATGAAATGAGGAAATGCATGTATAGATAACATGCAAGCCTTTATGCAGTGTAAGCAATCCTACTTTTCATGTCATCACCTACTGATTCTTGACTTCTTATGCCATCTGCTTTCTTCTTTTCTCTATCTTTTACACCCCAACACTAGATTATATAATCAGGAAAACATTCTATCATCTTTAATCTAATTCTATATTTTTTACTCCCCTTAATAATAACTTATATATATTTATTTAAATGTTATGTTAATAACGATTCATTTATCTTTTAGGTAAAAATTAACATGCAGAGAGTTAATTATTGGTTTTCCGAGTAATGCATAATTATTGAGTGTTCATTAGTTTTCGTGTAAAAATCAAACAATTCGTGATTAGTAGATGAATGAATTATTTTTAAAAAAAATGCATATTATCTTTCTACACCTAGCTAGCTCCTTTATTGAAATCTTATCTTACATTATAAGCTTTGCACCGCAAGCCAACTAAATACACATGTTGACTTTTCCTTTTTCGTTTGATAAGTGCTTCTTCATTTTCTTAAATGTGAATGCTAAGATTGAGAATAGATTTATTAGGTTGCCTATATGAGTAGTTTCTCAATGATAATTAGGGTTGTAATTGTGAACCAATAGAGATACTTAGAGTTCGAAAAAAGTTTGTTCAAAACTCAACTCGTTAGTAAATGAGCAAATTTCGAGTCCGTTATTTTTATCAAGACAAGTTTTGAGTCTTGTAATACTCGGCTCATTAGTTCACAAACATTTAATCGAGCTTTCAATCGAACATTTAATCGAACTCGAGTATGAGCTGAGCCCGAACTCTAGCTAGCTTGAAAAACATTAATGTGAGCATCAAACGAGCTGAACTTGATCTCAAACTCGACAATAATATTATCAAGCTCGAACAACATAACAAAAACTTGAGATGAGTTCGAACACCCTAGTATTCTAAATGATCTGAATCAAATTATATTCAATTTGACTCTGCTCGTTTACAACCCTAATTAATGATACATAGTTCTTTAGCAAGTTAAGATAAGTACATAACAACAAGGATTTGAATCTTTCATTATACACTTCCATTTTAACATAAAAATGTCATTACTTTGTAAAGTTGTAGGTTGAAATCTTATAGTTGTTATTGTTAATTCATATTGGTTAAAGAAGCAAAGAAATAGGTGATGAGGATCTTGAAATTCATGCAATGCATTGCTTCTTTACACGGCAGCAGCATGTGCATGCCTTCATATTAATTCACCTCCACATCTCTCTCTCTCTAACAACTACACACATTATATTAATTCATTATCCTTATATATCATCATTCAATTACATCTTAGAAAATAGAATTTTCTCATCAACTTTCATTTTTTCAAAAGCATTAGAAAAGAGAATTTTTCAACACTGCCCCACTGGATATTTTTTCCTTTTCTTCACTAAATCTGTTGGTGCCCAATTTTAGAGATGTGGGCCTAATATCATTATCTTGTCACAGACAACGAATCAGATATTTAGACAAAAATTTAATATTGTTTCTGGTGGGCCCAGTTAAAATATTTTTAATCTATGACATTAGCACTCCATTAATTTTAGTACATGTGTGTATTACAGGTGTATAAAGAAATAAACAAATCAAAGTAAAGGAAAAGAGTTGCATGTATATATGGGCTTTGGTCACACTAAAATCTCATTTCATTCCATCACCAACCTTTCAAAATTACCTTCTTCTTCTCCTCTTTTCTTGAAGAAATTTGTATGGGATTTACAATAACACTTATCCATTCAAGACCACAGCACATTTTCCCTACCCTTTTCTATTCTAAATACTCAAAACCTCAACGGTTTGATTCGATTCGATTCGATTCTTGAAAATTTCTTCCAAATGCTTTCGAAATTCACTGCTTTCGACGCTCTTTACATCACCTTCGTTTTCCTTCTCATGGGCAAAGGTACTAAATTCTCACAACTTTCATCATTTTATTCAAAAGTGTTCCTCATTAGTCAGTTTCGCAACTGCCACTCAGTGGAGTGGCGGGTACAAAAAGACTCAAAGGGCATTAATTATGCAAAAGGTTCTACCTTTGAATTGTAGCAATTTTTTTTTAATTTGATACATTGAAACTCAACTATATCCACAATTTTGATTTATTTATATAAGTGATTGTTATAACCTATTTACCCTAATTATAATTGTTGTGTTGTAATATATTTTGTTATATAGGAAGCTTAGGGACTACATTCATATTAGTGAATAGATGTGACTACACGGTCTGGCCAGGAATACTATCCAACGCGGGCAGCCCCGGTCTAGACACAACCGGTTTCGAGCTCCCGACCGGGTCAACCCGGTCCCTCCAAGCCCAACCGGGGTGGTCGGGCCGGTTCTGGGGCCGGACCGGGTGCTCATTCGACCCCACAACCGGGCAGGGCGGGTGCGCAACTGGAGACTGCGGGTCGAGCCAAGTGGAGTGCAACGGGGCGGGGGCGGCGCCGCCGGCGACCCTGGCGGAGTTCACGGTGGGGAGGGAGGGGGAGCAAGATTTCTACGACGTGAGCCTGGTGGATGGGTACAACTTGCCGGTGATAGTGGAGGCGGGGGGCGGGTCGGGGGCGTGCGGGTCGACGGGGTGCGGGGCGGACCTGAACCGGGTGTGCCCGAGGGAGCTGCGGGCAGGGGGTGACGGGCAGGGGTGCAGGAGCGCGTGCGAGGCGTTTGGGACGGCGGAGTACTGCTGCAGTGGGGAGTTTGGGTCGCCGGAGAAGTGCCGGCCGTCGGCGTACTCGGAGATGTTCAAGAACGCGTGCCCGAGAGCGTATAGCTACGCCTACGATGATGCGACGAGTACGTTTACTTGTGCAGGAGCCGATTATACCATTACCTTCTGCCCTTCACTCACTAGGTATATCTATATCTATATCTATATATATTATGCAACATTCATTTCTTCTTTTTTTCCCTTCTGTAAATGTATACTGATCTGATTCTGATGTCTCCCAATCCCTGTCTCATCTTCTGTTCATTTTAAATCTCAACAATAATATGTAAAATAAAATATAACGCAATCATAATATAGAGAAATTTATAGGCATTTCATAGTATCAGTGTAAGGAATTAGTTAGTTATACTAATAGGTTACTATCTATTTCCTAATCTAATATCATTTTTTGCAGCAAAAAATCTTCAAATTGGTCACCAAACCCAAACGGGCTGCCGACGCCGGCAGCGACAAATTCCGGCGGCGGCGGCGGAGGCGGCGGCAGCTCACATTCTCATCCAGCTGAAGATAGCCTGACAACGTGGCTCCCAAATTTTGTCACTGGAGACTCATCACGTCTTGTAATAAACCCTAATTACATTATTTGTGTAGCCAATATCATAGTATTCATGTTCATTTGTTCTCATTTCTTTAATTAGTTGTAGGATTCATATTCATGTAATTGCATAGCACATTGTTGTTAGAAATTGGAATACTGCAGAAATTAATTAGAAACTTTTGCATGAGTTTTTTGTGTATAAACTCCAGATATTATCGCCTTTTAAGGACCGGCTACTCTTGGCTAATTATTGCACGCCATTTTATTTTTATTAATTACTAGCTAGCATATAGTATTAAATATTTATATACAAATCTAATCACAACATTTTTAAATCAATAAGGATATATAAGGAACAAATTTAATTACCTATGCTACTTAGAAACTAATAAGTAAGGATTTTACAAGTGTATCAAAATTTGTAATGGGTCATATATTTATAAGTAAGAAATATTAGTATTATATACTAATAGATAAAATTTGAGTAGCAAAGTAGGGTGAACAAAATTAATCAAATTCGAAAAATCAAATCGAACCAAATTAAAATATTAAATATAATTTGGTTATTTTGACTTTTTGGTTTGATTTGGTTGGAACTTGAAATAAGTAATGATTTTACGAGATTCAACAAATTAAGCAATCTTCATTATTTGTTGGAACTTGAAAGCTATTTAAAAAACATTAATGATTTTGTGATTTTAGTATTTTTATTGAAATTTTTTGATTTAAACTTATTAATTTGAAACTTTTTAATCGTTAATATTAAAAATTTCTTGAAGATATATATGATTGATTATATTTACAAATTGTTGATCATAAAAATTTAATGAGATTAGTAACATAATATAAAGTTCAGAAAAATCGAACAAAATCGAACCAAACTGAAATAAATTTGGTTCTTTTGGTTTTGTGGTTTGGTTTAGTTTTTTTCTTAATCCAAATTTTAATTTGATTTAGTTTGCTTTTTTTCTTTATCTAAATTTTAATTTGATTTAGTTAGGTTTCTAAAAAACCTAATCATATACACAATGCTCGCACCAGTAGCAAGCTAGTTTTAGTTTAATTTATTAGAGCAAAAGCACATTTTCAACGTAGTAAGCATGAAATAGCGTATAGGGTAGTCTTCAACTACTATTGCTAATTAGATCAAGTTAAGTTAATCTTCAAGCATCACTAGGTAATTAATTTGATCAATCAATCAGTCATGATTCTAATCTGTGGATCAAACTTTAAGAAACACCCTTAATACATCAAACCATTTAGTACTGTTTGATTCAAACCTTACATGGTTTGTCTGAAATAGTACATCAAATTATGAGGTTGCATCATATTTGTACCCTTCTTTTTTTTTTTTGGAGGAATTTAATTAAAGTGAATAGTTCTAAGCCTCCAAACAACATTGGGTTTAAAGTCACTCGAATAAAAGATCTCTCATGTGTCAAGAAGCTTAGAGTTCAGTTAAGGATGTATTTGCACTACAGTACTAAACCCAATACAGAGATTCTGGTGAAAATAAGACAGACAAAACTGGAAGAGCAGAATTAGAATCTCCCATCCCAGATGTAATAAAAAAAGCCTACAACTCATCTTTCAACTCCTCTTCGTTCACTGCCTCCTCGATTTTGGAGGAAGAGGAAGACGAAGATTCTTTCGAACTAGAATCAGCCTCGGTTTCTTCCACCTCGTTATCCTCCTCGACTGCTGCATCGGGACTGATGTTGAGGGTGTTCTTCACCGAGCTGTATATCCGGGAAGCGAAGTCTTTCGGCTCGTTGAGAATAAAGCCGCTCTCCATGAGGGCCGTTTGGTAGATGAGCTTCGCTGTTTCCTTCACGCTCTCATCCTGTACGACGAGGAAGGTCAATCAAGAGTTTAGGAGAATACATCCAACGAGTTAGAGAAAAGGCGATCGAACCTCAGGATCCTTGGCCACTCTCGCTTGAAGTTCTTTGATGATAGGATGTCTCGGGTTGATTTCAAGCACCCTCTTCCCACGCATGTAAGCTTGCTTGCTTGCATCCGAGAGAGTTTGGGACTGCATGATTCTTTCCATGTTGGAGCTCCAACCGAATTTCGACGTAACTACCACACACGGGGAATCCGCCAAACGGTTACTGATCTTCACGTCGTCCACATTGTCGCTAGCCAGAGCACCTTTCCACCATTTTGTCAATTCCTTGAACGACTCCTTCAGTTCCTTAAGCTTCGACTCCTTTCCGATTTTGAGCCCCTCCTTGGAGACGTTTTGGAATTTCTTGTCCTCGTAATCCATCAGATATTGCATCAAGTATTCATCGACAGGGTCGATAAAGAAAATAACCTGTACCGTGGGTTGAATTCAGTACTTTGAGCTTACATTTGGAGGAGACAACAATCACATTTTAGAAACTAACAAGACAAGATGCTGAGAGGAAGGAAAGCTTACCTCATAACCCTTCTTTTTTAGATTTTCAAGGAACGGAGAGTTCTCAAGCTGTTCCTTGCTTGTTCCAGTGATGTAGAATATATCTTTCTGTCCTGACTTCATTCTTGATATGTATTGATCCAGTGAAGTTAATTTACCTTCTGATTTAGTACTGCAGAAGAGAGGAAAACGCTATAAAATTCATGATCTGTTTGACAAACTATAGCTGCATATCCCCAAACTACTAAAATATGCGTACGTTTCAAATCTAAGAAGTTTCGCGAGGCGATTTCTGTTAGTTGCGTCCTCAATAATACCGAGCTTGATTGACTTGCCAAACTCATTCCAGAATTTCGCATACTGGCCCTTCTTTACGTTGCTGTCGTTGGACTCTTCAACATCTAGGATAACAATAAATTTCAAAATAAACGTGGAGCCAATTAGGGACCGAGTCGCTAAGATTCATATATTAGCTGCATATATAAGCTTCCGTTTACCATACCTTTCTTGTCCGAGTCGCTAGATTCATCTGGGTCCTCTTCAGCAAGCTTGCGGATCATATCAAGAGCCTTCCGGATGAGTTTCTTCTTTATCGTCTTCAAGCTGCTGTGCTGTTGCAACATTTCTCTTGATACATTCAGCGGCAAGGTGTCAGAATCAACAAGACCCTGGTCACATGCATAAACACTAGTAAGAACGAGGTTCTGTAGGCTAATAACTGTTACTTATTCGAAAAGTATAAGCAGACAAAGATTACCAGTAAAAAGTTCAGATACTTGGGTAGAAGGTCATCAAATTCATCCGAGATAAACACACGTCTCACAAATAATTTCAAGTTAGATTTGTTCGCATTGTAGTAACTCTCATATAAATCTTGAGGAGCCTTGGGAGGCACAAACAGCACCGCCTTGAATTCAACATCACCTTCAGCATTAAAGTGACTCCATGCCATAGGCTTCTCATCACTAAAGTCCTGTCAATAAAGCATAACGTTAATAAAAGAATAAAACTGTTGAACAAGAATATTAATCTGTGCATTGTTCGTGGCACCAACCTTAGCCAGAGAGTGATAGAATTTTGTGTATTCTTCATCAGTGACCTCCTTTGGACTTCGTAGCCATATAGCCTTCACATCATTCAAAAGTTCCCACTCGTAGGTAGTTTTCTTCACTGTCTTTGTTTTGGGTTTCTTCTCGTCCTCCTCTTTCTCAGCATCTTCTTCCTCTTCATCGGAAGATTTGTTTCCCTCCTCATCATCACTGGATTCATCTTCCTCAGCAGGAACCTCCTCGTCTACTTCTTTAGTAGCCCAAAGTCGTATGGGGAAGTTAATGAATTCAGAATACTTTTTCACCAACTCCTGAAATGATTAGAAATATCGAGAATATAAGAACTGTAAGCTGAAAACAGGTGATCAAATAAACACAAAAGAAACGGCCCATTTCCGTTGTATACATCTCTTAAATTACTGCCATCAGTGATATCAAGTTACTCAGAGTATAGGTAAAAATAAACCCTTCTTCTAACCCATTATACGAAAAGAAAAAAGATCATCTAGAGAACCAAAAACAACAAGCTAGATTCACCTATCCTCGATCTGTTTGCATAAGCCCATCAAACCTCCTAGTGATCCTATATCTGACAGAGGAAAGTTTCAGATAATCTTCTATAGGATATCTCTTAAACAACCTTTCAGCAGCTAATGGGGCACAGAAACCACTTGACAAGTCCTAGACATCCTAGAATAAGAAGATGGAAGTCCAAACAGTTGCAGCTTTTTCATTCTAGATTGAATCTTTGAGCATGAGACAAAATCAAGGGTTTGGGGGAAAAAATCATCCTAAAAGTGACCAAGTCAAGTTCAAATGGCTGCCCTAAAACTTATTTAAGACTTAAGAGATAAACAGATAGAGCTAAAATTAGCTATTTGTGCACACAAAGAAATTAAGAAAAATATATAAATTAACCTTCAATTTGAACTCTTCCAAATACTCTTGTGCTTCATCTCTAAGGTGCAATCTGATTTCAGTCCCACGCCCAAGCGGTTCATTCCACGTATCTTCTGAGATTGCAAAAGCTCCATCAGCCTTTGACTCCCATACGTACCTGGAGGTGGACAAAATTTTAAAAACCAGTTATAATACATTTTGTAATGGATAGTAGTAGTCCATGATGAATTGATGATGGAAAGAGCATACTGTTTGTCGTCGTTATGTTTGCTAATAACTTCAACATAGTCCGCAACAAGATAGACAGAGTAAAAACCAACACCAAATTGCCCAATAAGGTTAAGATCTCCACTTGTCTGCATCTTTTCCACAAATGCTGCATTAACAACATATTAGGCAACGTTAATAGACAGAATTGCTTAAACTGAGATAACAGCAACTTAAAAAAGAACTACAATATCAGCTCCAACTCAGTATAGTACCTGAAGTTCCAGATTTAGCGATGGTACCCAGATTCTTGATTAAATCCTCCTTTGTCATACCAATACCTCTGTCACGGATTGAAAGTATTTTCTTTTCTTTGTCCAACTTAATCTGCATAATGAAATGAAAATAAGTCATCAACTTACTATTATAATTCAACATTAGTCCGAGACCTTCAGAATTTTCTATACAGAAATCCTCGAATAACCCCATTTACTTCAGAAAAGTCATTTCGCATTATGTGACACCACAGAGTACACATTTTGAAGCTTTATAGTATTCAAATTCATAGGAGAACACAAACTTTTTCAGGATGATGCAGATTTACATTATAAGTTGTAACTTGACCACATCTAAAGCTGACTAAATTAAAATATCTCGAACATTATTCGACCGCGAAAGATACCTGGATCTCAAGCTTGGTATCATCACCTTCTCCAAGAATTTCCTTGTCAGTAAGTGATAAAAATCTGATCTTGTCCAAAGCCTGAATTTTTACAAAAATCACACATGGCATTTCATGAGATCTGCTATAGAATTAGCATAAAACATGAAAAGAAGGGGGAGTGAGTAACTCACATCTGAAGCATTGGAGATCAACTCTCTTAAGAAAATATCTTTGTTACTGTATAACGAGTTGATAATAATATCCATAAGCCGCGACACCTCGGCTTGGAACTCGAACTTCTGCGCATTCGAGCGGAGCGCCTTCCTCGACATAGATTCAGCTTCTCTACATCACCAGCAATAAATCAATTAGCACATACGCATCAAAACACACGTTTTCATTTTTTTTTTTATATAAAAAACAGCAAAAGGCGTTCCACCTCTTCACAACATCAGAATCGGTGGATAAACCGTGCGGCACGGCGCCGATCTTCTCCTCCACCTTCGGCGGATCCACCGGCGCATCGGAATCAGCTTCGGCATTTGCGTGTAAATTCCTACCTAAAGAGTTCCACAAATTTATCACTACATTTCAACAATCCTATAGCACAAAAATGACAACCACCAGCTCACACAACGAATCATGGACCGAATTGACACTTAACATAAACACGTAACATATCATTAGCGAAAATAAACAATTGAGAACGTAAATCAAGTACCTTGATCCGGTATAAGAGACGATAGGCAGAGTAGAAACAAAACGGAGCAGATCGTCCATTTCCTCATCTTTGCTCACAGCAATATCTGCGGCCGAGATGTTCGTGTTCACTAACCAGTGGAGGAGTGAGCTTTATGCAGTCGGGGTTTAGGAGACGACTTGAAGAGTGCCACGGGATAGAGCGTTCTGATTGGTCCAAACTGCCACGTGTAGGGCTTCTATTGGCTGGTCGTGCTTATTAGACGTGGAGTAGCTCTGGCTCTTCTGGAAAGTTCGTCCTTGCGGTTTGCACAAGGCAAAGATGATTTGAGTAGAACATTATCTTATAAAATTCACCTAAGTATGTGTATTTTAATACAATTAATAAGTTTGCTTCTACAACAAGAATGAAAATTAAATAGTTGAATTTTATATATAGGTAATAGTTAATAACTACATGATACATTTATTTGAATTTAGATTATAATGATCTAATAAGAAGATAAAATGTTTTTTGCTCAAAAAAGGAAGTAAAAGTCTTATTAATATATAAAGAAAAAGATTTAAATGCCCTAAAGATCAAATTTAGAGCTATAACTTGTTATGGTTCCTCTATCCAAAACCACACCAAGTGGGCGATAATTTAGGATCCGGATTCAGGATTCCAGGTCTCAAATTTTTCGAGATTAGATAAGGAGCGATATTGAGAAATTAAAATTTTTTAAAATTTCTTTATTTTTTTAAATTAATTTTGGAATTTGAAAAATTTTGATTTCGTTCGAAAAAATTTGACTCCTTTTGGACCTTCATGAACATTCAGAACATTTTTATTCGGAATTAGGATTTAAAATTTTTCAATTTTGTGACTTGAGCATCACGAAGTTCTAAACATGACCGAAACTTGAATCAAAAAATTAGTATTTTTTGGAATTGAGACTTTGGGACGGCTACCTGATTCTGTCCCGATTCTAAGCTCTTGTCTAAGGGGTTGGTACATTTTGAGAGATGGGTGAGTGGAGGCTCCGAGGAGTCATGGACTGCTCAATTTCTACTCTTTACAAATCATCTAACATCCTAGATTGCTCAACTTCACCTTGGACTCCTAGCCATCTCATTTGTGGCTATTTTACACATATAACTCGCAAATAATGGAGCATTTTTATTCATTATTGATGTTTTGATTGACCATTTGTAATATTTTAGTCTTCACATCCTATATTTTATTACATAGTAGAACATGTGATGCTTTTAAAATGTTAAGAGATAATAACACAAACATAATATAAACTTTATATGATTAAACGAGTATATATGTATATAGGATCGTTCTCCTTGTTGGTGGAACAGGAAGCAAACGTGGAACGAAGAAATATGAATTACGTGGTTCAACTCAAAATTAAACATGTTCTTATGAGAGCATCGAAGAACAATTCACTAATCTTAATGAGAGAATCGAGACAGGATCGGTTACCCGTTTTGAAGTCCCGATCCCAAAAAATTTCAATTTTATGGTCCCGATCTCATTCTGAATTTTCAAGTCCCGGAATGAAAAAAATAGTCTCGAATGTGATTCCGAATACAAATTTTCCGAATAGTTAAATGTGTCGAACGGATCAAAATCCCAAATTTAAAAATTAAAATTAATTTTAAAAAATCAAAAAGTTCCGATCAATATTCGGGACATCCGAATGCCAAAAATTTCAAAAAGTCAAATCTCATTCTCGATTGTTATTCCAAAAAATTTGAAAAGTAAATCATACCAGAACTCGAAAGTCTCAAGTGTCGATCTCAAATTCTGATCCAAACCTCTCTTTCCATCCCCAACCCCCACCCCTACCCACCCCACCACTACTCATCGACATCTTCACTCCCTTGAAACTTAATAAACCCCAACCCAAGCATTAAATTCACTCTGCCCCTACCTTTACTTCACCCCCAATTCTTCTATATTCTAGGTCACTCCCAATTTCCTCTCTCTCACTCTCCCTCGCGCACCAACGAGCTCTCATGCTCCAGAAGCTTCCACGGCCATGGCGATTTCCGACACGCTGGTGGGGAATCTAACAACTCTCTACCTGGTGGTCATCGCGGCCATCAAAGCCTACGGCATGGCGGCCGGCAGGATCTTCAGCGGCAGCTGCGTAATCGTCCTCTCCACTGCGCTCGTAGCGCTCATCCTCGTCGCCGCCCTTACCTGGGACGTCTCGCGCAAGGCGACCAGGGCTCTCATGATGAGCGTACCCCCCGATCGCGGCCACGAGATGTGCCGCGGCGGCATCTGCTGGCACGGCGTCGCCGTCAAATCGCCGGCTTCCCAGGTCCGATTCCGCCTCCCTCAACACCAAAACCTCTGATCAAATTCCCCTGCAGACCTAAATTATAGAAAAGTCAACCAATTTTGGTTTCGTTTCACATCTTAGGATATATTCACTGCTTTTGCTTTTGTTTTGCATACTTTCTTTAGTATAATATCAGTTGTGATTAGAATCCAGTCATCATTGAGAGTGATAAAGCGTTTGCGTTTCTGTAAATAGAAGTGTTGAAGCTTCTTGGGGTGAAATTTTGTACTACTTTTCTGCAGGCAGCCATTTCTCTGTATCTATGAAAATGAAATGGCCATTTTGTAATAATATATATATATAATCATCTTTATTTAAAATATATAATAGACTGAGTATAAAATCGATTTATTTTTAATTTTATTATTATAATAAAGTCAGTTGAATGTATAATAGGAAAATTACGGAATAATATGTAATGCAAGTTTTTAAATGAAGAAAATTCCAGCGTAGCATTTTCTATCAAATCAGCCACTGTTTTGGTAATTAAGTCTGAAAATTTAGTTTATATCACTTGTAAGTTGTACTAGAAAATTTAAGTAACAAGCATAAAATGTCTCCCCTCAAGAAGAAAAAATAATAGGACAGTGAATGGAAATTGACAGAAAATTTCTCATATGTTTCAATAATTTTATGCAATAAATAAATACTCCCTACTTGCTGATAAATTTGGTGAGGGGACCAAAATTGGTAGTGGGAATTAAATATATATATATATAAAATATTAAAAATAAATATCTAGTAAAAGTTAAAGTATGCGTCATATACAAGATATGTTGAACCTAAGATCTATTCAAATTGAATTTAAATATTTATGCAAGTTTATATTTAAATCTAATCGGTGATTGGTACTGCGTTTATTGCAGCGTGCAATCTACTAGAAGTCTCAATAAGGATGATATTTATTTATTGGTGAGGAGATTATATTTTTCTTTGAATATTGAAGTTATTGTGCTTATAATAAATAAAGCATTGTTTGTTATGAAAAACTATGTGTTTGTATAACTTATCTTAAGAATTTGGTTCTGGTTTGAGAACCCAATTTGGTTGGGAATTATGCATTTCATGGTATGCATGGTTGAGACAAATAAACATAAAATGGAAGTATGTAGCCTACCATTATAAGCACGTGTTTTTTTAAAGTGGTTGAAGCAATTAATGGCATGTCACATTTAGTTTTAAAATTCTTACTATCGGTACGCCTTCTCAAAATAGGATTTTGTAAATTAACATAACTACGGTTTATTTGAAGTTTGGCTTGAAAAAAATTCGTTAGTAAACGAATTGAATTTAGGTTCGATTCGAGCTCGATGTTGTTATTGAGTTAAGCTTAATCAAGACAATATACGGCTTGTTGAGTTTGATAACATGTTCAAATTTGTTTGTTCATGAACATGTTACTAAACTCATTTGTGAGGTCTTTAATTGAACATTTGATTGAGCCTTCAATTGAGTTTCATTTTAAAATATTTAATTTGCTAAAATAAAATTTTATACGAGTTCAAGTATGAGTCGAATACAAACTCAAACTCAAAAACTATTAATATAAATATTAAACAAGTGAAGTTCATGCTCAAACTCGAGAATGAATATTCGATAATTAGATTGTTATGAAAAATTGAGTACAAACCAATGTATCTGGACATGACATATGTCCACATTCACTCAAGGGCTCACTGTTGTGACGCTCGATCCAAAAGTTTAGCCCCTACCCCAAGACCATTCCTTGGGAGTGGCGGTGCGCGCATATATGAGCTTTATCTAACTAGTCAATCCATACGACTAATGAAACTTATTAAATATTAAAGAATGTTCACTAATCAACGTGAGACAATTATTAAATACATACTTAGTCTCTTAATCATACAATTTCATAATTTAAGTGACATATTCAAAGAAACGTAATTCAAATTCGCGTTGATAGGATGCTGCCTACCCCTTGCACTGTATGAGGTACAGTTTTTATTTTAACGACAATAACTTTATAATATAAATTTATTATAGATAAAAATATGATATTGTACATATAAATTGTAGAATTATATTAACACAACAAGCCAAGAACTAATAGTGATTGATAGGGTTAAAACTCCTATGTACACAAGGGTATTATCCTGGCTTAGAAGGAACGCTAGCTATATGTTTAACACATGCAAGTCAATAGTTGTTTTCGAGGAGTTGGGCAGAAGGAAAAGCGATAGGACTTTCAATCCCATCAAGTAAAGCACCCGGATCGCCCTATATTTACAACAAAATATGGCACGAAAACACTAAGTACCCATGGCACGAAAGCACAAAAAATACCATTTACTTTAACAAGTCCCTTTTTCTCTTTTTTTTTTTCATTAAATGAAAAAAGAGAAAAGTCTCTTTTTCGAATCCATTCTCCATTACACTGGCGTAACAAAAATATCAGATGCGGCAATGCAATATAGAAATGTTTGGTACATGAAGTCGCAATCTGATAGCTATACATCTAAATAGACTTAGATAAATACAAATTAATCTTGATTTGGAATCAAAGAAAGATAGTGAAAATGGCTCTTATCTTGTGACTTGAAAGAAAGAGTTCCCTGTAAAGGAAGGGAATAATAACTTGTTCCTGTAAATATAGCAACAAGAAGATTGAATCGGAAATATCGACAAATTCTTTCTGACTTGATTTGAAAAATACAATTGTAAAACATTTTTTAATATGAAAAATTTTCGTGTAATTAAAATATACTCCCTCCATCCCATCTCCATAGTCTGATTTGACTTTTCACACATATTAAGAAATGTATTTAATACATTTTGGAAAATATAATTTATATACAATAGTTCTATTTGTCCTTATTAATTAGTTTAAATTTCTTTTTCATAAACATTAAATAAGATTATTTTAGTAAATAAATAGATTTTAATGTGTTCATATTAATATTTAGGACTATAATATGAGACATACGGAAAAGGAAAGATGGACTACGAAGATGAGATAGAGGGAGTATAAATAATACTAGCTCCCTCCGTCCACAAAACTTCGTCTTATTTTGTCATTTTCGTCCATTCATAAAACTTCTTCACACTTTAAATTTTTCATTTAAGTAATTGGACCCACCACGTTCACTACACAAAACTCAATTTAAAATAATATATTAAATGAGACCCGAATTCCACTAACTACACACAACACAATTTAAAACAATATATCAAGTGAGACTCAATTTCACTCACTACATATCATCATTAAAGTCAAAAGAACTACATTAAAACTCGTACCGAGTCAAAGTGAGAAGAAGTTTAGTGGACGGAGAGAGTACAAAATCATCATATTAAATAACTTAGAAAATTTTTGGCATTTTGCGTATCAGATTATGGTCACATTAATATAATTCTAAAATATTACTGCCCCAGTCCCATCTTATATGTCTCACTTTATATTGACATGTGTAAGGTGCGCGGGATGTAGTATATTTTTATAAACTTTAAATTTTCATTAAAACGTTATTAACATTAGACTTAAATATATAGAAATGCAGTGCTATACATCGACTATCCAATCTACCTCAAAATTCTCACAAGCACAATTAGTATTGTTCTTGAGCTTTTATTTTTGAAGCCTGAGTTTATTAATTTACAAATTTAGTAAAATAGTAATCCTTTTTACTTTTCATTTCACACGAGCGAAGTAGTCCATTGGAATCTAAGATGAAGAAAGTGTGATAGTACTCTCCACTTCTTAAGTTGTACCTTTCTCAATCATTGGACCGTCCTTGAGTGAAAGCTGGTGGTGGGTTCCACCTCGATCGCCTACCAATCCTCCAATCACCAGCACCCACACACTAAGTCTCTTAATCAAACACGACCTCCACTCGCATTGCAGAAAACTTGACCCAACCGAACCGTAGAGAAGCTAAGACCTAAGCTGCCTTATTTCAACAACCAAAAAGAAAAATGAAAAAGAAAAAAGAAAATGACGATGCTTAAATTATTCTCACAACCTCACAACAACGCTCTATGTTCTGTTATTCACGAAACCTAAGGCTAAAATTACACACAGCAAGCGATGGCCGAAACCCCAGTGGATCAGACTCCGCCCCCAACCCTACCCGGATCGGGTCAGCAGTACTGGTGCTACAGCTGCGATAAGCGCGTCGCCCTCGAAGCCGGTGCCGATCTGGGCGACGTCGTTTGCTGCGAGTGCAAAGACGGATTCGTCGAGTCAATCGCCGCCGCTGACCCCGACCCCGAGGAGGACCCTAATTTCGGGAGCCAGTTCATCCAGGTACTCCGCCTTATAGCTCAGGCGGCGCGGGATGAGGACGCGCCGCCTCCGATCCCTTCCGATCCGTCCAACGACGATTACCTCCAAATCGAGCTGGCCGAATGGGATGATGATGATGATGAGGAAGAGGAGGACGACGATGAGCACTCGGTTGAAGTCGTCGTTGAGGAGGAGGAGCACCGGGCGGAGAGTAATAGATCTGATGGCGAAGACGAGGAGGAGGTGGGGACTGAAGTGATCGAGCAGCCGCGAGGGGAGGATGGCGATGAGGAGGAGATGCGACGGCGGCATCGCCGCGACGTCCTCCGGTTCAGCCTGAGGAATTTTGCCACCGGCGAAGATGAGGAGGGTGAAGAGGAGGAGGATGAGGAGGAGAGGACTGAAGTGATCGAGCCGCGTGGGGATGACGGCGATGAGGAGGAGATGCGGCGGCGGCACCGTCGCAACGTGCTCCGGCTCAACCTGAGGGATTTTGCCTCCCGCGCCGCCAGTAGGCGCAACCGGATCCTTGATTGGGCGGATGTGCTGATGGGGCTGGAGAACCACTCGATCGAGCTGACGTTGCAGGTTCCGGATTCTGATGCCTATGTTGGGAACCCAGGGGATTATGTCGATGCTTCTGAATATGAGGCTTTGCTGCAAAACCTAGCAGAGAGTGATAATGGTGGGAGGCGTGGGGCGCCACCAGCTGCGAAAGCAGCGGTGGAGGGGTTAGAGAGTGTTGAAATAGGCAAGGAAGAGAACGTGATTGCTTGTTCTATATGTAAAGATTTTGTAAATGTGGGTGAAATTGCAAAGAATTTGCCTTGTGGACATGGTTATCATGGTGAGTGTATTGTTCCGTGGCTAGGGGCAAGGAACTCGTGTCCAGTTTGTAGGTTTGAGTTGCCTACAGATGATCCAGAGTACGAAGAGGAGAGGAAGAAGAGAGCTGCTTCGTCCAGTTCTTCCTCTGCTACATCTGCTGCTGCTGCTGCTGGTAATCAAGATTCCACCTTGGAGTAAATTGTATTGGTATGCCACAAAATTTATGTACTTGCTTTACATTTGTCTTGTTAGATTGTAGCTTTGTATTTCGTAATGGGTTTTTTCCGATTGGGACATTGGTTGTGTACTTGCTTATTTGTAAATAACAAACTTTCTGGTTGCAAAATTCCCAATAAGTTCCATATGAAAAAGCACTCGGCATCATTTTCTTTGGCTATGCTAAATCTATGTTGCTTTGTGCTCGTACTTCTTTGTAAGATAAGGACTTAGTCCTGTAGCTTTATTTCATATGGTTGGTTCTGCCTTGAGTGAGCTAATGTTTTCCGAAAAAATGGGTAATATAGAAAATGTTTTCTATGTTCCTGTACAGATTGTATGCTAATGATTTGGGATAATATATTGAACTTCCCAATTGATTGAATGTTGGTTTGATGATCACTGTGGAAATCAA
The DNA here is from genome assembly GCA_026898415.1 of Leonotis leonurus. NCBI lineage: Eukaryota > Viridiplantae > Streptophyta > Magnoliopsida > Lamiales > Lamiaceae > Leonotis > Leonotis leonurus. The sequence continues at coordinate 1,169,193 of JAPKLX010000037.1, read as the reverse complement.
ATGGATGTTCTCATGTTGGTTTTGATGATCATTGTGGATGTTGGTTTTGATGATCACAATGGCCATAAGTTAATTTTGCAACTTGGATCAAGACTGTTAGTCTTAGTCCTCTTGGAGATGATTGTAGCCTTGTATGCAAGCATGTTCTCTTTCATTAGCCGAGTGAAATTGTTTATCTTACATGTATAGATTTCTTATATGTCAGAGATCTGATATCTTGAGTATTAAGAAAAGTTGTACTCGATAGCCTAGAACTATTTAAGCATTCGTAATATGTTAGAGTTGTCTGTAGGATTTGTATCCGAGCTACTCAAATACCAGAATTTCGATGCAGGCTTTAATCGAGTCTTTGAGGCATTATTATATGTGATGTGAGCATGTTTAAGCTGTCATACCTTAACATGTTGAGAGATCTTCTATTTTGATGTTATATATATCACGTTCGCTTTCATCGTGTTTCTCATGAGCTCTCCTTACAGATGAATAGATGACAGTGTTGAGTTCCTGAGGATAGCAGAAATATGTCAAATGCTAATTGCATATCTTATTAGTTGTGAATTGATGAGAGGCTTAGGGCTTGCTCATTTTCATTTTTGTTCTCTTCTTTCTTTCTCTTGCTCGATATATAAACTCTTTATATTACCAGTTCCAGCTTTTCAAAGAATCCAAATAAATAAACTGCGCAGATTTGAAAGATAAGTAGTGAACTTTAATAGAAGCAGAAGTAAATATTAGTCGGTCCACCAATTTTTTTAACATATTTCATTTTTATCCGTCCATCAATGTTTTTAACATTAAAACTTTTCATTTATAGTAACCATCTTATACATACAATTTAACTAAAAATTATAAATCATGTGGGACTTAAACTCTACTAACTATATTTTTTCTAAACTTTTCATTTATAGTAACTATCTTATACATACAATTTAACTAAAAATTATAAATTTTGTGGGACTTAAAACTCTACTAACTATATTTTTTCTAATTATAATAAGTAAGATTCAAACTCCACTAACTACCATTTTCTATATAAAATTAAAACATTACATTAAAATACGTCTCAAGTCAAATTGTTAATTGAGAGGGATGGAGTAACTTTTTATTGGCCCAATGCTTCTTCTTTCTTATGTGATCTTGTTGTATTTCAAATAAAAATCCACTAGATATTCTGGATAGGTATTAGACTATTAGGGATAAACAATATCCAATCCCAATTCAATACAAATTTTGGCATCGTATGATTCAGATTAGTGTTTGTGGTGAAGATTTGGCAGAAATTTACAGCGACTCAATCTTTAAATTTTTATATAAACCGACACTATACTCCATAATTTCCTTTAGTGTTGCAAAAGAATATAGCTACTTGCGAGTTAGTTTCGGTTCGAAAAAAAGCTCGTTTGAAGTTGGAATCAATAGTAAATGAGCTAAGCTATAGCTTGATTTCAAGCTCGATAATTTTATCTAGCCGATCTTGAGCCTAACAATGCTCAGTTCGTTGTGTTCGCGAATATGTTAGAGTTCGTTTGTTGACGAGCATGTTACCGAGTCTGTTCGCGAACCTTCCATCGAACATTAATTCAATCGCTTAATCAAGCATGCGGTCGAGTCTCAAGCAAAAATAATTATTTTTTAAAAATAAAAAAGTTATACAAGTTCGAGCCCGAGCTCGAATTCGAACTTGAAAATCATTAATATCAGTATCAAACAAGTTGAAATCAAACTCAAGCTCAAAAATAATATTATCGACCATTCCAAGAGCCGAAGTTGATAATTACACATAGAGCCAAGTTCATTAGCATAATCCCTTCTTAAATTGTCCCTCCTAAAAAACTCTTCCCAACTCATTTTCCTCAATTGTCACCATTTTTTCTTATTCAATTCTCATATAGAGATATTTAAGCATCTACCCACAATATGGAATGCAATGATAATTTATTTTTCAAGCTTAAGAGCTCTAAATGAGTACTCCTACTATTTGAAGCATTTGTGAAAGAGTTTGATACGATAGAAAACAAATCATTTATTCATATCAGTTGACATAACCACATCAAAGTATATTCCATTAAAGGGTGATGATCTATCAACAAAAATAAAAAGCCATGCATAAATAATAAATTCCCTCAAACTTGTTCACTTAATCCTGCACAAGAAGGTGATCTAAGGTAGGTTCAGAGCGTTGAAGAGAAGTAAGCAAGTTGACGATTTCTCTCATTGTGGGGCGATCCGAGCTCTCTTCCTCCACACACGCCATCGCAATCTTGAAAAACTCGACCACGTCCTCCACCGGATACGCCTCTAGTCTCGTGTCCACCACCGCCAGCACCGCCTCCGAATCCATCGTGCTTTTCTTCACCCACATCACTATATCCACCCCGTCCCCGAATTCCCCCACGGGCTTCCGCCCCGTCACCAGCTCCAATAGCACCACCCCAAAGCTGTACACGTCGCTCTTCTGGCTCACTTTTAGAGTATAGGCATACTCTGCAACAATCAAAATCTATTTGTTTTAGTATATGTCTGAGTAAAAAAGGTAAAAGCTCTCGAGTTCATATCTCGTCATTATAACTACCTGGTGCAATGTAGCCGTAGGAGCCAGCAATTGCGGACATACACTCGGAGGCAGCACCTGGATCCCGCAAAAACTTGGCCAGCCCGAAATCAGCAACGTGAGCTTGGAAATCGGCGTCGAGTAATATGTTGTTGGACTTGACATCCCGATGAATGATCGAAGGCGAGCAATCGTGGTGCAAGTAGCTGAGCCCGATGGCTGCGTCCAACGCGATCCTGCACCTCAAGTCCCACTGTAGATGAGCTCCCTTCGAGCCGTGGAGCATGTCTCCTAGGCTCCCATTGGACATATACTCGTACAACAAGAGATTTGTATCGGCGTTGGAAACATATCCCAAGAGCCTCACGATGTTCTTGTGTCGGATCATCCCAAGTGTCCGAATCTCGGCTTTGAAACAACGGTCGCTTCCGTGCCCGACGACTTTCTTCACCGCGACTTCCCTACCGTTAGGCATGGAGCCACGGTAGACAACCCCGCCTCCGCCTTTGCCTATCACCTTCTCCTCTTTTAGGCATTTCACCACGTCCTCCGCCTTCGCCTCTATCTTCTGGAACGCGGTCAGCTTCCATCTCCTCTGCTTCACACGCCTCCATCGCCTCATGGCCATCCAAACCGTAGGTATGGAGATCAACAGTACTAGCATTACCAAAACCGATATAATCACGATATTCGATAGGCCTCCTTGTGTGCCTCGCGGGGCACACGAGTGAACGATACAGAGCTTTGGGTTCCCCTCGAAGCAATGATCATCCAGGTCCTTCAAAATCCCCGTCGTCGGCCTCCGCCCCGACAAATCATTATACGAAAAGTCCAACAATGTCAAGCTTTTCATCGATCCGATTTCACTCGGAATTGGACCAACAAGCCGATTTCTCGACAGATTCATGGCGTTCAAATTCGGAAGGCCGGAAATAGCGGCCGGAATCTCACCCTCGAGGCGGTTCCGGCTGACGTCTAAGAATGTCAAACGCGAGCAACGAGCAACGGATGCCGGAATCCGCCCGGACAAGGCGTTGCCGCTCAAGTTCAGCACCGAGAGCTTCTTCAAATCGGAAATGTTTGCCGGAATCTCACCGGAGAATCTATTCATATCGAGGGATAAACTCTCGAGATTCCTTAGATTCCCGATTGCTTCTGGAATGTTCCCGGTTAGCCAATTGTTGGACAAGGCAAGAGTGGCGAGGCTAAAAGCGGAAATTCCCAGCGGAAGATGACCTGTCAAGTAGTTTCCGGTGAGCTCGAGCATGTCGAGCGCTGGTAACGCGAAGAGCCCCGCCGGAATCGTTCCGTTCAAGAAATTGTTCTTGATCCGGACCCGGGTCAGCGACCCGCACCGCCCGAGCTCCGATGGAATCGGGCCGTAGAAATAGTTGTCCATCAGAATAAGAGTCTTGAGCCTCCCTCCTTCGCAGAGAGTCGCCGGAATCTTTCCGGTGAGGTGATTCGTGTTCACGTCGATCAGTACTAACTTCCCGTTGCTGCCGAGATTCTCCGGCAACTCGAGCGTGAAATTGTTGTTCCAAATCTGCAGAACTTCGAGATTTGGGAGGTCGCCGATGAAGCTAGGGAGGGGGCCTTCGAATTTGTTCCCGAACAGATTGAGCAGCGTCAGATTCTTCAGCGCGGCGAAGGTCGCCGGAATTTGGCCGGAGAGAGCGTTCATCGAGAGGTCGAGCGACATTAGGTTCTTCATCGCCGAGAGCTCCGGCGGAATTTGACCGGAGAGATTGTTCACCTGGAGGAACAAACTGTGGAGGCGGTTCAACCCGGCGAGGCTCGCCGGAATCTCGCCGCTGAGGTTGCATTTCGCGAGGTCGAGTAACTGAAGCGTGGTCATCAGCCCGAATTCCGGCGGGATCCCGCCAGAATACGTGTTGTAGTAGCCGAGGGTAAGTTCTAGAAGATTCGGAATCTTGGCGAGACCGGGTGGAATTTTTCCGGTAAGGCTGTTTCCCTGCAAGGCCAAATGCGTGAGGCTCCTAAACTCGGAGTACACCGCCGGAATTTTCCCGGAGAAGTAGTTCCCGGCAAGACTCAGAACTCTAAGCCCCTTCAGTTTAACGAATGAGACGGGGAGTTCGCCGGAGAAGTTGTTGTTGTACACGTCCAAGACCTCGAGGCGAGTGAGTTTGACCACCATTTCATCGGGGAACTTGCCGGAAAACACGTTGGAGCTGAGATTCACGTACCTTAGCGAGGTCAGCATGCATAATTCCCGCGGCAGAGCGCCGGAGAGATTATCGCCGGAGAGTGTTAGATTACCGAGGCGGCGCAGAAGGCCAATCTCCGGCGGGAGGTTGCCGAAGAGCGGAGTGTTGATTATCTCGAGGGATACGACGCTGCCGTTGCCGTCGCATGCTACGCCGGAGAAAGAGCAGTGGGCGGCGGGGGAGGATTGCAGCGGCGGAGGAGCAACCCAGTCATGGAGGCCCGACCCGGAAGGCCCGAGTAGGGATGATTTGAGGATGAGTAGAATTTCAAGATCTGATAATGCATGAAGATGCAGAGTGTGGCAGAAAGTGAAGAGGAAGAAGAAGAAGATGATGGAAATATTATTACGAGATTTTCTTCGCATTTTCTTTTTCTGGTGAATTTTGTTGTTGTATGATTTGTTTGGGAAATGGTGAATTTATACAAAGTAAAGGAGAGATAGAAGTTTGAAATAAGAAGCCACCAAATCTTAAATTCTTCATTCTTCGTTGTATATATTTATGTGGACTTACTATTTTTGACAACATTTTAATTTTTAAATTAAATTTCATTATATCTTATACTCCCTTTGTTCCAATAAACATGACTTAAAATTTTTGAGCACAATTATTAAGGAGAGTATATAAAGTAGTATAAGAGTGAGACACATTATTTTTAAATGGATAATTTTTACTATTTTAAAAATATGTCAAGTTTAATGAAATATTCAAATAAGGGAATTGTGTCAAGTTTAATGGGACGGGTGAGGGAGTATTATATTTGCTGTTCTGCAGTTGCATGATGTTGGGATAGGATTTATTATCCCTTTTTATTTTGAATTTATTAATCCTAATTTCTAAAAATCATTAAATTAAAAAAATGATTGTACACCTTAACCGGACGGGATAAACTTTTAATGTACTAATTAAAAAATTAAATTAAATCCTATAAAATTAAGATGTGATGCATAAAGTGTAAAATAAATATATATATATATATATTAAATTTAAATGTTATGCATAAAGTGTGCAAAAACAATTATTTTTATTTTTATTAATTTTGAAAAGATTTTACTAAAAGAAAATAGAGGTAGATATGGAACAAAAATCAGATAGAAAAATTCTAAATTATAATTTAAAAAGGTTTACAAAGTGAACTGCCATGACAATGAATTATAGATAAAGTGGGGATATTATGGTTGGGGTTTTTTAAAAAATTGAATTACATTAACATTAAATTATATAATTATGGCACGAAGGACTCGAATCCGAGACCTATTATATTTAACATTAAATTTATTATTACTAAATCAACACATGCACACTGACATAATGATTTTTCAAACCAATATAATCTAAAATCAATATAATAATTATATCATTAAAGGTTTGAATCCAAATATGGTACAACAATGGTGGATTATACGTTTTTATAGTATATTACTAGGATACTTAAACAACATTAATGAAAATTAAAATACATGCATCGAACCAAATGAAAATTTAAAAGTAGCCTATAAATGTGTCTTTCCTAAATAAATATTCACTCAAGTCCAGGAAGTAGTACATATATACCATAATAAATGAAACATTGATAATAAAAGTTGTTGGAAGATGAAACCTAAAAAACAATTAGGAAAGAATTGATAAATTAGATTAGGTTAAAAAATATCAAATATACATCCAACGTATTAATTTAGTGTTTTTTTACATTGTAATAACATTATCATAGTGATGCATTTTCAAGAATTATTGTAGAAATTTGATGGTTTGATTTTCGAACTGTAACTGTAAAGAGAACGATTTACGGTTCAAAAATTGCAAAACTGCGACCGAATAGTTCTTAACCGTAATTGTGGATTCAAAACCATTTTCTCAATTTTGTTTGACCTAATTCAACTTATTTCTTGTACTATAAAGAGTAATTTTGTTATAATTCATAAGAGTACATTAAACAAGTAAATACATTAAAATTAAACATTGAAATTTGAAGTTAAAAACTAATGATACTTCATAGTTTCATAGAATAATACATTAATATTTTGTAATCACTATAATTTTAAAATTAACGATGGAATGATATTGAAAATCTCTGAAGTTAAATGGTGATATGAACTACTGTGTGATAAAAATAATTATAAATTTAAAAAGTTTAAATATATTAATATTACTTTTTTAGACGGTTCAGAACCGTAACTGGCAGTTTGGAACAGTAATCAAAATTGTCTTATATGATTTAGTTCCAAACCATAAATCGTCATAACAACAATTCAATTCTGATTCTAAAATTTAAAACCATAAACACACGATTTTAGAACCGTAACTAGGGGTGTTAATTGATAATCGGTTCTCGGTTCTCAAGTTTTGAAAATAACCGGAACTTGGTTACCCAGTACCCGTTAATAAAATTAAATATTATAAAAAATATATTTTATATTATAAAATATTTCCAAATTAAATTAAATATATTTATATTAAATTATTATTTGTTTAAACTAATATTTTTAAAATAAAATAATTAAAATTAAAAAAAACAGTACCTTAACCGGTTCTACCGGTTAACCAGTACCAAACCAGTCAGTACCCGGTTAACCAGTAAAAAACCCGATTTTAGTACCGATTCCCAAAATTTCAAATTTTTCGATACCAAACCAATTAACATCCCTAACCGTAACCATGAACATATCTATCTCTCTCTATCATATATGCTCAAATTAAAATAGTCAATTATCCTAATAAAGAGTTGCAATTGCTTTTCTTACTATATAATATAGCTAGTTAAAATATGAATTGACAGTTATTAAAAAGAAAAGTGTTAGTGTTATAGTAGTAAATTTCCAATTTTTAGCAATAATACAATGAACTTCAATGGTTCATTAATTCGAATTGCCAACAAATAACAAACTATTTAATAAATTTTGTAGGAGAAAGTCAATCGAGTTCTCCACGTGTACAAACTATTTCATAAATTTGACATAAATTATTGGGTGATATATCAAAAGTGCCCTATTATGTAAAGACTATCCTCAAAATGCCCACTTTGTAAAAGTTATCCCAAAAATGCCCAAATTGACTCAAATACCCTTAAATCCCACCCTCTCTCTCGGCCATCTCTCTCTTGCATGTGAGACACAATAGGGGTGTAAGGCTATGAATCCTATAAAGCAAACCTAACAATTATTAGATGTCAGAAAGAATGACACTTATTACCCATGCATTAGTGTATATATATACCATAACACGTGAAAAAATTGCAACTATTAGTATATATATATATATACCATAACACGTAAAAATATTTAAAAGCTCACCTAAATTGCAACGAGGTATTATTTAATTAATTAAAGATTTCATTTATAATGTTAATTTCATTTTTATTCAAAGCCAGCGAGGTTAACGAAAAAATATAAATATAAATTTTATTGTTTTTAAACATGAGTTTGATTTAATTATTTAGTGCTATTTATTTTATTTCTTAAATATGATTTGTATGTGATTTATATAAGTACATGTTAAGTTTGATTTATATGTGATTTGTATAAGTACATGTTCATTATTATTTAATTAATTAATGTTATTTGTCTACGATATGTATATGTCTATTGTTCAATTTATTACGCATGTTGTTAAATAAATATAGTATAGTTAATTTATTAAAAAAAAATGAAAATATCTTGAAAATAAGTAAAACCCGGACGGTTCGTATGTTGTACGATAACCGACCGGGTTTTAGTGTGAAACGTCCGGGTTTTGTTTTCCAACGTCCGGGTTTTTAAATTTTTTTTTTGGTGTCTTTATTTTAATGTATTGAATAATATAATGTAGATTTAGTATAATTTCCGTGTTAAATAAGTATAGAAGATGTGGTAAAGATGTGTAAGTGTGAATTTTATATCGTTTTTTGAAACAAATAACTTTCTAAATTAGTAACACGTGCACATCTTCATTATTTAGTGCTATTTATTTTATTTGTTAATTATGATTTATATGTGATTTATATAAGTACATGCTAAGTTTGATTTATATGTGATTTGTATAAGTACATGTTCATTATTATTTTATTAATTAATGTTATTTGTCCACGATATGTATATGTCTATTGTTCAATTTATTACGTATGTTGTTAAATAAATATAGTATAGTTAATTTATTAAAAAAAAATGGAAATATCTTGAAAATTAGTAAAACCCGGACGGTTCGTATGTTGTACGATAACCGACCGGGTTTTGGTGTGAGACGTCCGGGTTTTTAATTTTTTTTTTGGTGTCTTTATTTTAATGTATTGAATAATATAATGTAGATTTAGTATAATTTTCGTGTTAAATAAGTATAGAAGATGTGTAAGTGTGAATTTTATATCGTTTTTTGAAACAAACAACTTTCTAAATTAGTAACACGTGCACATCTTCACATTATTTGATGTAATCATTGTCAATATAATTTTGTTTTAATCACGTGTAAGCGTGAATTCTAATATTTTTTTGAAGCAAATAACTTTATAAATTAGAACTAGGTTTACCAATGCAATAACTTTACAAAATAACTATATTACATTTATTTAATAACATGATTAATCAAATTTAATGTGTATATATATTTTGACAATTATTCGTATATATATCACATAATTACATATAATTATGTTTAGGTATTACGTACTATTTCAATAGTGGTCTTTGCTTATTACTTTGTTTTATATACTATTTGCTAATTATGTTTAATTAAATAATACCTCGTTGCAATTTAGGTGAGCTTTTAAATATTTTTACGTGTTATGGTATATATATATATACTAATAGTTGCAATTTTTTCACGTGTTATGGTATATATATATACTAATGCATGGGTAATAAGTGTCATTCTTTCTGACATCTAATAATTGTTAGGTTTGCTTTATAGGATTCATAGCATTACACCCCTATTGTGTCTCACATGCAAGAGAGAGATGGTCGAGAGAGAGGGTGAGATTTAAGGATATTTGAGTCAATTTGGGCATTTTTGGGATAACTTTTACAAAGTGGGCATTTTGAGGATAGTCTTTACATAATAGAGCACTTTTGATATATCACCCTAAATTATTTCACCTATGAACTAATACAACCATATCAATTTTGTCCAAATTCAACATGCAAGAAGAAAATACCATACTTTTTTTCTTACTTTGTCAAACCCTTTATACTTACTCCATCATGTATGATGTTTTAATTCAATTTATTTATTCAAATGCTTTATTTTTCCCATGTATACAATATTTTCTGTTTTTTATTGTTTATAGAATTCCTAAATCATTATGTTTTTCAACAAACAACAATGTAATGTTAGTAATATTATAAATTTATAATATTTGTTCGATCTACTAAAAGCAAAATTTGTGTTTTAAAAAAAGTAAAAATTATTATTTTAAAAAATACTCCCTCCGTCCTGGAAAGTGTTTAACACTTTGACTTTCACGGGTTTTAAGAAAAATTGTTGACTTTTGTGTAGAGTGTGTGAATGTGTAATGAGTGGAGTTAAAAAGGTGTATTGTAAGTGGAGATTGGGTCCCACTTAAATTTAGTTAGAAATAAAATAATCTGATTTTATTAAAGTTAATTTAATTAATTGAGTGATTTAATTGAATTAATGATTTTATGATTTAACAAATTCTTAATAATCTGATTAACTTAATGATTATTTAATTAAAGTGAAGTAGCCAATCGAACTGCATAATTAATTAATTTTATATTATTAGAGCATGTAATTAATTAATCAAACTGCATAATTAATTAATCTGATTAACTTAATTTTAGTAGAGCCTGTTATTAATTAATCAAATTATTTAATTAAAGTAAATAATCAAACTGCTTCATTACAGTAAATAAACAAATTACATAATGAAAGTGCACAATTAAAGCTGTAGAGATGAAAACAACTAATGGAGAATGGCGCTTAAAACTGTTCATCCATTAAAAATTAAGTGGGAAATTAGGGAGGGAAAAATCAAATCCCACTTTTGTTCTTACAACATCTACAATAGCCAAAACAGAAAGTACTATTGCATTTAACTCTCTTCACAACCTCTCTTTACAAAAACTTGCTCCCCAAAAGTAGGAGAGCATTAAATATGGCAGAAAACAGAACCATAAATAAGAAGAAGTTGAGTGAAGAGCAAAGAAATAGGCTTGCGCAATGGTTGTTGAGGCATCTCGATGGAGAAGATTTGAGGCGTGGAGCATTAACTGAAGCTGCCTCACACTTCACAGTCACTAGACAGACTGTGTGGAGGGTTTGGAAGGCAACAAAGGGGCAGCTCACTCTTGGCCAGGTTGTCCACCTACAAAGCAAGCAAAAAGGATGTAAGCATATTGATAAGAAGCAAATAGATGAGGATGCAGTTAGGGAACTTACATATCTTGAGAGATCTTCTATTAGGAAGTTGGCAAAAAATATAGGAGTGAGTAAGAGCTTAGTAGGTAGCTGGGTCAAAGAAAAACAGTTAAAAGCTCACACAAGTGCAATCAAACCTACATTAACTATGCAAAATAAGATAGCTAGACTTAGATGGAGTATGAGTCACCTAGATACAACGGCAGGCTGTGGAGGTGTGAAGTACCATAGCATGCATAACGTTGTGCACATAGATGAAAAGTGGTTTTACATGACCAAAGCAAGTGACAGGTATTACTTGCTTCCATCAGAAACTGAACCACACAGATGTTGCAAGTCAAAGAGGTATGTCACCAAAGTTATGTTCATGTGTGCCGTAAGTAGGCCACACATTTCAGAAGATGGCATTGTTCTATTTGATGGGAAACTTGGAATTTTCCCTTTCACACAACTAGAAGCTGCCAAAAGGAATTCCAAAAACAGAAGGAAAGGCACAATGGAGACCAAAGCAATACAATCCATCACAAAGGATGTAATCAAGGACTGCATAATAACCAAGGTATCCATTTACTGATTTTCAGATTGGAAAAAACAGTGTGGTGTTTTCAGATTTTGTGCCAAGTTTGAAAAAACACAAGCTGATTTTACCAAAAAATTTCTTTAGCACAAACATTCATCATTAAACATGTGTAGTATCTGTATCTGTATCAGCAAAAATGGCTTTAGCACCAACATTCATCAATAAACATGTGTAGCATCTGAATCTGTATCAGCAAAAATGGCTTTAGCACAAACATTCATCATTAAACATGTGTAGCATCTGAATCTGTATCAGCATCAGTGCATCAGTGATGTAGCACAAACACTCAAAGGTAAAAGCTCACACAAGTCAAAGTGTTAAACACTTTCCAGGATGGAGGGCAGTACTCAGTGCATTAGTGGTTTAATTTTGCAGGTTATACCTTGTATCAAAGCAAAATGGCCGGAGAATACATCTAAGCACATCCTCATTCAACAGGACAATGCCAAACCACATATAGCATGTACTGACCAAGAATTCATCAATGCAGCAAATTCAGATGGATTCAGAATAAGCTTAGTTTGTCAACCACCAAACTCACCAGATTGCAATATCAATGATCTAGGGTTTTTCAGAGCAATACAGAGCTTACAAGATGACAAAGTGTGTAAAGGTGTTGATGACCTAGTAAAGAATGTGGAAGAATCATTTCAAGAACTGACAGCAACAACACTCAACAATGTATTTTTAACACTTCAAGCTTGCTACACTGAAATCATGAAGGATAAGGGAGGGAACAGCTACAAGATCCCACATATGGGAAAAGAAAGACTAGCAAGGGCAGGAACCCTTCCAATCTGTCTTGGGGTGGAAGAGGATTTGATTAGGGAATGCTTGGAGTACTTGAACAGGCCAGAAAACAATGGAGGTGCTAAGTACAACATTGACAGCTTGGTCAATGCTTTTGAACAACAAGGTTGAAGTTTAGGCAGTAGATATGGTAGATATGGTTTAGGCAGTGGTTTTTGGATAGGGTTTAGAACAAGGTTGATGTATAGACAGTGTGAAAATAGTTTTTTTGGATAGGGTTTACAAGATAAGCAAGTTCAGTTATGGTTGCTAGTTGTTTAAAAGTCTCAGCACGTTTTCTGTGCATCACTGACATTTTATTAAAGCACTGAAACACACAAGAGCCCAATAATCAACCTCCAAAAACCACATCACAAATAAGCAAATGCTGAAAACACCCTCATATGCATCATCATAGGGTTTTGTCTCCAAATACACATGACAAATAAGAAATGCAGTGGAGGCATGATAATAGGCTCTAGGGTTTCATGTAGAACATAACCACACAATAGGCAACACACAAGTGCAGTATCTGTATCAGTTCAACCATCACTTTAAAGCTCACACAAGTGCAGTTTCTGTATCATTTCAATATCACACAAGAACCACACACAAGTGCAGTTTCTGTATCACTTCAAACATCACATAAGATCCACACACAAGTGCAACATCTGACTCAGTTCAATATCACATAATAGCCACACACAAGTGCAGCATCTGAATCTGTATCAGCATCACATAAGAACCACACACAAGTGCAGCATCTGTATCAGTTCAACCATCACTTAAAAGCTCACACAAGTGCAGTATCTGTATCATTTCAATATCACACAAGAACCACACACAAGTGCAGTATCTGTATCAGTTCAAACATCACATAAGATCCACACACAAGTGCCACATCTGACTCAGTTCAATATCACATAATAGCCACACACAAGTGTAGTATCTGTATATATCAGTTCAAACATCAAGAGGCCAACAACATATCACACTGATCAAGAACAGAGCACAAAAGGCCAACTACGCCCACACACTTATCACCAAAGGCCAACTACGCCCAAGAACAGATAACAAAGGACCAACTACGCCCAACAACAGATCAACAAAGGCCAGCTAACGCCAAGAACAGAAATCAGAAACAGCAGGGGCCAACTACGCCCAAATGGTAGACATGCATGAAATAGAGTATACCTGCCTCCTTACCAAAGAGAAAAGGAACAACCATTGGTAGCCAGATCCCAACAAGCTCTCTGAACCACTTCTTCTTCTCCTCCGACCACTCGAGATTCTCAGGCGCCTCACGAACTAGGTTTTCCTCCATCATCGAATCTGGAGGCCGAGTTGGCTTAGATCTAACGAGATCTAAGCCAATCTCTCCCTCCAAAGCTGTTTCCTCCACGATTGTATCAGAATCCCCAAAAAAATGGGATGGTTCCATCCATGGCTCAAGGTAAAGGGATTGGGTAGATGTAGCTGTTTCTACATCAGATGGCGACAACTGAAGAGAGGTCGAAGAAGAATGTAAGGGTGGTGATTTGAAATCACCGATGAGAGAGCTCGAAGGAGAAGTGGAGGATTCCATCGAAGAACTAGGGTTTCGGATTTCTCAGAGGAAGAGGAAAAGAGGCAGTCTGTAGAACAGTCGAGAGGCGAGTGAGGAGAAGAGAGGCAAGAAGAACTAGGGCAACCATTAGGTTAATGTTAATTGGATTAGGTTAGTATTAGATGGGTTAGGTTATGTTTTTAATTAGGTTGGGTTTTGTTGGGTTATAGTTTTAATTGGGTTGTGTTATGTTTTTAATTGTGTTGGGTTAAGAAATTAGGTAAAATATTTATGGGGCCCACAAATGGCAAATTTGCAAATAACACAACTTTAAAGGGTAAAAAGGAGAAATATTTATGTCCAAAAAAGGAAAGTTTCAAGTGTTAAATACTTTCGTGGACGGCCCAAAATGGAAATACGTTAAACACTTTCGCGGACGGAGGGAGTATTTATTTTTTACGGAACGGTAGAATAAAAATGTGCTGATTTTCAACGGGACAAATTGAAATTATAATTAGAAAATCTATTTAATATTATAAAATATAATAATAAATAAATTTAAATATGTAGTTCTTTTAAATAAATAGTATTGGTATGAATTTATAAAATAAATAATACTCTCTCCATCCCAATTAAGTTGAGACATTTCTTTTCGGCACGGTAATTAAGAAGTGTTATGATGAGTTGAAAAGGAGTATAAAGTGGTGATAGAAATATATATTATTTAAATTTGTGTGTGTAATAAATGTGTTCTAAAAAAGAAACGACTCAACTTAATTAAAACGACCCAAAAAAGAATATGTCCCAACTTAAGTGAGAAGGAAGAAGTACAAAATACATTCGAAACATATTGAATTTGACATATTTTTTCGAAGTTCCATGTAAAACAACTATTACAAGTGGTTTAGGTTGAAACTTGATTTGTAAAGAATAACTATTAAAAATATGTGGACCACATTCATTTCATCTTTTACACTAATACTTATTTTATAGGTAAAAAAAATAAAATAATTTTAACAAAACGAAAAAATAGTACGTAACTTTTGTTTCACTCATAACATATTTCACAAACCATACAAACATTTAAAAAAAACTACATTAACATTAAATTGTATAATCATATTACAGAAGACTCGAATTCGAAACTTATATCTTGGATATTAACCTCACTACCACTAAACCAACTAACACAGGCTACAAAAAACATTTTTGAGAAAGTAGTAATGATCAAATTACTACTACTATCTCCGTCCCGCTAAAAGTGATCACGTTTCCTTTTTGAGTTGTCTCATTAAAAGTGATCACTTTCTCAAAAATGAAAAAACTTTATCTTTAAAATACATATATCCTACTTTTTCAAACACAACACTTTACTTTCTTAATTTCCGTGTCGAATCACTTGTGGCCGTTTTTAGCGGGACGGAGAGAGCACTATTTATTTTTGTTTGAAGAGTAATAAAACATAGTAACCATTAAAATCTAACATAAGAGACAATTGTTATTATATTTCACGCTGACCTCTCTCGTCATTGAGTCAGAGAAGTGTCAGTGATGTGGTGACGTGGCTTCTTATAACTGGTTATCCGTAACCAAACGGGTCGGGTTGGAAGGGTAAAATGGGACCCGAGTAAAGGCTGGCTGTGTCGCTACCCCAAAAAGACCAAACTACCCTTCTGACTCAAATTTGGAAGGAAATCGAAAGTCAACTTGCATTTTTGTTTGTGTCGAGGTTGTTCTCATCTTCAATTATCCCTTCACTCAAAAGCTTCATGCGAATGTACATTTTTCTTTTTGAATTTATCTTGTTGGTTATAATTTAATATGTTGTTTATTTTGAATGATAAGTTAGATCGATTATTTGAATGATAAAATTATTTAGTTAGTTCAAAATCAAATAATTCATCATTTATTCATCAAAGTAAACATAAGGTTAATTTGAATTAATTTTATCAATTCATCTTTCATGTAAAGAAAAAACTACATTATAAAAGATACTCCACACTCATTCTACAAAACATCTTGACACTTTAATTTCACGAATTTTAATTCTCTATCTATCTAGTTAATGTTGGTTTAATTTTTTTATTTTAGATTATTTCATTATTGTTGGTTTGTTTATAAACTGAACAAAAAATAATTATTTAAAAGGTATGGACCATGCCATATTTTTATCTATTTTATCATTTATTCATTCACGAGCTGAAAAACAAGCAAGCCAACAACAGTGAGACAGAGAGTAAGATATTTTGACTTTGTGAGTATGTGATAGTGTTTAATGTATGAAATTTAATACTCACTTAATTTATTATTTTTAATTGAATTGAGTGTGTCGAAAGGTGTGCATCCGCTAACTATAAATAAAACTTTTGTAGATAAACTAATGACATAATATAAATAACTTTTATGTACGCAATGAAGTATAATTTTAACTAATTAAAAAAAAATTAGAACGAATTTTCTTTTTACGTTATTTAATTTGATTTTATGGTAGTATTTTATTTGACGAAAATGGAAAAATACATTCCCGCTATAAATTTATTTATTTTTATTATAATCATTTCCACTTAAAATCCGCATCGATCCGTTTTTTCCGACCAACCATTGACCAACCTAATTAAAGGGTTCGATTTCGGTCAGTCAACTTTTTAACCGAACCAAAATAACTCAATGTACTTTTAGTCAAATTCCTACCTGTTTTTTGTCCAATTTTAAATATATAATATTGAATATTCTAAAGCAAATATTGAATATAACCACCATATTCTTAGACCATAAAAAAAGTGAACAAACTTCACAAAAGTCAACAAAAATCACAATTCAATGAATTCAATGATTCCAACAAACATCATAAAAACTTAAATAAACAAGTAGATAGGTTTAATAGTTTAATTAGTAGTTCAACACAATAAAGAAATTAATCTTCATAATTTCAATCTTTCTCCTACAAATATACCTTCAAATCTCAATAACAATGTCCTTAATCACACCATTAATATTATTTCCGTTTTTGAACATGATACACTTTTATTTTTGAGTCGTCCCAATAATAATATGTGTATTTGTTACGTCACTTGATTTTTACAATTTTCTTGTAATTTTATTCGACAATAAATAGTGTTATAATTTATTGTCGATTCCAAAAAATTGGCAAAAAAAATTGGCAGATATTTTTAAAAACTAATTTTGGCATATATTTTTATTTGCATACATCCGTGACACTGAATCGCTTACACGAATTGATATATATACAGCTCTAAAAGAACAATGAATCCCTTTAAAAAAGAAAAAAAGAAAAGAAAAGAAACAATAAATCCAAAAGTAACACCAGAATTTCCTAACCCACTTATTAATAGTCAATACCTATTTTTTATTACTCCATAATTATTTATTGTCTCATCTTATAAAGTAGGGACAGAAAAAATAGTGAATGATGATTGTTTGTATTATCCACTCTTTACCTTTTCCATTTTCACCAATTTACCAACTAAAAACTTTTTACTCCTTCCCTTTTCAAAATATTAAATAAAGCAATTGGGATATTATATTTATTTATCGAAAATGATTATCTACCCACACCGGACAAGTTTAATATGTTTATGAACGATTTGGCATGCTCTATTGAAAAATATTAAAATTTTAATAAAATTTTTATTAATTATCATTTTCGACTATGATTTATTGATTATAGCATAATTTAATAGTATTCAATACAATATAATAAAAGTAATTTGTATGTTTATGTGGTATTGACATGTTAGCCATTGACAAGTTAAATTGTATCCACCACGAGTAGTTAAACAGAAATATCTTATTCCATCAATTCGGAATTAAATTACCAGTTGAACTTATATAGGTCGCCAATTCCACGATATTTGTTAGTGAAAGAAAGATAGTTAGAATAGAATGTCATTCATTTCTATTTCCGCTAATAGTTCAAGTCTTTCTATTTATGATTCTTATGGAACTACATTGCAACAAATCTTTTTTTCTTCAACGATCATCATTTATTTACATGCTTATACCTATTTAAAAAAATTGTATACATGTACTCGTCTTAAATTAATTTAAAAGGCAATTTTTACAACTCTTTCTTGTCCCAAACTATTCATTCATATCATACATTTTTATAATAATGTTTGCTAATCAAACTGAACTCATTAATTTTTTATATAGAAAATATAAATGCACTCCTAAGGCTAAGTATTTGTGAAGTTCAATTAGATTTCTATTTATTTTGTCAATTATTAATTACTCAAATTTAATTGGTGATGAAAAATAGTTATGGATGGAAGAAAAATATTATTTACATCCGCGAAAAGTGTGTTGTGAGAAGTTAGTACATGTTAAAAAAATTGTGTGTTTTGAGCCAAGAAATAGATCTATGATATTTAAAATAATGAATATTTTATAAGGTCAAGTCTAAAAAGAGAAAAAATATATACATACAGAGGATACAAATAGATAATAAGAATATATTTTTTTAGTAAAAAAAGGAAAAAATTTAAATAAGAAATGCTAAAATAGTTAGAGATTGAAATAGAATAAGTTTACCCCTAAATTGACTAGTTATATGGTGACATGTTTAACCGAAAGTGGCAAACGCTGCATAGGCTTTTGTGTGTCAGTTTAGATGAGAATCGACAAATAATGGAAATAGACCATTCCTTCAAAAAATTTATCCCCACTCTCTAAATCTTTTGCATACTATTTTTAATTTGTTTCCAATATAATTATATATATTTCCATCTATTTCATTATTTTTCATCACGTGATTAAAATTATAAATATTTAATTGATCATTAAAACCAAGAACAATATTAAACAAGAACAAAAATTGGTGGTGTAATTTTTTTAGTATGTTATCATCTTTGTTGTGTGATTACACGAACACAATCAAAACTTGTGATGTTCGTGTAATTTCTTTATTATGTTATCATGTTGGTCGTGTTATTACACGAACATAACCAAAACTCGTAGTGGTGTAATTTCTTTAGTATGTTATCATCTTTGTCGTATATTTACACAAACATAACCAAAACTCATCGTACTCATGTAATTCGTGCAGTTATGAACAACGACGATAATAGTAGTGTCGATGGCTGCGGTGACAGTAGCGGCAATGATTTTGTGAATTTAATATAAAATTGGATGACTGAGATAGTTTTAAAAAAAAAATGAATGTTTGATATGATCGTTAATGTTAAATTAGTAAATTTATAAAAAAAAATGACTATAATTGACATGTTTTAGTTTAAATAACTATTATTTATTAATTTCTTGAAAAAATGACTATTATGGCATATTAACCCTATATTTTAACTATATATTAAAAATAAAAAATAGAAATTTCGCATCAAAGTAGTAAAAGATCTTTCGACACTCTAAGACAATTATTTTCTTACGAGTATTTATTTGTATTTTTTGAAATGAGGATTATGACTGTTCATGTATTCTGACAATCAAATAAATAAATTACAATGACTAACTAACTGATAGGTATAGATTTTTCAAATTTGGGTTAGTTTACACCAAATATATATCAGGCAAACCATATCAAGAAACTAGAATGTATGATTTGAAACCATAATCATACATTAATCAAACTATCTAATCCAGAAGAACTACTGCAGCATAAGCAAAACCTATACCTAGTCTTGATTTAGAATTCATTCTTTACTTGGATGATCATTATTGAGCAAAAAACAGTTTGCAAGAGTGTCTAAGACGCTGCAGTTCGCCATTGCATCTCAATCTGAATCCGGCCGTTCTTCGAGTCGATAAGGTGGTACCTCTCGTTGATCCTTTTGTTGTTGACGACGTCGCCTAGGTGTATGTCCACGTGACCTAGAGTTTCCTGGCAAGTTAAATGACGGGGTTAGTCCCGAGTCCGATTATCTATCGCTGCACGATTATGCAATATCTAAAACTGTACTCTCTTCATCCAGGAATTTGTTATCTACTTTGACCCAATACACGTTATAAGAAAATAGTTTGACTAAGGTGTATGAGGAGTCAGACTCACTTACCAAAAAATGAAAAAAGAAATCAGGTAACAAATTCGTTACGGCATATATACACTTACAAGTGGAATCAAGAAAGTGTACCTTAGGGTATCTTAGGCCTCCCATTTTCTTCGAAGAACTCGTTACTTCGACATGAATTCTGTCGTTGGCGGGTGGCTCTTCGAGCACGAACTGAAACTCCTCTTCCCATCTCGGATCTCTATTCTTCCTCAATCTCTACAAAATATGCAAGCAAAAGGCAGATGATTAGTAATCACACATTATAGAATACAAGAAAACATGCCAACCCTAATTGAGCACTAACTTTGAGCAAAGATCACCTTAGTTTTTCTCAGCTCCCCTCTGAAATGTAGACGAACCGATGGATTTGTATGGTTCTTGCCTTCCAAATCCTCGGCTTCGTGCACAATAACAACAAGTACACCGCCACCCTCCGGTGTTCCCTGAGGAGCCGTCTCAACTTCGCCCATAGCAACAGTGTTGCCCGCGGCCAATGCTTTCTCATCATAAGGCTTGTAAGTGACTTCGACTACGAGCTGCCCTCTCGACTTCTCGTTCTGTGCATCATCAGGGTTCAGATTCTTTCGAATATCAAGAGTCACGACTTTAGGCTCCTCGGGAGCAAGGTCCTTCAAGTGAACTACGTTCAAGCCCATCTTATCGTGCGACCCGACCTACACTTTTCGCAATCTTCATGACAAACCAGAGGCAAAAACAAACACACATGATGGTAACAAATGAATCATAAGAAGCACTTAAAGAGGTACTACCTACCTTTTCCCAGTCATACAAAGTGAACACTAAATCTTGGCCTTGAGGGTCCTTAACAACAAGGCTAAACTGCTCATTCCATTCGGGATTCAAGTTGTTCTTCTTCACCGTCGTCTGCTTCGACTGAATCTTGTCGTCGTGGAGCTGTATCTTCACGTAAGGGTCGGAAGATCCTAACAGATCCTTCTTCCTCAGATTCATTGCTTTGATAACGGTCACCGACACCACCCCTACCGGCCTCTGCATCGCTCTGTCAATTCACAGATCATAACTTCAAGAATTAGTATTTGCACCAACATATTTGAACTAACTTCAAGAATTAGTCTTTGCACTTACTTCATAGGATCCATTATTTGAACTTCAAGCCTTTTAGGCCATAGATACATGTTTGCAACCTGATCTTTGATGATTTCCTACAGAAGAAGCACAACATTTGCTTATGACAATCTTTGATGTTTCACTTGTTCATGAACACACATATATATGCATATACCTGCACCATTCTATATGCAACAGGGATAGACATAACATCAGCACCAACCAGCTTCACTCCAAAGTCTACATGAGGCTATCAATGTAATAAAAACAAACATATTTATAAACAAGTCATTGCAAGAAAGATAAATGCATCCATGTGTCACCAAACCTTCTCCATTAGCGAAACGAATATATTTGCGAAGCAAGGGAAGGTCGGGACGAGAGGCTTCAAGGTGATGCGCGGACAAGCAAAGACTTGAACATCGATGACCTGTGCAGTAGCTTTGAGGCCGAAGGCCTTGACTGCAACGAGAACGTTAGGCGTACCTGCCCATTTCAGTCCTAGCTCCATCATCAGCTCCTTTTCCTCAGTGCTATACACCTTCATTCCTGCACAAGATTTGCAACTGAAGTGATTGAGGAACACAAACTTAGAGGAGAAATCCATGGATGTACCTTGGAAAGTTGGCGCGAGGGCACCCAAAGTAAGTTGTTCGAATTCGACTGCATCGATTTTGTACTTTGGAATCTGTTCAGCTATGATAGGCTCTGCTATTTGTTTTACTGTTTTGCATATGGCCTGATGAGAGCTTTGCAAATATCATAAACAAGAACAAGTTTGCAAAGTGGAAACTAAACTAGAACACAAAGAAGTAGAGACATACACATACCTTGTCTAAATAAGGCCACAAGCATTGTATGAATTTGTTCAACCAATCCAACTGCATCACATACATTGTATTATATTATTAGACTTGCAAAATATTCTTGAAAGTGGATTTGGAAATGGTTCTTACTCGATCATAGTCTGGATTTTTGATCCAAAGTGGTATTTTCGGAAGCAGAGTTTCGAGGAATTCCCAAGATTGCTCTACTAAAGGGCGAACTTCAGGATCCTGCACACATGAATGACCGAGTTGGGGTAGAATCAGGTGAGAATCAAGTCTCGGATAGGAACCGAAACCTATACATTTTACGGATTACTCTATCTGTCCCACTTATTTAGAAACATTTGGTCAGTAAAACACACTCTAAAACAAGTCAAACGTGTCTAAATAAGTGAGACGGAGAGAGTATTAGGATGCATCACACGTGCAATATCATCTTTACGACAAATATTCTAAAGGTTATCATGGTATAAGCCTTTTTTCGATCCTTCCAAACCCTAATCTAGCCGTCATCTTCTCTCGTCTCTCATGTGCAAATTACTTCATAGTTCCTCTTTTAAGAACTAGTTCTCATTTGATTCGTTAAGTTCCTAACCGAATCAACGTTTATCTTAATCTTAAGGCCATGTTTGGTAGTCATGATAGGATATAGCATGATAAGATTAAATTTATATGGTGTATCAAGATTATTTTAATCTTACCACCTCCTTATGATTAAAATGTAAGGTAAATTAGTGATTTTGACATGGGCTCAATGTTTAATACCAGGCAGACGTGTTTATCATATTTGCTACCAAACACATGATTTAATAAGATAATTTAATCTTATCCTATCGTATCTTATTTACCAAACATGGCCTAACTATACTAAAAGTGTCTTGTTTACAAAATGTGCATATTGCCTAATAGCTAATATACACATTCAATTTAAGGGTAAGGGTACGGTAAAATTTCAAGAATAATTCATCAAGAACAGGCAATAGAAGCAATAGATGAAAGGAACAAACTCCCAATTCATATTTCATCAAGAAACAATATTATGTGATCAGAGTTGCACGCATAAAACAAGAAAACATTAAATTAGATTGCAGAAGAAATCTTGATTTAAAAACAGAATGAAGAGAAAGAGAAAGGAAATTGACCTTAACATCATTAGGAAGGCAATAGATTAACAAGAAATAACCAGTTAGAAGGCCAGCTGAAAACCCCATTCCAAAACCAATCATGCCCATTATTGTGCTTACAACACCCATCTTTAATTCCTAATTCATATGATTCTCTCAATAATTGAATCAAAAAACTCTCCCTACAAATCTTGATCAATGAAGGGACTCAGATTCAAGAACCAAATAGGCTAATATCAGGTTCTATTTTTGGTGAGGCTTGTTTAATAAAATGATATTTATTGTGAAGAATTGCAAATATGAATGTTTAACAAAAGAGACAGACTGTGAAGTGATGAGGAAGATTGGAAGAAATTAATTAGCAGGTGTTTTAGGAGAGGAATGTAATTTGCAATAAATGGTTGCTGTTCTTTGCATTCAACGACCCAGGTTGGATCTATGCATAACGGTTTTCTTTAGTATTCAGTTACTATCTGTGTAATAAAACAGCAGCATGCATCATTAATTAAATTAAATATGTGTAATAATATCCGACTTTTATTGGCCATGCCATGCATGTCTCATTGGGCCGAGGCCCATAAATCTTTATACCAATTCAAATATCATTATCTAACCTCAATACATAAGTTATAATCAAAAATAAATAAATACTCTCCCGTTATAATTATTTTATAAAAAAACACTCATAATTTTAATCAAAAGAATTAAAAATTATGGGACGAGGGAAGGGAGTAATAAATACTTCAACTAAAACAAGTAACCCATTGTAATGTTAAGCTTTAACAAAATTCAGGAATAGTAGTTTATATGTACACAAATGACATGAGATATATTTTTAATAATTTTTACTTTCTAATTAAAATTATTTAGTTAATTTTTTCGTTGCTGAATTAATTAAATAAATAAAAGGATACTGCCACGTAGGCTCAAGCGGAGCCAATGAAGCGCAGGTGCACGTGCACCGAGCGAACTATTAGGCTGACGTGTACAGCTTCTAAAACCCTCATAAAAACCACAGAATATCAAAAACCGACTTTTATATTTTAAATTTTAAATTAAAACCCTTTCCTAACTTTCCATCACAAGAAGAAAAAAAGGGAAAGATCTTTCGATGTTTCCTCAGATGCGAAGGGCCGCCGGACTCGCCGCCGTTCGCCGCGTCGTAGGCGGGATGGCCGAAGCGGACCAGAATCACCGCCTGCTCCAGGCGGCGCTTTTCAGTGCCAGCAGCAATAGCTCATCGACGAGATCTCACTGGTTCTCCTATACCGGCATCGCCGGCGAGAAGACCTCTCGCGCCGCCACGCACGCCGTTTTCGGAACGATGCTGTTCTCTACGGCCGCCACTGCGATCGTCGAAGAGGTGCACGCGAAAGAGTCGATCAATTTCCGCCCGAAAGAAGTCGTTCTGTACCAATACGAAGCTTGTCCTTTCTGCAACAAAGTTAAAGGTATTTTCGTTTCGCTTCTGATCTTCAGCATTATTCTGGAATTCTTTATTCAATTATGAACGGTACATCAATTTGGATCATTTTGAGAAAAGCGGAACTGACTTTGGGTGATTAGTTTGCAAGCCTTGTTTATAGTGCTGAAAGTCAAACTAAGACATTCGGTACAGTTGTTTAAATTTCGGTTGGTAATATATTCAGCTTGACTGCTTGATTATACGCTTAATAGATTCAAATGGCGGCTGGAATCTGAGTTGGACAAGTATAGAAAGATAAATATTGTGATACTATTAAACTATTGAGCTCAACTGCTTTCATTGATTAAGACTCAATGTGTTGGGTACTGAATAAGCTCAAACCAAATTATTGCTCAACAACTATTTAATGAAGTATTCACAGTCTGTCTTGGTTGAGCTTTCATGACTCTTTTGATGTCCTCTAGTATGCTGGATCAACAGTTACAACCATTTTTGGGAAGTAGGAGAATTGTGTAATATGTGGGAGTGAACGCTTAATATGCTCTACTTGTTATGTCCAGTGCATCATTGAAGACTGAAGTGTTAACATTTATTTGAATGTGGAGTTTTAATCCAGCGTCTCGAAAGATATATTTTATCAAGTAGTTACTCATTACCTTCTGGCTGGTATCTGGTTGTAAAATTATTTGTTAGTTCTAAGTATAATAATTACATCCTGATGGGAACATTATATTAGCTATCATTGATATAGAAGTAACTTAGGCAATTGATCTCTTGGGTTGGTTATATATTAGTATTAGCATGCAAATAAATGTACTTGTGTAAGTAGTGAAAGCTAATTTATTATTGGTACACCGTACATGACAAGCTTAGTTATGAGCATGCACATAAATGTACTCTTGTAGGGGGCTATTATTTTTACATGACAATGGGCAATGGATATGGAATAATGGAAGCAACAAAGTGACAATTGATTTCTTACACTTCATGTTTATTTTAAAGAAATAGAGGCTTTACGAACTAGGTCTTTTCCAACTTTTTCTTTAGGATATTAAAATCTGAAGTGGTCTTGATACAATTTTGAAATTATATATTCCTTTTTCTTAATACAAAATGCATTTGGTCCTCTAATATGATAACAGGTTTTGGCTATACTTTCTTTTCAAAACCAGTCCACCCCCCCCCCCCCCCCCCCCCCTTAAACACACACAGAGAGACACATATTTATAAGGTAATCTGTGCAATTCTTAATGTCTCGTAATGAAAGGTGATGTACTGTTACAAATCCCCTTTCTGCATAAACAAGATAAAAGCAAATGAGTGTTAAACCAGGATGCGCAAATGAAAGTACAGGTAATGATATAATTGGCGGGCCAGTAGTTGATACTTACATATTAGCACAAAAATGGCAACTTATACAGTTCATTTGTTGGTAGTGTGTTTTTTCTGTAGCACCTTTCCTGATGATTTGGTCATTATCTTGAGCTGCTATTCTCAATCTTATTAAGAATTTCTTCTGACTATGTGGTATTTGTAACATTGGGACCTTTCATTACCTGTTTCCTGTTTTTATACTTTCCAGCATTCCTGGATTACTATGACATACCATACAAAATTGTGGAGGTTAACCCTCTTATGAAAAAGGAAATCAAGTGGTCGGAATACAAGAAAGTGCCCATATTGATGGTTGATGGTGAGCAAATGGTTGACTCAACAGGTATTGAATAAGTAAAACATGAGATCGCGAAGTTTCTAAATAATGTATAATCTCTGTTTCTCTGCAAGCTAGAATCAGATTCGTTCATCAAAAAGACTTTTCCTAACTCTGTTCTCCCTTTCTATATGTAGATATAATTGATAAACTGTACACAAAGATCCATCCTGACATGTCTACTAATCTTGTTGGAGAAACTGAAGAGAATAAGTGGCGCAGGCACGTTCTTCTATATTGCTCTCTCATTTCCAAAAAGAAAAGTATTTCCAGATCATTTCATTTTGATTGACTATGTTAAAGCAGTCAGCGAACTTCTGCATTTAATCTCTCTCGTTTCCAAAAAGAAGTAATTTTATAAGTATTTCCCTTGTTATTGCTGCAGTCTTGCCAATCCTAACACCTTAACGTATTGTGTTTTTAATCATTGTAGATGGGTGGACAATCACTTGGTGCACATATTATCGCCTAATATATACCGAAGTGTTTCTGAAGCTATTGAGTCGTTTGATTACATCACTACTCAGGGTATATCTCTTTAGTATCACTTAAGTTGCTAATGCCTAATGGTATTGATTTAATTCTGAAATAATGTTATTAAGTATGTCCATTTCTAGAGCAGAATGCGTTACTGTTTTCTTTTCTTCACTCAAGACCCATTTGCTGGCAATACATATCATAGCAAAGAGAGATTTCCAGAGATGTCTGACCGTGTAGGATAAATGCATATGCAAATTAATGCCACAAACTATACATGTTATATGCAATTGTTCTACTACATTATAACAAGATGTATCCTTGCACAAGTTATTATTTGATTAAAACCTGGCTTCCTTTTCCTAAAAATGTTTATTGGTTTCTCGAAGACATGATGGTTTTCTGTTGTCTTATATTTCTTGTACTAAAGAAGGGCAATCATCAAAATTTGAGATTCATTTCCTTTCCATGTACTCTTATCTTCCCCGGTCCCTTGTTTCACATCACTGCAGGCAATTTTAGCTTCATGGAGAAATTAAGTGCAAAATACGCCGGAGCTGGTGCGATGTATTTCATTTCAAAGAAACTTAAGAAAAGACACAACATCACTGATGAGCGCGCGTCTTTATACGAAGCTGCTGAAACATGGGTCAATGCTCTTCAGGGTCGAGATTTCCTAGGTATGCTCATTTCACCATCCTTTGCTCTCTGCTGATGTTCAATACACTTATATAACATCGCAACTTATTCTCAATATCCGTAACATTCTTGCATCAGGTGGAACGAAGCCCAACTTGGCTGATCTTGCCGTGTATGGCGTCCTGAAACCCATTCGCTACCTCAGCGCAGGTAAGGACATGGTAGCACACACACGCATTGGTGACTGGTACGCTCGAATGGAAAATGCCGTCGGAGTTTCGACCGGTTCCCGAACATAGGTCAAGGCACATTGTCGTTTTCAAGTATGTCCAAACCGCTCTAAGTTTCTTTTCATTAGAAATTTTTTCTGATGGGGTTTCAAAAGAAAATGAAAATAATGGCACTCCCTTTCCTCCCCATTGAAGTCAAGTGAGCTTATAGTACAATTGAGGTCCAAATATATTTCCCTATTATTTTAACATTAAATGTTGTAGATTTTTTTTTCCCTTTGCATGATTTTCTTTATGGTTTTTTTTTTATAAATTTTTTATTAACTAGTACTCCCTCCGTCTCTCATTTAATTAGACTCACTTTGACCTCCTCCGTCTCTCATTTAATTAGACTCACTTTGACCTAAACTGTGAAAGCTTTTTGATCTAAGTGAGTTTAATTAAATGGGAGAAAGGGAGTATATAATTCTTCAAATTTGTGATTTAATACTCCATGCTCGAATATCACATAAAATGTGTGTATCATATCCTAATTTAGAGAACATAAATGTTTGTTAATAGATCATTTTCTTTGGTGCAGTTTCCAGTATTATCTCGTATTAATGCACGTCCCATGAGTTGTGACGTCTCAACAATATTACTATAATATACAGCTTAATTAATTAATACATAACGTTTACATATAATTAATTGTACATACTCTGACTTGCAAATTTGCAATTATGATCTTACTTTTAATTAATTCATAAACTTTATAAGTTTTCGACTGATTCCTAACTTTTCGGCCATCAGAAACGTGATCATGATATAATTATTTACAAAAATGTTTCTGTATCCACGTGTAGCATACTTAACATGTATACAGTGATGTGATATTTAGATTGAATTATTGTATATTTCAATATTAAATAAATAACAAAAATAAAGAATAAAAGTCAAAATTAACAATAATTATGATTATTCATCTACTATGTAGCAATTATTTTTGCCAAAAAATCGTGGACACATTGAATATTTAAATTATAACTATAACTATTTACTTAGCAAATTATAATTTCACCCTGAATTATCAATTACACGATGATTTAGAAGATTAAAACTCTATGTATGACCGGATTAATAATATCACAAATTATTATACACAACCATTTATAAAACTATCACTAAGAAGAGAATTTGGTGTTCCATTCTTGTTCTTGCCACTAAAGCAAATACTCATCAACCACGATATCATTACCTCATTATTTAGTCTTCAACAAGTACAAACAGAAGTTGTCATATTATGGAAGTTTCTTTAATCATTTGGAAAATTAAATTTTTCTTTAGTTATCCTTTTGCAAACGTGGCAAAATCTACATATTAAAAATAAAAGAAACCAATTCAATGTGGTAGTTTACCGAACTAATCTTCCTTAAATCAGCAAGCCTGCAAAGTTCACAAATCCCAAAGGCAACGTAATTTGCACTTTATTTTAATGTTTTATGATATGGAGTAGCATCCGCTACGCTTGCATA
This sequence comes from Leonotis leonurus, assembly GCA_026898415.1. Classification (NCBI taxonomy): domain Eukaryota; kingdom Viridiplantae; phylum Streptophyta; class Magnoliopsida; order Lamiales; family Lamiaceae; genus Leonotis; species Leonotis leonurus. Next base: position 1,140,091 of record JAPKLX010000037.1, on the reverse strand, counting down.
ACAAGCAGACCATTCATTGACTTTGCCGTTGGAGTAACTTCGGTAGAATTTGTCTGGAAGAGGTGTCTGAAATCATGTTTAATCTCTGGAGTATCTTGTTATGCTATTAAAGAGTTAGTTTGTCTCTTTATGGGTCTAGAGTAGGGTCTGTCAAGCACACGAAGCATGTGTTGGTTTATCTAATCATATCAGCAAGTTTGCTATCTCTTATCGTATTACACTTATATCCTCTATGTAATAAATTATATATACCACTCATTTTTATTTATTAAGGTTAGCATACATTTTCACTCTATACATTATTCTCTCGCACTCTTAAGCATACTACTCAGTTTACTTTAAACTAACTTGAGCGTCGAAATCTTTCCCTGCAGAATCTCAATCTCTTCTCCTAGTTTGTTTTGCTAGATGACAACCATGTGATACTACAATTAAAATTTGAACTTCAATCATTTAGAGCCTTCATGCACTTTTTATGGATTGATCATCAAATCAACATTTTTAATATTATTATATCCCCATAACATTAATGGATCTGTTTGGATCTGGTTCGATCCATCATTAATGTATCTTAAATTTCTCCAAATAAATAAGTGGCTGAATATAGAGGCAGCTCACCAAACTTCTTTATATAGCCACCACCATTAATTTGCGAAAGAAATATTAATTACTAGTATTCTAGACCATCTCTAACAACAATATAATGATGTGAATTGACATAACAATGACTCCATCCTCTTTGATTTTGGACCCTTTGATTCTTAAAACTACCAGCCACTATTATTCGAATTGGAAATTATCGAATTTTAATCAAATATAATTTTTTTTTTCTATTGAAATGAAATTATTCCTAATTAACTTTATTTGGGTACATATTTTTTGATAGGTTGATTGTCTCAAAATTTATTTACTTTTAATTTATTTAATAAATATATAAACTTGCAATTTTTTATTTGTTTTATCTATAATTTTTTTATTTGACCAATAAATATATCGATTTATAATTTTTTTTCTTGTTTTCCATGACGATCTTGATTAAATTTAAGTTGATTCAAAACATAATAGTTTTTAATTTTAAATTAGAATACATATAAAATTGAGATGCTAGATCTTGTTGTTCACATCAACTTATAATTGATTGAAGAATGACACTATTGAAAAAATAAAAAAAATACCTCAAACTTATATTAAATCGAAAAGTTGGAAAAAACTAAAAAAATTCTTAAATTTATGTAATCATCAGCCAAATAAAAAGGTCACTATAAAATACGTATTTTTAAAAAATATGTAAGTTTTGAGACAATTAACCATAATTATATTTACAAAATAGTGTTTATAGTATAAGATGTGTAGCGTCTAACTTTTTTGCAATTATACCATAATTACCAGCTCACTCAGCCGTCTTTAATTGTATTTAAGTAAGACAAAAAGTAGATAATCTATACTGTAATACAAATTCGGTCCAAGCTGTCCACCTCAGTCGTTTAAATTTTTTCAGCCTCTTATTTCTTTTTCCTATTTTTCTAAATTTCTTGAATTTTATTTTTATATTAATCATATATAATATTATATGTATATATATTAATTTACTATTCTTAAGTATTATTTTAATAAATATAATATATATATATATATAGTGATATATTAATTTGATATGTATACATTATTATTTTAATAAAAAAAATATAATTGTTCAATTTTTATTATTTATACAAAAAATACATATACATTGTCCAATTAAATATATTTATGATTGTATAAATATAATTCTAGATTTTATTGATTTTGGTTGGACAATAATTAGATAATATTTAATATATAATATAATTGTCCAATTAAATATTATTTCCAAACCATAAATATTAGATAAATATTACGTTCAATATCTAATTATTTTTTGTTGAACAATTATATTTTGGTTCAATGGGTAATTTTTTTATGCTTCGTTCAATTAAGAGATCTAATTATCTAATATAATTAAATATTATTAATCAAATTAATTTTTAAGGAACAAGAACAAATAGCATGCTTGCCTTTTTTTTTTATCGATTTTAAGATGAGTACGTAAATAAATTTTAAATTATTTGTGTAGGTTGTATAAATATTCAAATATATTTTTTTATTTGGTATTATATATTTGTAATAATTATTCTATTATATTTAAACTTATAGCACGTGGTATTTAAATAATAAATTATAAGTGCGACACTACTAATAGATATGTTCATATTAGTTTGATTATAAGGATTTAATATCTATAAGGAACACAAGTCTAATCAAACAAATATGTTCATATTAGTTTGATTATAAACGAATATTTTTTAATGAGATCAGGTTGTAATATTATTTTTATAATTAATTTTAGGATGATATTGAATTTATCATAAATAAGTATATATAATTAACGGCTTTTGTTATACACATTTAATATATGAGAATAGTTCATATATTATTAATAATAAATAAAATAATATTCAATAATTTTATAAAATATTTAATCCCATTGAATTTCAACGTAACCAACTAGTTAAGTATAATTAAGGCTATATAAGTCGGTGCTCATTAAAATTTTGATAATGTATTATGAATTAAAAAAGTTTTACCTATTATTTAATTAATAACGAGTTATTCATTTTTACACGAAAATTAATAAATATTCAATAATTATGTATCATATAAAAACTAATTTTTATCTCAAAAAAAAAGAGTAGTTATTAATAAAGTTACGTAAAATCATCCAACATATTAAAACAATTGGACGTGGAGTTTGCCTTAAAAACACTAAATACTAGTACCTCTTTTATTCAAAAATGTTACTTATTAAACAATTCGTCAACTATCACCAGTTCACTACATTATTCTTAAAATTATTTAAAATATTTAATCTGAATATGATTAGTATTTTAGTTTCATTTCCATGGATATATTTACACTTGTTATCACAAAAGGCAAACAAATAGGCAATAGCTACCAATTTTGCACACACATCTGTCTATATATATAATACACATAACCACTTCTTAAAGACTTAAACCCTCTTTCATTCCCAACCCAAAGCAAAGAAAAGAAGAAACATGATCATAAAGGGGTTATTGAGTTCATCATCATCATCATCAAATAACTTCTTGATTTTGTATGGTGTAGTAATATTCTTGCACATAACAAGTTGGTGTGAAGGAGCTATAAAGCTACCTCCGAACGCAACGATTCCGGCAGTTTTTGCGTTCGGAGATTCGATAGTCGATCAAGGCAATAATAACCTAATGCTGACGCTGGTTAAGGCCAACTTCTCTCCCTACGGCAAAGACTTTAACGGCGCCGTTCCCACCGGCAGGTTTTCTAACGGCAAGACTCCTTCCGACTTCATCGGTATATATTATTATTATACACTCATCTCTTTCCCAGTGTCAGTGTCAGTGTGTGTTTGTCTGGATTTATAATTACTTATATATACTCTAGCTAGCTATTGATCAAGTCTTCTTTGTGTCTTTATTTCATTTTTGATCGATGTAGTAATTGGTCATTAATCTTATGCCAGCAGCCTTCCCACGTATGCATGCATGTTTTATTTAATTTTCTGGATAACAAATTAAATTAGGCCCCATTAATTTGATGATATAGCAAGATAATCTGGCACAAGATATTACAAGTAATCTCACATATAATCAAGTCTCATAGCAAGATATACTTTCCTTTTTTGAGTTGTTACAAGTAATTTGGCACTATGGATTGTAACAAATTTATGAGAGCATAAATTATGCTGTTATTTCATTTGTTATTATTAACTTTTAGCTGGAGAAATAATAAAGAGAGGTCATAAGAATGTGTATTATTACTAATTAATGTTAACCTAACATTATGAGCAGAGTTGCATATTAAGTATGTAGTCCAAATTCAACGTGTCACATTTTATTATTTTAATAGATTTAATTGAATAAAATTATTATTTTAATAGATTTAATTGAATAAAAAGTATGACAAATTAAGCGAAAGAACTATGGTATTATTGAAATTTTGCTAGTAAAAAGAAGTAGAAAAAATTGTCGATACTAAACAATGAGAAGGAACCATTGAATGAATTCAATAATAGTATTAAAATTGAATATGTATGTTTCCTTTTCAATGTTTAATGCTTGCTATTAATTTGATTTAACTTCTTAACACTTTCATTGGTATGTGTCGAAAAGGAAAGGGTTCTATTTATTGGTATTATTAAAATATCTCTATTGTATTAAATTTTACTTTAAATTTAATTAACAGAAAGAACAACTCATGATATTGTATAATATAAGCAATCAATTGTGGGATACATTAATGCCCTAATTTATTTTCTCATTTTTAAAACATATATATATATTCATATTTCTCAAAGGAAAATAAACTTATACTCCAAATTATTTGTAAATAGTTTAATTAATTGTAGAAGCCTCAAATGGACCTACCCCAACTCCCAACGTTCATCTAGAATTTAACTTTAGCAAATCTCAATTAATAATTAATGTTACAAGTACTACAATCCCAATCACCATATTTAATTGTACAAGTGTCACCAAAAAATGGAGCCCTCAAATTAGATTTTTTTATTATGATTTGAAATTTAATATGTCATCATGATAATATATTATAAAAAAATACTCCCTCCGTCCCACTATAAGTTTGACACACTTCCATTGTTGGGACGTCCCACTAAACTTGACACATTCCAAAAATACTAAAAGTTATTCTTTAAAAAAGATGTGGACCTTACCACCTTTATCACTTTTACACTACTTTATACACCCTTCTTAATAACCGTGCCGGAAAAAAAGTGTCATGCTTAGTGGGACGGGGGGAGTAATAACTTTAGCAAAAGAAATTCTAACCAGAAACTTAGTGAAAGATAAAGATATTAGAAAATGTTAGAGAAGCCAATTTAGCCCGAAATTAACAGGTCGGCCCGAATACTAACAAAAAATGCAAATTATGACCTAAATATTTTAGTCTGAAAAAAAAAAGCTCAATTGAACTGAACCAAAAAAAGCCCGAGCCCGATTCCGCTAGCACAAACACTGAATGGGTTTGGCCAGATTAACCAATAAAAAACAATTACGACTTATAAATAGAAAAAATATAATCATTTATGTCAAAATTGTGTCAAATTATTAGTGATTTATTAATTATTATGTAAGTTTATAGTGAAATAATATTAATTTTTCTATCTAATATCAAGCTTATATTAAGAAAAGACGTCATAATTTTTGTTATAAAAAAATATTTATTAAAAAAATTAAATATAATAGTTTTTTCAAGAAATATTTTGGCCCGACACGCTAACCCGAAACCGAATGGGTTAGGGTCGAAATAAAAAAGTCCGACTAACCCGAATCGAAAATAGCTCGAAACCGAATGGACTGATCCGAAACCGAGTGGGTTGGCCTGAGTGACATTAGTAGAAAATAGGCAGAAAATGGCGCAGAGTTACTATATTTGTACTGCAAATATTAATGCACTAAAGAACTATCATACATGAACTAAATTGAGACTTGTACTAATCTCAGCTGAACAAGTGGGAGTGAAAGAGCTGCTACCTGCATATCTTGATCCCACTTTGAAGACTCAAGATCTTTTAACTGGAGTCAGCTTTGCTTCAGGAGGCTGTGGCTTTGACCCTCAAACTGCCCTCTTAGTGGTATATATGTGTGCACATATATTGTGTTACTTATTACAATTCTTGTCCTAATGTTTACACTTTGCTCTTACAGTCAGCAATACCACTATCTGATCAGTTGAATCACTTCAAAGAATACATTGGGAAGCTGAAAGTAGCAGTTGGTGAAGAGGAGGCCAACAAGATCTTGACCAACAGCTTATATTTGGTGGTAGCAGGCAGTGATGATCTTGCAAATACTTACTTCACTATCGGCTTTCGTCGAAAACAGTACGATATCGCTTCTTACGCAGACCTCATGGTGTCCTCAGCTTCCACCTTCATACAGGTAACAAACAGTGTAACAGAAGCACGTGCACTGAGAAAATGAAAGTAGTTCTGATACACAAATGAAATGCAGGGGTTATACGAGCTTGGAGCAAGACGGATAGCTGTTTTCGGTGCTCCACCAGTAGGGTGCTTGCCGTTTCAGAGAACTCTTCGAGGCGGCCTAATGAGAATTTGTTCTGAGGAAGAAAATGAGGGTGCACAAGTGTTTAATTCCAAGCTCTCAACTAGGCTTGATGCACTCACCAAAAGCTTGCCTCAGTCAAAGGTTGTTTATGTTGATATCTTTAACCCCCTTCTTGATCTCATCCAACAACCTAAAGATTACGGTGAGCTATCTTCGATCATCTCTCTCTCTGTTCGTGTATCTTCATGTGCCTTTTGATGTTGCTAAGAATACTATCACTCATAGTGGACTCTACTAACATACAAAAACACACATTTCAGGGTTTGAAGTTAGTGACAAGGGCTGCTGTGGAACAGGAAATGTAGAAGTGGTGGTGTTGTGTAATAAGCTCAGTGGAACGTGCGAAGATAACTCTAAGTATGTATTCTGGGACAGCTACCATCCCACTGAGAAAGCATACAAGGTTCTTATTGATAAAGTCCTAATCAAATATGTCAATCGCTTAGCATGAGGATTGAGGACTCATACGCCAGTACTTGGCTTTCAACTGTCAACAATAATCGTCGTCTGCCTTTTCATGTTTCTTATGTAAAACAATTGTCTCGAGAGATACAGTCTGGTTCAATTCAACCAATTCAGACAACTCTCCTATGTTCCTTTTAACAAATTCAATGAAATCCTTCTATGATGATTAACAGCATCTTCGAATTCATTTCAACTACATAGCATTAAAGTAACAGAAAACATGAAAAGACAGAAAAGTAGAGTAGATGTAGACGTACTCAAACAATCATGGGAGAGATGTCATATGCATTGGTCATGCCCCCTTCTCTTTCTCTACCAATGGTTTCTTGAACCAAGGTATATTGAAAGGGATGTCGTTTCTTGATGCTTCTTGTATACCTCAGCCTTGTAGTCCTGTTTCAAGCACAAACTGTTAACCAATGCACAACTAGAACTCCTGCCACAATCCAAGTTCCAAGCAAAGATGGCCAAACCCCACAACCACAGCTGCTCATTTAAGTAACTTGGCTGCCATGAGCAGCGCCATAAGCCCTCATCAAGATTCGGCACTATTGCTTGGACAAGCTGTTTCTGCCTCTCATTTCTGCTCACCAAGTTGTCAAGCTGCGTGTCTGCGAAATATGCAACTATTACCAGTTAAGCAAACTGATGCAGCAGCTACATCCCACACATTGATTTGCGCCTGTCTCCTTTTGTAGGGACATCTTTTTAGCATTAAGTTGGTTGAGGAATTTCATCGAACATTTGATCCACAATTATCAAACCATCTCGAATTGATCACCAGTTGAGAAATATAGACAGCCAAGAATTACACCCACCGCCAGTTAAGCATCACTATGCATAACTGACTGTATCATTTTTTTTTTTTAATTTACCCAACTTCTTATTTTATTTGCCAAAAAAATACTCTTTTAGCATGACGAAAAAAATTATACTTGAAGAGCTTTTTAATGTTATGACTTGAAACGGCCCTCATCCGTTAACAACGGAACCATTGCTAAGCCCTGCGTCCCATTTTCAAGTTAGTTATCTATATGTTTCTAGAACATTCCATTTTAGTATGTATTTTTTTAAAATAAGAGTATAAAATATACTTTAAAAAATATTGCATTATTATATTCCCTACTTTTGTGTAAACAAATTTTCTGTATAAAAATTATATATATAAAGAAAAACTCTGACGGCATCATATTATATTTATGTAGAAAAATTCCTAGATAGGCTCCTCCATTCCCAATATTTCGCCCTAAGCCAAACCACACACTCTCTCGAATCGAATCCGATGGCATCCGCGGCAGAGAACTCCGGCAAGAAGATCATCCTCCGTAGTTCCGACGGTGAGGTGTTCGAGGTGGACGAGGCGGTCGCGGTTGAGTCTCAGACAATCAAGCACATGATCGAAGACGACTGCGTCGACAACGTCATCCCTATCCCCAACGTCACCGGAAAAATCCTCTCTAAGGTCATCGAGTACTGCAAAAGGCACGTCGATGCTGCTGCCGCCTCTGCTTCTACGAAGGCCGACGACAAGGTTGCCTCCGCCGATGATGAGCTCAAGAGTTTCGACGCTGACTTCGTCAAAGTCGATCAGGCTACGCTCTTCGACCTTATTCTGGTAGATTTTATGATTCGGCTTTTTCGTTGGTTATCTAGGTTATCTGCTTAATTTTTGTGCTGTATTATTTACTAGATTTAGCTGTGTTGTGGATTAGGGTTTTTTTATATGCTTTTCTGAAACCAAACTAATTGATTTCCTGCTTTTGTTTGTCTGCAGAACTGGTTCTATGCTTTTAACTTTGCAATGGTGGTTTTAAAATGTTAATGTTTGTGTTTTGATTGGCTTTTCTGTTTCTTCTTAATAGTATCTATATCTGAGGGTAGAATCATTAAGTTTTCTTGTTCTCAATTCAGATTGATTTGGATAAGATATTGGTGTTTGTTAGTGGAATGTGAACTTTATCTGAATTTCAGCTTCTAAAACTTTTGCTAGAGTTGTGATGAGTTATGCACAACTTCGAATGTTTTTTCATTCCGTAACAGTATTTTTGTCGTTTGATATGCTTTTCCTAGGGGTGAGAATCGAGACGGGACTGGTCCCGATCCCGAAGTCCCGGTCTCAATCCCAATTGGGATTTCAGGATTCCCGAATCATGAAATTAGAAAATTTTAAGTCCCGGTCCGGTCCCGAAAAAAAATGTCCCAATTGATCCCGAAGTCCCGAACAGGACCAAAATTTCCTGAACGGGACTAAATTTCCCGAATTTAAAAATCAATTACGGGACATCGGGAGTCCTGAGTCCCGAAAAATTTTAATTTTTCAATCCCGGTCCCAAAGATTTCGGGACTCGGGGTCCCGAATCCTGTCAGGATTGGGAAATCCCAAATCCCGGTCCCAAATTCTCACCCCTAGCTTTTCCGATGTTTTGTTTTTGTTTCATCCCTTTCCAGCTAATGCTATTCACTATGATTACCATTTGAATCTTATGTTCTCTTTAACTTCTGAAGTTAGATTTGTTGCACACATGTTCTAGTGATGTGTGCTATGCACTTACGTATCTTAAGCTGAACTTAAAAGCATTAAGAGTGATTTTCTCAGAGTCTCAGACTGGACAATGGTAAGACTTAAGAGATATTGGTTCAGTGTCTTCCTCTTCTTTAAATGTGTACAGTGCTTTATGTCTGTTTTTGTTTTCCAATTTATTCTGACATCAGAAGCTGATGATTTATTTTTGTAATTTCTCTAGTTTTTGGTATGCTTGAGACTTGTTCAATATGTATGTATACTATCTTTTAGCTATTGATCATTTTATATGGTTTTCAAGTGGAAGCTTCTAACCATTGTTTTATATGCAATCTACTGAACATCTATCTTATCACCATTAAACTGAAATGCTTTTCTTTTGGCATTTGGATTTGCTGGCTAATAATTGTTTCAACTTTCACCTTCAAAATGAGGCACAGCTTGCAGTGGTTTTGTTGGACATTTTAGATCAGTTTGGATTTGATATCTTACCACTCGACTTTTACTACCTTGAATAACCGATTTAGTGTGCATACTTGATTTTGAAAAGATGGCTAGTGTGCACCATTAGGTTCTCCCATCTTTATCAGCTTTTAAACTATACTCTGATTGAAGAGAAACAGTTTTGAAACATCTCTTTTAAGTGGATGGTGATGTAAGATGTATAAATGTTATATAATCCTATCTCTAAACAGGATCGGCAATTTACTAACTGTTCTACTTTTCTTGTTTTTTTTAATATTTTTTACACTTGCAGGCTGCTAACTACCTGAATATCAAGAGCCTTCTGGATTTGACTTGCCAAACAGTTGCTGACATGATCAAGGGGAAAACACCAGAGGAGATCAGGAAGACGTTCAACATCAAGAACGATTTCACTCCTGAAGAGGAGGAAGAAGTCCGGAGGGAAAACCAGTGGGCTTTTGAGTAGAACAATAGCAAAAGCCTATCATTTTGGGTGGTGAATGAAGTGCCTACTTGTTGCATATGGCATAATTTGTTAACTCTTTTTAGTCGAATGTGTTGCGAAGTTTGGTACCTTACTCATGCAATGCTCAACTTTAAATCAGTTTAAGCACCACTCATTTGGGCAGATCTATCTGTTTCGTTACATAATTGCATTCGTACTTTATCTTTATGTCATCTGTGTAGTATGATTTGTTGAATATGAATATTCGTACCTTTGTGGCTTTTATTATATGAATGAACTGAAACACACTATAATGAGAGAGATTCTGAGAATATGTTGGTATGAAACTTCAAAGATAGCTTAAATGTAGCGAGTGCGACCTCGTTCTTGCAAAAGATTAAGATTCGATTTAACTCCTTTTTTTTTGTTATTATAGACTATTTCCATTAAAAGTAGGGAGATAAACAAAGTTGGGTAAACAGCAAGTACATTAAAAGGTTAATGCACTGTGAACATTCACCAACAATCTATGGTTTTTACCAGCTGTTTTTGTTCTTTCACCTGTAAATGAACAACTTTGTTTCTTTCACGTGCATTTCACTTCCTTTCAGATGCTCAAAAACAAACCCTCAACACAAAAACAATGCAAGGTTTTCCTTAACATAATTCAAACGAAATCGAATCCCACCATGTTGGAACAAGATCATCAGAGCACATCAAATCCACTTATTCATCAATATCTCAGAATTTGATAGCATTTCTTTCAGTCACAAAACAGCTCTTTCTTGGCCAAAGACATGACAAGACTCGCCTCAACGAGGCATTCTATAACATAAACATCTGAAATGGAAGTTGATGAACAAATTATATAAGAACTAACATAGCATCACAAAAGTTTTTAAGGTGATAGATACTAAACAAGAAGGGATCCAGTTTCTAATACCATTAACTGAAAAGGCTGACTCGACCAGCTACTCGTTCAATGCCTTTTTAGCAGCGTCCTCTTCTTCTTTCATCTTCCTATCCCACCTTCTCTTCTTATAATCATCCAGCATCTTGGGCATCTCTTCCATAAGTCTAGCAGTATTCGCTCGTTTCTCGGCCGCCAACCTATCCACCTTGTGCCCTTTCCTCTTCGTCTTCATCTCTTTCCTTTCCGGATCGAATTCCCAATCACCCCCTGCAAGAAGGATCTCTTTGTGAATCCTAGCTCGTCTACGTGCACTGATGGCTAGAGGCTTCCAAGCCCCAAGCTCCCAGTAACCCCACACCCCTTTCGAAAGCTCATCTCTGTACTTTGTCAACTTCTCTCGCCATGGATACTGGTACTCTCCAACTGCTTTTGCAGCAGATTTTACTGCTTTCCCAGCCATTCCTGCAACATAGTCGCAAATCAATTTAAAATGTGTGTTCATGTGCGATTGTGGCATTGCAGACATTTTGACAAACACATTAGCTGCATCTCTTTACAATCAAATACTTGCAGACATTTGACAAACACATTAGCTGCATCTCTTCACAATCAAGTACATCACCTTTGACGAGGAAACTTCAAGCATAATGAAACTAAATGTAACAGAAGTTAGATACAGAAGATTCAAATCTAAAAAGTATCACCTTTCAACCAACAAAGAATGAAATTAAAGCGATCCTTATTTATCGTAATTTTTTTTTGCAGAACATGCTAAGTGAAAAGGATAATAAAGAAACAATCAAAATCAGCGAAAACATTAAGAAATCTAAAGGATAGCTGAAGTTAAACCCTTTGTTAGAGTTTGAAAATGGCAAATTTCTTGTCGAAGAAGATGAAGATTTGCTGCAGCAAGCTGTGACCCTTCAATCTATTTTCTATTAAATAAGAAAATTATTTCGTTGATATCATCAAATAAGCAAATATTCATCTCCCCATAATGAAATAAATATATAACTAAATTATTTTGAGCTGAAAGTAACAAAAAGACATAGTAAATTTAAATAAATATATAACTAAATAAAACGAAAATTATCAATATTACTCTATTTTCAGTAATATGTGTGTGTTAATAAATATAATTAGAACGGTAGCATTTTTGTTAATAAATTAGACTCAAACGAGAAAATCTGATTTATAATAAGGTTCACAGGATGTGTTATTTTTGAAAACCATAACTTGAATGGTTTGCAAGTTTAACGATAAATAATTAAGGTATAAGTGGCTTATAGGCACTTAACCTTTTTAACTAAAAGCAAAAATATCCTCAAGCTTTGTTTTGGTGCAAATAGCACTTTCCTTAATTTTTATAGTGCAAATTAGTCTAACTTTTGATATTTATAATAAATTATAATTATAACATTTTTTTTGATTTATTTGAAATGAATTCGAGTATTAACTTTTCAAACGAGTACAAATATTTAATGTAAAATTTATCATTTGACGGGTTCAGTCCGACTTGACTATAAATATACAAACACATACTCGTTCACAACTCCTTTATGTTCTTTGATATTGTATAGATAGTAAATTTTGATCATAAACATCGTAAATATCACATTCTAATAAATATGTATTAGAATATCGGTGGAATAATATCATGGTCGGAAACGGGTATGGATTTATACATTTGTACCGAGTGTGATGTTATAAATTTTATATAATAATATCATATGCTTTGAACACGTCACGATAAATTTTATATAATATAATTTTTTATATGATTTTTCAAAATTTTATAAAATTAAAATATTGGATATTGATAAGCGTTTTCAATTTTTAATTTTTTTTTATAAATAATAATTTTATTATATTAATTTGTAATTATTTATATTTTTTAATTAAAAATATATTATTTGGGGGATACTAATACCCTCCTACTCTTCAAGTAATTCCCGTACCCACCCTGCACATGCATCGTATTTTATAAAAAAATTAAAAATCATATAAAATAATTATATTTAAAAAATATATTATATATAAAATTTATCGTGATGAGTTCAGATTGGTGATATATAGCTAGGGTGAGAGTTTGGGATCAGAATTTGACTTTTTCGGTCCTGATTCGAGTTCCAAATTTTTCGAGATCGAAATGAAAATCGGGATTGAAATTTGAGAAACTTTCAGGTCGGGTACGTGTTTGCACATTTATAATCGAAGTTGGTTGAACCCATCACGATAAATTTTACGTTATTTAAATATAGTTTTTACATTAAATCTTCGTACTCGTTTAAAAAGTTAATCCATGTACTCATTTCAAATAATATCAAAATAAATATTAGAATCATAATTTAATTGAAAATATCAAAAGTTGGACTAATCTACACTATAAAAGTTTAAGGAATGTGCAAATTGCACCAAAACAAACCTTAAGGATGTTTTTGCTTTCATTTACGAAGGTTAGGAAGTTATATGGCCCTTATCCTAATAATTAATGTTTAGATCCAACACCTATACTTAATTATTTATTAGGGTATCGGTTTTTAGGTATTATCCGAAAAAACACATGTACACTACTTAATTATTGTTTTTGTTAATTATTCGAACTCAACTCAAGTTCATTAAATATTCGAGTTCGCTAGAAAAATACATTTATTAATTTATTTTGTTAATATATATATATATATATTTATATTAATTTGATAAATTCGTAAACTAGTTCGTATATAAAATTCACGAACTATTTGAAGCTCAATTCATTTTTAAAATTCGTGAACAAGCTCGTTAACCAAGTTCATAAACTATTCAAAGCTCGATTCATTAAAATCATATTCGAACATTTTTGCGAACTTTTCGAACCGAATACATTTAGGCTCGAGTTCAGCTCAAAAAATTATTCGAACTCGATTTGTTTAATAAATTAACAAATTTGAAACAAACTTTTATCGAGTTGAGCTAACAAGAATTGGAAACAAAATAAATCTTAAACCACCATCAAGCAGCATTCAATCGCACAAACATATTATCAAGAGTCGTAATTGGCCATGAGATTTGAAAGCTAGAATATGCCCCAAATAGTGAGCACATATCATAATAATGGTATTCAAGAATCAACCAAAACCACTGCACACTCAAATTAGGCAAGAAACCAATGTTATTGTTTTTTTTTTTTTAAATAACGCCCGACACTGAGTAAAGTGCACTTTATAACATCTCTCCCGATGCTTCCAAAAATCAAGTGAAGAGTGAAGAGAACAAGAAAACTCAATTTTGTCAATATTTGTCCATGTCTCGAGATAAACTAAGTCAGTTTTGTATTCTTCTTCAATCCTTCATCTGTCTGAGAAAATATAAATACTTTCATCATCCCCTCACCTTGTGCTCCTTCTTCTGCTTCTGCAGAGACAAACATTGTAAACTGTAACTATATGCAAGAAAAATATACAACCAGCAACTAAGTTAATACAACCAACATCAGTAGACTAATGAAATTATAAAATATATAACTTACACCTAAGTTACTGGGACACGAGTACATTTATCAGATACAGATGTAGGTAGTTGAAAATATAAACAGTGTTATTACTCGAACAGAATATCGGATATGGGGTGCAGAATTATTTTACGAAATGATTAAATACAGGGATACAATCCTAACTTTGAACACCAATAGAGATTGATGGATAATTAGTATATCAATAAAAAATTAATATTGTTATCCCTAGAAGTTGAAGAGAAACTGCAAATACTTTCAGGGTGTTGTTCACTTAAGAACTCAAAAACAAAATATCGCCCTTTAAATCTTTCTCTTTTCGTAAAACGCACATTTCCACATTCGATATTATTTTAAATGGTGGAAAGGATAATAAAGTAAGAATCTAAACACTCAGATTTTTTTAATTCCTATTTAGAGGGTTCAAAATTTGGTGGACATATATTTTAAATATATTATCATTATTAGAGAATGCAAATGACGAGCAAATAATTCAAAGAAATAATACACTAATATATATAAGATGAGTCCAAGCACTGACACTCTTCTTATTTCAAATTCCATAACTAACTCCCAGCAACATAACTAACTCCTACCAACACATATGGGGCGTAATTACGGATAAACAACCAACCTACCTCTCAGTTGTGCAGAAAGTTCGTCGAAGAACATGTCATGAGCTATGAGCTATTTGAATGGACTTCTTCAGCAGGATCTCCATTTGCTAACTCAACAGGCAAATGAGTAGCATCAGCCATTTCAGTGTGAATCTCACTCGCATTAACAGTGCCGTTTGCATGGGCCATGGTAGAATTGAGTGAGACCCCCTGTAATAAGGTTGAGGTTGCCAGCACATTTTCAGGAGTTGAGCTCGAGGCGCCAGGTCCAGAATCAGAATTAACCACAACAGTAGGAAGCAACCACTTACTCCACTCGTTACGCCTCCTAATTTTGTCACCCTGCGAAAGGAGAAAAGGTGATGCAAATATGGTGCTAACTACTCTTTTAATAAAAAAAAAGAGCACGAAAATTTATTTGAAAAATGTAATCCAATACAAGTTAGTATTACAAACAAGAGTCTATAATAGATGGGTGGTCAGTTGAAGATAAACATTAAAAGATGTAAAGCTGACCTGTACTTCAACAACAGTAGAATCCATCAATGATTCTAAAATCAAGGGTATATCTTTCGTTAGCTGCTCAACCTGAAAATATATACATGAAAACAAACTTGATCTGTACATCAGATACAACTTAAATCAAATATAAGAATCTAGCAATCAGTTACTATACAAAGGCTCGATCTGGTTTAAATTTCAAAGTATTTCCACAAAAATTGTCTCGTAGAATTATGAAAAAAGCATATGTTACATTTGCCAAAAAATATTAGCTAGTACATAACATATCCATATACACTCCCGTGAAACTTCAAGCAATATAAGGAGGGCCAAAGATTTGATTACCATTGTCCAATCATTTTAGGCACAGTAATACATTTTATAAAAAAAAAAAAATACTTCCTACAAAAAATATCATGAGAAAGTGTATTCTATTTTACAATAGGAAATATCAGCACTACCTTAGAGTTGAATAATGGTAAAACAAGATGTGATTTTAAATTCTTTAGTGAGGAACGACCGCTATGATGAATAAAACACACAAAAAAAAAAACTTACTCTCGGAAATGCGGCTACCACGGAAATTGGAACCCATCCATGAGCATCCATCTTTGACCTCAAATAACTGTCTTTCACCAAATTGTGATCACTGCACAAGATTCAAACTTACTTCAGCTTTCAGCTTCTAGCGGGGCATACAAAAAGTGAAATGATAAAAAATACCAACATGAGTTGAACTTCTCTACAAGTTTTCATAGAAAATAACCTGAAGTAAAAGTCTATTTGTTGGACAATCATGTTTGTCAACGGATTATCATTAGCAGGAGGAAAGATCATAGGTGCCAGGGGAGGAACAATAGGCATAGTTCTAAATGAATCTAGTGGCATGGGTGGAACATAGATAAACGGAGACGCCATATCTGAAAGTAAAAAACAAATGTCAGAAAACCTTAATAGCCTAACTCCATAAACAAAAAGTAATTTAAACAGCTGACCCACCAAATCCCATTTGTCCAGGAAAAACTCTCAGAGGCGGGGGTGCCATAAAGGGGGCAGCACCAGGAGGGAGTGGTGGAGGAAGATATCCCATTGGAGGAGGACCATACTGAGGGGCGTGATGAACTTCTCTGCGATCTTGATCGCGCCTTCCTCCATGGTTGTTGTGGTATTGTCCATCACCACGAGGACGAGGCCCATAATTACCCCTCCGTGAGTTACTTCTCTGAGAAGAATGTTCATTACCAGTGGGTGACTGAGAGGCACCAACTCCTCCAACAGGTCTTGGACCTCTAAGAGAATTATCTATAATAGCAGGAATCATCCCACCAAATGGTACTTCAAATACAGGAAATGGTGGTGGCATTGGCAGAGAGGGCTGATTAAAAGTGCTCTGAGATTGTCCGCTTCCTGAAGAGCTACCAGCACCGCCACCACCATTGCCGCTGCTGCCGCCCCCGCGATTCCTTCTTAATCTAGCAGAATTTGAATTATTTGCACCAGAATTGCTATGGTTACCATGATTATGATTATGATTTCCATGAGCACTACTATTAGCAGATCGTTGTGGAGGGTGCGATATTATAGGAGCCTATTCAATCAAAGAAGATAATACAGGTTAAACAGAAAATTTACTCATTGAATTAAAAAAAAGGCTCCCATTCATGAAAACAATATGATTTTTGTAAAACACAAACAACACTTCAACAGCACGCCTTATTATCACAGTCACAGTCGAGTATGTCAGTCAGAAAAATAGAAAAAACAGAAATATTTACATTTTGTTGTATATGGTCAGGGAATCAGAAACAGTTTGACAACATATTACTTGTGAAGTAATATCTAAAACGTAATGGAGAAACACACAATTCTCAATGCGCCACAAATAATCATTTCCACTTGAAAAAACTCAACAGCAATCCACACAAAAAAAACAAAAAACAAAAACAGTTATATTATACATATAACTTAACCTGCGATGAGGGGGCGGATCCATCAGAAACGGGCCTGGAAGTATCCGATGACGATCTCGCAACCGGCCGGGTTGTCTCAGAGAGTGCAGGCCAGGATACAGCCCCACCCATCACAGAAACGGGTTCAACAACGCCGTTCACCGGCCTGTTCCAAGCGGGCCTCCTCGGGCCACCCGCATTGCTGTCACCATTATTCTCAGAGCTTTCAGACCGGGTTTCCGTACCCGGAGTCTCAATCAAAGAGTTATCGGGTACAGAAACAGAAACCTCCTCCGCCGGAGGACTGGAGGAAGACCGGGGAGCGGCGGCCGCGGCGGCGGCAGTGGGCGATGAGTTCTGCTCGGAATCTCCACGCACAACCGAGGCCCAAGGAGAGTGGAGACTCGGCCTCCGAGATGGGGGACTGCTAACGCCGCCGCCGTTGGCGACGGTGTCTGCGCTACGGGGCGAACCGTCCGTCACCATTAACGATGAAGAACAAGAAACCACCAAATATATAATACCGAACCAAAGCAAAGAGAAATTGGAAATTCGTGGGGGAAAAACTAAATGTGTTTGAGCGAAAGCATCAAGAGAAAGGGATCAAGAGAAAAGGAATCGAAATGAGAATATAATAGAAGTGATCGGAGAAAGGAATTAGGGTTTCGGCCGCCTAAGTACTGCGATCAAATCTTTTACAAATCCTTTTCTTTTTTAATTTTGTTCTCTCTCTCTAGAATTCTAGGGTGCAGTAGTAGTGTTGTGTGTGTGAGATAGATAGTGTATTTGGAGAGTATTTAGTGTGTGTTGTGTGGGAGAATTTGTATGCTTTGCCAAGTCACCCAATTTCATTTAAACATACCATTTGACTAGGCACGTTTTAATAAAATGTATTTGATTTTGAGCGGTTAAAGTGTTATTAAGTGTTAAAATATAATTTATTTTTAATAGCAGTGAAAATTGAAACTCACAAAAAGGTGCTATTAAATGTTATTTTATCTGTCAATTAAGCTTGACATTTTTTTTCTAGCAACATTATTAGGGAGTGTATAAAATAGCATGTTAAACCTAAAATGTATATTCTAGGTTCTTGTAAGTATACAAGGTCAATTGTATGTGACAAGTTAATCTCGGTCGAATCATTGATGAAAAGCTTAAGAAAGTGATTTAATCTTAAATGTTATTAAAAACAAATGAATGGAAATCTTGAACACTCTAAATCAATATAAAGCTGGAGAAATAAGAAATAAAATAAATAAACAAAAATAAAATGATGGGATTCCGGATTTTAGCACCTAAATAAAAAAAATCTAGAATCAATTAAATCATGATTGTGCATTCACGCTATTGTTCATTAATCAAGGACTTCTTAAAATTTTGTCTAGTTACTAAAGCATGTATTCGTAAATAGACTGCAATCACGACTCACGTATTAGATCGCCCCAATAAGAATCCCCAATTATCAACAACGATTCGCAATTAATTAATTATTTCATATATTTGCTTAATTACTAACTTTCGTATTCGGTAATTAAGCCGTAATTCTAACCTTCTAATTCGAATTACGCAATAGAAAAAATCATAAATAACGACGAATATAATTCCTACGTTTCCGATTTAGAATTTTATTGTTTTATTAAAATCTAGGTCAAATTCTATAATTATTTTGCAATTTCATCTAGAATAAAAGGGAATTAAATGGTGATCATTAAGCACAAGTTTAATTAATAAAGCATGAATTAAGAACAATTAATAATAATCAAGAAATTCATAAACTAGGTAGATAAAATCAAATCAATTCATTCAATATTCAAAAAATAAGAGACACTTACTAAGAATAAATCTTGGATTGAGCGTTGATCTCACCCTCAATCCTTCGTCTCGAGAAGAAATTACAAAGAAATCAAAGTGTAAAAGTGTATTTTAGGGTTCTCTAGACGAAAAGGGGAAAACAAATGATGAAATACGTCCAAAAACGAGGTTTAAATAACCTAAAACGCGACCTAAAATCGTGCCCAGCGGCCGTTGGGACAAGCTCTCTGTCTCAGCCGCAAACCACGCCCAACGGGCGCTGGACCTCGGACTCTGTAAAATACGAAAATTTGAAAAGTACGGTCTCAAAGCTCGTCTTGATAGGAGTCCGTAACCGCAAACAGATTCAAATTCGGAGTTGTAACGAAGGTGAACGAGCCAAAATTGTTGCGCAAGACGTAACAATTTCGCATGTTGTCATGCTCTACAGTTCTTTCTCCTCTCGTCTTCTGCCCGAAACTCCTATCAAGCTCCCGTCCAGCTTCCTTGGCTCGTCCGTTAAGCTTCCTAGCGCCAAACTTCGTCTCCACGACTCCATTTCGCATCATTTTTCACATCATGCAACTGACACACAAATTCAAACCCCCGCATAATAACGATGAAAATACTAAATAAAATAAACTAAAATACTACGAAACGAGACTTGAAAACACGTGTAAAAATATTTTACACGTTTTCGATCTCGTTTCTATTGTGTTTTTGGACTTATAATGTTGATTATTGTCGTTCGAGTTGATGCTTTTGTCTTCTACATGTTACATTGTAGGCGAGGATCGACAAAATAAACTAAATACTACGAAACGAGATTTGAAAACACGTGTAAAAACATGACAAAAACGTACCAAACATAGCGTAAGAGTGATAAAGGTAGTATGGTCAACATCTTTTTGATAAGATAATTTTTACTATTTTTGAAACATGTCAAGTTTAGTGGGACGTCCTAATAAGAAAAGTGTGTCAAGCTTAGTGGGACGGATGAAGTAAAATATAGTTGATTTGAATGATAGTGGAGGTTGAGGCCCACAAAAAAGTGATATTAATTTTCAAAAATAGAAAGTGCATATTTATGTGAAACGTACTAAAATGGCAAAATGTGCATGTTTACGTGAAACAGAGGGATTAACTTCTAAATCTTAATTTGTTACAAAATCATTTTACTATTATTTCTATATAACGTAATTTCTCACCGGATTTATTAGTATTTTTTCATTTTTATTATGTGAATGTTTCATTTTTTTCATTCAACGCCTAATTAGTGTTCTAAAAATTGGCATAGATGGCATCTAGACGCTAGTCAATGTATTGCCGATTCGATTTCAAGCTAAGCAGTTTTGGCTAGGCGGGTCGGGCGGGCGAAGCTGTATAAACAAAATAAAGCTAAAATGGGACAAACGACTCAATAAATATATGACTCACAAATTAATTTTTGACTCATTAACATATCACATGACCCAACTAAACATCATTGTCTGCTCTACTCAAAAGTTCAAAGCATCCTCCTTTAGTAAGAACTTGCAAAGAAAATCAAATTAAATTTATGGATATTATATTTTACTAAGCATATTATGTGTTTTTAACATTTTATTATGAATTAGAAAATTAATAAAATTATAAACAATGTATCTTCATAATAGAATATGATGCAAATATATAAAAAAAAATAAGTACGATAATTCGATCCGCCTAGGCCCCATCTAGGCGCTAGTCCCCCTCCACCCCGACTAGCGCCTAGTAACTTTTAGAATATTGCGCATAATATAATAAAAATTAAATATTTTATTAAAACATGTGTCAGCATAAATTGAGTAAAAAAAATAGTAAATATAATACCTTTTGTGGTATTAAAATTTAATATATTTTTGTTTCAAAATAATTGGTTATGACTACGTTAACATGTAGGAGTACTATAAAATTATTGCGGCTTCCGTATTTCGAGTAGAACAAGCTATATCTGGGTTTGAGCGGCATTTCACCCCTAACCACAAGTTATTCGTTGATTCTTCAACATCGGTTGGTTTAATTTTATCATGAATACATTAGCTATGATTATTTGAATTTATTTTTCAAAAAACTATGTGTTTGTTTGGCTTTTATAGTACTTCTCTTATCAGGAAAGTTCTTTACTCTTTATAATGTTGTTCGTTCATAAAAAAATTACGCTTCAAATTTTGTATACATAGTAAGTAGAGTAGTAGACTCACTTCAGTGAATACATTCAACTCAATTGACAATATTAATAAATTATGCGAAATCTAATTTTCACTCAATACACGCAATCAACTAAACGAGACAATATCATTTAAGTAACATATTCAACGTCGCGGCTGTGACATTCAAACGTCCATGTAGACTTTGATTTTATATGCATTTGTAAGAAATTTGGTACTTTCATACATTGTAAAATATATTTGTTTAAATTATTGTGCGATTACAAAATTTG
The DNA here is from genome assembly GCA_026898415.1 of Leonotis leonurus. Classification (NCBI taxonomy): domain Eukaryota; kingdom Viridiplantae; phylum Streptophyta; class Magnoliopsida; order Lamiales; family Lamiaceae; genus Leonotis; species Leonotis leonurus. Next base: position 1,118,312 of record JAPKLX010000037.1, on the reverse strand, counting down.
TAGATTGTTTGTATATTTAGCAACGATTAATCATTTAACATATTGTGTTTGTTTATTTCTAGGTATTATTATATCATGAATCCAAGAGAGTAAATGGTGTCAATATAGTCATTCAAAGATCGATATACTCAAAGAATGGACATTAACATCGGAATATATAAATTATAAGTAGTTATTTATATGTGTGAAATTACATTAATATCACTTTTCTAAATAGGTAATAAGGGATTGTATGTTAATAATTTAATATATTTATAAATAAAAAAAGTGTTCTATTACCTCTGTTAATAATTATAAAATTATATTAATGTATTCAGACTAATTCCATTTAGTAAACAACCTCAAAGTATCTGAGGAAAAATGAAGATACACAGATAATTTAATTTGATACTTATTTTAGTGATATATTATAAGGGATGAAAATCCACATTTTTATCGCTTGAGTTTTTTGAAACTATATCGACATTCACTTTTTTCCATTAATGTGTTACAAAACATTTCAATCATATATTTTTCACTTCTTATTTTTCAAATCATTCTAATTTATAATCCAAAGCTTTTAAAATATTGAATTTGTGGTTTCATAACATGTTGCATAGCTGATAGCTTTTATGCTCCAACAATTTCTTTATTCATTTAAACGACTTCAAAGAAGAAGAATTTAATACTGCACCATTATTGGTTGAATGCTAGTATATTGTATAGAATCACCCCAGGCTAGCATAACTTAACGTGTTTGAAACTGATGTGACACGTCATGTAAATAAATGATTTTTTTTTATAAAAGTTTATTAATTATAATATAATTTAATATAAAAATCAACATATAAAAAATAAAAATTATAACAATCTATATATTTATGTGGCATCACATTTATCACATCAATCACGAGTATAGAGTATATTATAAATTATAGCAGGGCAGATAGGGAAAAGCGGTTCTATATTGGATGATATTCATGTATAGAAATCTGCCCATATTTCTCTCCACATTCTTGTTAGCATCAAATGGTAAAACACATTGATGACGTTTGATTCCATTTATACATATAATGGTGTAACACAATAAAGGTAGAAATCTAAAGCTAAATCAATCTATAGTACCAGAAAGAGACCATTCTTTTTACTATAAAGAGTGTTCAAAAAATTGGAGTTGGTGTGTAGGATAATGAGGATGTGGATTGATCGATCACCTCGTGTTTCGAGCCGTCGATCTATATAGTGTGGCCGTTGGAACCGAGCAATTTCTCTTCCTCTTTCGGTATCATATCGGTCATGGATATCTGATTGTTTGATTTCGAGTAGGTTTTGTTCCACTCGTTCTCCACACGAAAGAATACCCACTGGAAACGTCGCAGCATCTCCAGCGCTGATATTGTAAAGACTGTGAGGTAGTTGTGGCGGAGATGGGCTGATAGCTTGTATGTCCACGTGCAACGCAGGATAAGGTTGCTCCCGATTACCCACACGTATACCTGCAACCCGAGGGTGTGTGGAAATCAACTGTGTCGAGAAAACAGCAAGCTCTAAACAGCAGTTGTTAAAATGCAGGACACGAGCTAAATCCTTACCCACTTCCTCCCGTGTAACAAGTGGGATACGATATGTGGTTTGGTGAACTTGAAAATCCGCGTGAAATAGCTGTTCAGGGATAACGAAAAAACAGAGTAAGCATCGACTGAGAAGTACCCTCGTTTAGAAAAGAAACGAAAAAGATCTTGAAGTAGTCAAAAATGCAATCTTTTCTATGCATACCTCAAGTCCCAATCCCTTGTAATATCCCAGTAGAAAGAGTACAAAGAGTTCAATACACTCGATAATAGCCATAGAGGGCGATAAACATTTATCCATTTTTCAGAGAGAACGTGATACTTGAGGGCTGAGAGAAAAATAACTGGTACTGCGGTTGAATACTTCAAGGCTGAAATGGAAGGAGGATCAAATTATATAATGACATTAGATAATCGAACAATTTCATGATTCCACAGCCGGACCATGTCTATATTTGACTTGTGCTACTACTAAAATCGGTATTTATAGAATTATAGACTTTTCACTATAATGGAAGAGCAACCACGAAGAACAAGAGCTGCACAACAATACATCATGAACAGAATGCAATGACTAGATCTTTGAAGACACTTTGGTAGAAACTTTACATAATATAATTGAAAAGGTGTGCCGTAAATAAAGAGGTGATTGTTATGCATGCGAGACCACATATTCGAAGATGAGCAGAAGGTAGGAAAAAAATCCGAAGTCTAGACAATTTCTATCACAACATCAAAATGCATATAAGAAAATGCCATGAAAAGCTAACCATTTAGAAGAGAGGTCTTTTCTCTGGTGTCTTTGTACTGCCGAAGACATTGGAAGAAACGGAAAATATAAGGCATAACAAGAACTATTGGTATTGCAACTGCGTGACTACCACAAATAGAGTCAGCCTCAAACCATGCGATGGTAGCAACCTGTGCATACAAGGAACCTCACAGAAATTAGCATTAGATATTAAGAACGTGCAAATAAAACTTCTGGGAAAAAAACAGATCTTTTAATTTCCAGTAACATCAAGTGTATAATTTAGCCGCAATATCATATGTAACTTCTTAAGCCACGAGCAAGTAAAAAATTGGAGACATCATGTAGGAAACAAGCACAATTATGAAATTATTAACCTGCCGATGGACCATTCTACAAACTGAACGCTCCAGATCAGAGAAAACCTGCATGTGTAGAAAATGTTAAGAAATAAATAAGCTTAGTCATCATGATAACAACCACAACCAGTCAAACTTACGGTCATTCTCCAATAAGCTTACCTATGACAAAGAAAGGAAAAAAAAAAATTTCCCCAAAAGAAGGGTTCAATTTCAAGAACAATTGTTGATTCAATCAAAACATAGAGCTTCACCATTGATGGACACTCTAGATTATTGCAAAAAGCCTGAGCTAGAGCTTGGCAGGACAAATTTAGCATAATACGATTTTATTCAACCACGAATAGTTTGTTATGCATTCAAGTTTTATCAATCAATTATGTGACTTCAGCATTTATCTGGAGAAAGTCTTAGAGAGAAGTAAAAAACTACAAGTTCCAGCTTGTCAACCTAAAGATGTACACCACTTTCGTTTCTCGTGTCTATACAACCAACAATAGCATCACATAGTTTTCAGATAGTTACATACTATAGTATATTTTTAAAGGCAAAAGGATGACGATTAAACTTACAAGTTGGAAACTAAGTGATGTAACAGATGATAAATGAAACAAATTAGCATGCCCCAAAAGCATCATTGTTTAACTTTTTGTTATGTATAGAAGAATATATTAAATAGTCTCATTCATGCATATTGGAGCTACCATTTCTCAAGAAAAAAGTATAGGTTGCAGAAGAATTTTGAAACATGAATCTAATTCAAGATGCAGATATCGTTTTCTCACAATCTGATGCATACCTTTGACATAGAGGTAAATATATCAGCCAAAAAGAAATCAGCAAATGATATTGCCTGTATAAGAAAATAAATTTTATCAGAAAAATGTGTTGTCAGCTGCTCCTGGTTAAGATTTATATATCCGTCAGCAACGAAATGTGCCCTGAGCACTTAGATAAGGGTTGGAAATTTCAAATCTGCAAAGGAACCAAGGATGGCATATGAATAGTAATTTGGAAGCTTGGGTGTGTTTTCGACTTGGAAAGGGAGAATTGTAATGAAAACACCAACTGCAGATTTTATGAAGCTCCCAAATCTAACACCAAGCTTTTAAGCAAAGGATGGCAGCATAGAAAGAAGATAAAAGGAGTAATCAGAATTTCTGGCTTTAAGTGATAGACAAATATTGTTATAGATGTTAGGACACAACAACAAGGTGAGGACTAAATTCAATAAACGTGCACCTTCAAATCTTATATGTCATGCCTCCACACACTGTATGTAACAAATAAGTTGTAGATGTCATATCTTAAGAAATCAAATATCAAAGGTATTGTTTTGTTGGATGGTTAGTAAAGATTATATCATATGTGCCTTAAGTTACTATATCAGTAAAACTTGCCTGTAGTGGGAACACTATTCGCCAAACTGTTCTCAGGAAAAAGAAACGAGAAGAAAGATAGAAGATATCAAATGGAAATATCAGGGTCATCAAGACAGCAGCATACAAGAGTACCTGCAGTTACCAAGACAATGTTACTATAGTTCCAGCACATGGAACGGGGGGGTGGAATATATTGGCATTAAGGCAAGTCATGTTTTATTTTTATGCACACTGATTGTATACAAAGACGCTAAACATACCAAGAACCATCTAGAAAGAAGATAGTGATTTCACTCAGGTATACAATGATACTAATGCATAGATCTTGTCATAGAATAAATTAACGCGTGCAATATGTATCAGCACTAAAAGGTATAATAATGTCTTTATTGAACATCTAGTTTTTTCACTTAAAAGTTGTGCCCGATAATCAGTATCAAATCATGGTGACTCCAGAATCAAGTCAGTGTTACTCTATGTGATTCTGAATTGAGGTCAAGTCATGCACAATTGATCATGTAACCATCATAATGAAATTATCAACTTGTCTTGACTTGATCATCGAGTTACTGTGACTAGATATCATGCCATGATCAATGCAAAAAAAATATACTATTGAGCCACTTAGTCATTTCCCCACTTGAATGGATGAAAAACCTTCGTTTTTAGAATGCATATTTATCCATATCAGCTTATTAAAGAAATGATAATTGATAGCCAATCCATTATTTAGACTGCACAATTCAATAAAGTAGAATAATATAAGAGACCTCAAACAACCAATATGGTTTACAAATTACAACAGAATTCATCTGAATTCAAAGGAAACAATCATAATGTAAGAGTTATGGGTTATATATTTAGGTTGAGTAGAATTTATGCGGATTGTAATTTGTAATATGCATTCGTAAACTGAAGAGAGCTCACTATAGTTCATCATGCATACTTAAAACATCATTTCAGGAAAACTGAGTGTGATAAAGCACCAACATAATTTATAGAAGAAGAAGCATCTATTACACTGGTTGAGATGCCGCCAGCGAAACCTCTCCATGAGAATACAGATAAAGGTATGCTGTCATGCTAGTTGGGACAATGATAGTCATCCATGTAGCGCACTGACACATGAAAGGTATTGTCAGTAAATGTGAAATGTAATCAACCATAACATGCTGAGAATAGAGACAATAAGAAACTAATTAACATCTGAAAATAGGAAGATCTATCCTTAAGGTGGCAATCAGATGGAAAATAGACAAATTCCAAGCAAAAGTAAAAAGGGGAACTTTTCCCGCCAGAATAAGTTTCCACACATAGCAAGTGTTATATTTTTATGGCAGAATAAGTGCTTACAGAGAAATGCCAGCTAAAGCATGAATACATTTTTCACCAGAAGGTATAACTACATGAGCTGCTTATATAATATGCTGCACATGGTCCTCTAGTTTATGTGGATAATACATAAATAAATAACATAAAAAGAGAAAACAATAAGTAAAGAATGGAAAGCATACAGCTTTAGATGTCCTAATGGATGAAGAGACTAATTAACATCCAAATTACCAAAGAAGAAGATTCTGATGGCAAATCAAGCCCAACATGGGCAGTAATGCATGGTATAATACAATGAGGTGCATAAGTTATCAATATAGCAATGCAAGTGTACAATTCCATCATGAGTTAATAAGAACACCAAATTTATAGCAGTCAAAGAAAATGCAGTTAAATGAACAGTGATCAATGAATCTGGAAAAGTAGTATCTAATCCAAAACTTATATCTACCTTCCATATCTCTCTATGAGTTAGATGGCTCTGATCCAGGTCAAACATTTTCACATATCCAATATTAGACTGGGCAAAAACCCATAAATTGATTCCCCAAAGCCAAACCATCATAGTCTGCAGCACAACCAAACAACTTTTTAGATACTGTTAAATTTGATAATACCTAAATTAATTCCATTACTAAATATATGAAGAACTAAACAATATATATAACTGACCACAAGAAGGAGAGGATTATAATACAAGAAAGCCTCGTATAAAAATAAATCTCGAAGGTCTGCACTCATTCTCATTACTGAATCCCATCCGATCTGCAAAAAGTAGATGCAAATACTATTCTTCATCAGACCACAATCAAGCCTAGATCAATACACTTTGACACTAATGCCACCATAAGTAGGTTTGCACTAAAGGATGATATTGATCTAACCTTGCAACAGCAGAATCCCCATATGGAAAATAGTAGAACCTATACACAAAGTTAGATTAGAGAACCAAGCTAATTGAGCATAATCCAAAATTACCAGAAAAATATCCCAGAGATATAAAGAAGTGTAACTGTAATCTATCCAAATAGGCCACTGTTAGGCACAAAATAAACAAGTTCGCAATACATGAGATCTGCCAATGCACGTTTAAACATAGAATAGGTTAGAAGAAATGTTGTGTATGAGGAATAGATTATCTAATCTATATAACAGATAGTAAACAGACTGAGTTCCTGAGGTGTTAGGGAACTCCAGAACATTAAAATATATACCTCTGTTTCGAAACATCAGAATATTTCATACAGTAGTTTTAAAAGAAGCTGGAAGATGAACTCATGAACTCAGAGAATAAAATTACTTAAAAAACATACACGATATTTCTACAGAAAGCAAAAGATCTCACTATACAGAAATGCCAACTAGATGCATCATCACTTTTACATTTAGGAACAAGTTTTGCATTACAAAAAACTTTAAATCCATATTGCCAGATTTTATTTCAGCTTTGTGGTGAAGCAAAGTGGGGATCTTTTCACAGAATAATGGTTTATCGTCCCCACAATGCAGGAAAGCAAATGTATTATTTGTAATAATCCTTTGCAAAACAAAATAGAACAAACAATCGATACTCTGACCATTCTCAGATCAACTAGAACAATACCTTAAATCTCCACAGCAGAAGAGGGGAAGGCACAATAGCCGCACTGCTTAATGGTGTTGACCCACCCTTCATTTCATTTGACTCTCGGTAGAAAGTAAAAAATCTTCCTCGGAGCTATTTCCCAGCTCACTCGAACCTACTATAAGATATCAACATTATCATAAACATGCGAAAATCTTTTGCAGAACAATAAAATGGATAGCCAAACAGATGCTAAAGTATACATATTAACCAAACATAGATGGAGGTGGCAAACGGCGCAGCCTTTAAACACTTTCAAGTGTGCGCCGTGAATGCACAGCTGCGTAAAAAGAAAAACTGTACCAATAAATCTCAGTAACATAAGCATACAACATTCTAGCAGATCATAGCTGAATATGCTGTCTGAAATACTACCAGGAAATTCAAATCTGAATTGACATGCAATCATGAGTAAATGATAAAAATGGTTAAATGTACAACCGCAAAATGAATCGAGGTTTGCTCAATCAGATTTTACCTTGTACTCTAAGGATTTCCGCCAGCAATGGATAACAACTGCATGAAGAAGGCGAGATCCAGTCCACTTCCTTGCGGATTTGCGTGGAAAGATTGGTGTGTGAGGTTAAAGGAATGTGAATTTTAAAGAATTTTTTGATTCAACGGAAAATTAGTAGAAAATTTGAAGGAAATAAGGGGGAAAAAATTCAGCAGAACACTTTATTAATCAATTTTGATTTTTTCTTTTTATTTCTTTTTTTGGTATTTCTTGTTGTATTTTGAGTTCATTACACAATATCACTTTTATTTAATTTTTTTGTATTTCGAGTTCACAGTTAAATTTAAATTTATTTATTATTTTAATTTTATATGCTTTAATTTAATTATATACACAATATCATGATTCATTCCACCTAAATATATTATAAAATTATTTTTTATTTAATATCACTTTTAATTAATTTTTAAGGTTCATAAATTCAAAATTAAGATAATATATTATTAAATTTTAATATTTTCAAATATTATTATTTATAATTCATTATATCATAAAAATTAATTTTTAATGATATTAATTAAGAAACAAGTAGTAAAAACAATAGTGACTAGTAACTTATGACAATGAAAAATGAGAAATCAATGCAATATGAAACTTGGTACGAATTTCGGATTATAAATTATAAAAAACCTTAAAACTATAAGCATTTAAAAGTTAAAACAATTTCAATAAGGTTTTAATATATACTGTGGAGTCTATTATATGTGCACTGCTTATCTTAAATAGAAAATGGGCTAATACAGTAAGCCTACTTTGGAAATTAACATTATCACCTAACCATTAATGTACATTTAATTCACCACTAAAAATCGATATAGTTGAGTAATTTGAAATCACCCTAAATGAAATCAATAGAGGTTAATTAGAATTTATTTAATCATGTTCGTAATGAATTAATCATACATAGATTATTTCTAATTAGAGTTTACAAAATGGACCAACCCAATAGGTCCACCAAAACATCCGGAATTTGGGTTAATTTGAACTTGAAAAAAGAGACTCTCCTAAAAAACCTGCCCAAAATAGTATTGAAAATATTGGACTTTGAGCTAAAAAGTTCGTGATTTTCGGACTAAAAATCTCGTCAAATAACATAAGATAAGACACTATTTTTATAGGATTGTTATTTGATTTTAAATTATAATTGAGTTGCGTCACTTTGATAAAATAATGAATCAATGAATTTTAAAGCACTAATTGTGTTTATTTTGATATTGCTATATACTTTAAATTATTATTTTTTAAATATTTAGTTAACATTTTACTAGATATTAATTGTATAGCTTCACATTAAGTATTAAATGTCAAATTCAATGCGTTTTATTTTATCTCGAATAAATTAAAATTTGAAATTATAAAAGGACATGTCCGATTCAAAATCCGAATTTGATTGAGCTTTACATTTTGAAATCCAACAACATTTGAAGGGACTTGAGCATATATTAAAATTACATAAAATATGGTGACTGGCATGATTCACAATCATAAAGGGACTTGATCAAATGCTTTTCGGGATGGAATTTTCCTTCTTTATTTTATATGGTAGAGTGTAAGTTAGTTTTTGTGGAATCTCCGTTGTAGTTGTTCAAGAATCCCTTTCAAGGGTGAAGGAAGAATTCGGTACTATTGGACTACCTGAAATTTGACACGAGATGCCCCTACTTTTGTGTCAGCTCTATTAATATAATACTCATTCCGTCTCACTTTAATTGTCCTATTTTATATTTAAATGAGTGTATTATTATAATCAAATGGAATAATTGAAGTGAGATAGAATGAATAATAAAATTATGGTATGTTTATACATTGGGATGAGGTATGGGCTTTTTTGGGCTTGGCTTTTTTCCTTGTTAGGATTTTGAGTTGGGTTAAACTTTGGGTTTATATTGAGAAAAATAGAAATTATGCCCGAAAAGGAAGGAAAAAACTAAAAGTGGTCTATACTCTATATTGAATGTAACCCAAACTAAAATATGGGCCTCATGCAAGTCTAAAATGGTCTTAAATAAATCAATAAAGATTAATTTGGTGTATATATATACATTAATAAAATCAATTCAAGTTAGTATAATATTAATTTTATTAGATAAATGATGAATTATTTAGTTTTAAATTAATTTAATAATTTTATTTTTCAAATATTTAATCATATTTTATTAATTTAACTTATGATTCAAAATAAACGCTACATTGAAATTACCGTGTATTCAATACTATATATTTGGAAAATTTAGAATATAAAGTGATAAGTAATGTTTTATTAATTCATAAAAAGTACCACACTTTTATAATTTTATTAACAAGCAAAAATAATAAAAAGATATTTGAATGATACAATTATTAAATTAATTCAAAATTGGTAAGTTAATCATTTATACACCAAAATAAACACTAATTTGTATTGTTTTTATTAATTAATTTTACCATAAAAAATAAATGCTACCTTAGCAGATAGTATTTTTTATAATGTGTCGTATTAAAAATCGAGTAGGAGGTACTACTTATGTCCCAATAAACTTAACATGATTTATTATTTTAATACACTCATTTGAATATAAATTGTGTCATACTTGTTGAGACGGGGGAGTACTATTTTTCCAACATCCCCAATTATCATTTGCCCAACGTATAACATTAGCATTTTTTTAATCAGAAAATAATTTTTATTAAAGAAGTGACATAAGAAATGTCATACTCAACATGGGCGAACAACCAGAACAAAAAACAATTATAAACCAAACCTAAACACTATCACGGGGTTGGAGCACCACGCAATAAAATTCATATGACATCAACGTGTGGTTCTTTAAGAGTAATTCAGCTCCATAGGTTCGCCTTTATCTCCCCAAACATCTGCTCAATTTTTCATTCCCCTTCATTGAATATTAGTTCATTAATCTGTTTCAAAGTCAACCACACCACACATGGCTCCCATAGAGAAACCACCTGTTACTTTTAACTAGATAACATTAGTATTTAATTCAAAACATTATACAAAAATATAGTCCCACAAACGAAAGAGTTAGCAAGTGAATTTATAACATAAAGCAAACAATATATTCCGATCATTCATGATTTTTTTTAGGTCGTGTCATGGTTTGTCTAAAAAAATGTACACTTAAAATTTGATATTTCAGGAAAAAAAAATTTGCTACACATTTACACACTCTCACACAAACTATCTTATTATAAACTATTTTGCATAAAATCAAAATATTATATTAAAACTCGAATTTGATCAAAGTATAAGTATCTTTAAAGAACAAAAAGAGAGTGCGTATAAAAATATTTATCACCGAAGTATCTTTAAAGAACAAAAAGAGAGTGCGTATAAAAATTGTACTCCCTCCATCCACGATCTTTCTTTCCACTTTGCCATTTTGGTTCATCCACCAAGTTTCTTGCCACTTTCTTTCTATTTTTGGCAATCCTTTATTCCACTCACAACTCAACACATCATCAATAATGTGGGCCACATTCTCCACTAACTACACACTACTCAATATATATAATCATTAATGTGGGCTCTTTATTCCACTCACTACTCTATACGCTTTACACATCATCAATATAGTGGACCCCATTGTCCACTAACTATACAACATTCAATACATTTTATCATTTACCAACTAAGTCAACACAATTTATTAAAACCCGTGCCGGATCAAATTGGGAAGAAAGATCATGGACGGAAGGAGTATTATAATTAATTAGGATATCCATCCATTTAAAAACTAGAAACCAAACACAGTCTTAAATAGACCTTGGCAAAGTGGCGGGCCTAGTCCGCCCGGGCCCAAGTCTGACGATCATCTCATAATTTTGAGGCCTATCCAGATCTGTCCGAATATTTTTGGACTTCAAAATGTTAGACCCAACTCGACCCTAGGTGGGCCCGAAATTTTATTTATTTAATATAAATAAAAAATTATTTGAAAATTTGACAATTACACGTAAAATAAAACTATGCAATTAGCACCTTCAAATGTTAATAAAATTCTGAATAAATAATTAAAAATATAATATATAAACACTACAAGTTCATAATTTAAATTATATAACAATCTCAAAATAAACAATTAAAACTTTAAAAATATTTTATTCATTATCTATCAAAGTCATACAAAATATAAATATTACAATTAATTTAAATTAAATAACAATTACGAAAAATAATGTTTTAACCTATACTATCGGGCAGACTTTTTAGCTCGAAAACCCCGAACTTTTTAGGCCAAAACCCATAGGATCTTAGGCAATTTTAAGACATTTTTTGGACCCATTTATTTTCGGGCCTCCTTTATTCAAGCCCAAGCCCATCCAAACCCCAAACTTTTGAGCGGACCTATGTGCTCGCACCATTTTTGTGAGCTCTAATTTTAACTCAAAAAAGAGCACAACCTCTCATCAAAATAATATAATAAAATAAGTGTGACGGTTTGTTTTATTAAAAATAACTTCATTGGTTGGCCTCTCTACTGTCCTAGTCTCAAGCCGCCCAACATATATAATTACGATATAATATTAATGAATTAGATCAAACTTAACTAGTTATATATATATATATATATATATATATATATATAAATATAAATCAACTCAACAGTCACATACTATATATTTTAATTAATCTTATACAAAAAAAATAATAAATAAATAAAGAAAGAGGCTCCCTTTTAACTATTTTAATAATATAGTAACTAAAATATGATTAAAAAACTCGTTGATGTATATGGTCAAAAATTTTAAAAAAAATAATGTGGCCTTTTTTCATTATTATCTTTAGTTTCAAGAGAATATTCAGAAAAAAAAAAATAAAGGTTGGTGGCTACAAATTGCATAACTTTTGTAGAATTATGAATAAAATAATTATTGATATAAAATGATAAAGCAAAACCGAACAAGTGTTGGTGTCAACTTCTGGCTTTGTGTGTGGGCGGTGCTATGAGTATTTATTCACAATAATTTAGTTTAAAGTCACAAATTCCACAGCATTTTGGAGTTTTTAAAATTATCTGTATATTTTTTTATGTCACTAATCTATTCTAGCTAATTATAAAAATATGAAATTTTGAAAAATCATTTTTGTTTGATATAATCATCAAATACTACTGTTTTAAGAATAATATAATGATTTAATTGTTATAGTACGATTTAAATAGATTTATCATAGTATGACTTGATCGAATATTGTGATAGTATTTAGTTACATTTTGATATAAATTTATAAATTTGATGTGTCACGTGTAATTCTAGAGAATGTGTTGGGTTTGATTTTTCTTTTGCCGGTTAAGCATACAAGTATATACAAAAACAGAAAATAAAAGTGTCTTATTGCTTTGGGTAGTGCAAAAATTAGGGGTGAGAATCGGATTGGATCGGGTACTTGTTGCGAAGTTCTGATCCTGATATAACATCAATTTTGTAGTCCGGTCAATTCTAAATAAAAATATCCCGAATTCTCGAACGAGACCAAAATTTTGTGAAAGGGAAAAAGATTTCAAAGTTATAAAATTAAAATTAATTTTGATAAATGACGCAAATTATTAAAATTTCAATCCCGATTCAACCTAGGATCCTGAATCTATCCGAGATTTATGGCAAGATCAGGAAAATTCCAAATTACAGTCCCAAATTCTCAAAGTCTCAGCCCTAGCATCATCATTCATCACACTTGTATGTATGTTTTATGCAATCTTTTATGAAAACTTATTGCTTTTTTATACATTTATTTTTCCTGATAATAAGTTTTTCTTGTTTAACTGAATATATGAATACATTTGCAGGTCTATGGATAAACCTAATGGGAACTGACTAATTAAATTGGAAATCAATTATAATATTTTAGGCTATTGATTAATCACTAGTTGCAATAGGTGATGGCGATGGACACTAATTAAGATATATAAAAATCATATTCACTAATTGTTGGGATATTTTATATGTTTTGATTAGGTTCCAAAACTTGATTATGTAGTGCAGGGCAACTGAAGACCTCCCCCACTGAAAGCCTTGACATGGCTACTGAAAGCTTGGCTACTGAAAGCATGGCTACTGAAAGCCTAGGCCACTGAAGCCACATTTATGTTGTGGCCACTGAGGACTCATTCATGATGTGGCCACTGAAGGCCATGAGTGTTTAAAGCCACTGAGTGAAGTTGGCCACTGAAGCTTCTATATTTGAAGCCTCCACTGAATGTCACACCAGAAGCGACAAAACACTCCAACGGGAAGAATTCAAATTAAAGTTCTCTCTCAACGGTCATATTTTTAGAGAGCTCTATAAATACTTCTCACACTTCAAAGGCTTCAACAACAACACATACCGGTTACCCAATCTTTCATTTCGCTATTGCTCTCTCTCTCTAAACATTTCAAAGCAATAAGCAAGCTCTAGAACACTTCAGCCTGTTAGTTTTTATCTTCCAAGTGTTCTTAGCAACTTTATTGTAACCGAAGAATAGTCTTAGCTTAGATTAGTTTCGAAGCTAGAAGTGATCAAATATATTGTATATCTAACCCACTGTGGTTAATCACTTTGAGATTATTATTTCTCCATTAATTTGGAAACCCTCGACTAACATCGAGACTCATGGACGTAGGAGTTTTTATCTCCGAACCACGCAAACCAAACTCCGTGTTGTTTCATTTGCTTTCAGTATTTATTCTTCTTTATCTCTCTTTAACTGAAAGTTTGATTTTGATTGAGTTTTATAAAAACGAGTTTACCACCATATTCCGCATTTCAAATCTTTATTCACTCGTTTCGGGACCAACACTAATAACTATTTAAGATGGTCGGTTTGAATAGTAAATAGTAATCATTTTATTAATTTGGGATGTTAATGTATAATAATACTTATCAAGTATCAAAAATCATTTAATTTGTGTAGTAACCTTTCCCACATCATATTCATGGTCGGCTTTAAGATACAGTATATTATAGTATTAATAATTTACTAAATGAACGAGTTTTCATCATAACAATAATGGTTCATCTCAAAACCAATATTTAGGTTTTTAGAATGAAATTAATAAGGATTAATACATATGTTTAAATAATTATTTTTTTAATTAAGTTAAAACTTGTAAGATATGCTAAATATAGTTAAGGTAGCTAGGGTTCCTCTTAGCCTAGGTTTGGAATTTCAATAACATATATAAATCATATTCATTCTAACAATATATATAAGTATGATATTGATTAATACAGATGAAGATATTTATTTATTCATAAACAAATACGAAAAGAAATATAAGAATGAAATAATACAATAGTAGCGGAGCTCAGTATTCCATTTTTATGTCTCACTTTTTATGTTATATAATCAAATTTATCAATTTAATTATTATTTCAAAAAATAAAAAAAAACTTATTATAATATAATGAATCATAATTAATAATTATTTAATTTGTTTAAAAATACATATTATATATTTTAAAATCTATCAATCTTAAAAATGACATTAAATATTAAAATGCAATTAATTATATATTATATATTAGTGGGATTAATCTAAATACTAAATAAACACGTAAAATTAAAATTGAAAAATAAAATAAAAATTGATTATAAAACAATAAGGAATGTAGTATATAAAATTTATCAAAAGCCAATGAAAATATGAAATACCATTCCTTTAAAAAAAGGGACACTTTTGATAAGTATATAAAATTAAAAGAAAATGCAACGTGGCGGAAATGTAAGAAAGGGGAGGCGCCATTTTAGACAGTGGAAGTGGGACCCACCCCGTTGCGAATCCAGTACTTAAATACTGAGAGCTTTCTTTCGATCAAATCATATTCATGCACAGCACACAACACAACACAACACCGTAAAGACCCCCATAATTACCTGCTCTTTCTTCTTCCTTCCTTCCGAATTGTTGTTTTGAGTCATATATTACCACATAAAGTGAGACAATGCCGCTAGCCAGAATCACAATCGGATCTCCGGCCGAAGCCAGCCACCCCGACGCCATCAAGGCCGCCGTGGCCGAGTTCATCTCCATGCTCATCTTCGTCTTCGCCGGCCAAGGCTCTGGCATGGCCTTCGGTACGTTCCAATTACCTCATTTCATTCAATCCAAGCTTACCTATTGGTGAAACTAATATTCGTCGAATCAAAATATCAAAATTAATTACCAGCGAAGCTGACGGACGGCGGAGCAGCCACCCCGGCCGGGCTGATCGCGGCGTCAATAGCGCACGCCTTCGCCCTCTTCGTGGCGGTGTCCGTGGGAGCGAACATCTCCGGTGGGCACGTGAACCCCGCCGTCACCTTCGGCGCCTTCATCGGCGGCCACATCTCCCTCTTCCGAGGCGTCCTGTACTGGATCGCGCAGCTCCTCGGCTCCGTGGCCGCTTGCTTGCTGCTCAACTTCTCCACCGGCGGGATGGTAATTAATTGAATTCGATTCGATTTGATTTTCTAGGGTTTCCGATCGAGGATCGTGATTGAATTGTGAATCGCAGGAGACGTCGGCGTTCGCGCTGTCGGGGGTGTCGGAGTGGAACGCGGTGGTGTTCGAGATCGCGATGACGTTCGGGCTGGTGTACACGGTGTACGCGACGGCGGTGGACCCCAAGAAGGGGGATATCGGGACCATCGCCCCCATCGCGATCGGCTTCATTGTGGGGGCCAACATCCTGGCTGGCGGGGCGTTCGACGGGGCGTCGATGAACCCGGCGGTGTCGTTCGGGCCGGCGGTGGTGAGCTGGACGTGGGGGAGCCAGTGGGTGTACTGGGTGGGGCCTTTGGGCGGCGCCGCCATCGCTGCTATTGTGTATGAGGTCCTCTTTATTGACCAGAGCAACACCCATGAAGCCCTCCCAACTTCTGCAGATTACTGATTCACAGATTCTGATATCAGATTTCATTTTATGGCTTGTCTTATCTTCCATTTTCATCACCTTCTTCTGCTTTCTTCATATCTATGCCACTGCTATATATGCTTTCTCTTGTTTCCTATTCTGCTATCAGTTATAGCTACCATCAAATATTCCACTTCCACACTTTATTTAAGACATATACTTATAATATAATGAAGTAATATAAATATTTATTGAAAAATTATAAATTTATATATATTGTTTGAATTTGTAAACACAATTAAAACATTAAATAATAATATATATATATATATATAATAACAAAACCATTTTGTCACTTCTTTTGCCATTTTGCCCCTTCTCTTTTATTCTCTTCGCTTTATTATATTTCTACTTTTTATTTTTATTTTTCTTTTCTTAGTAACATCAGTAATTAATTTTCTTTAATTACAAAATTTTATTTATTATTTCTTAATATAAATATTTTTTAATTATAACAAAACTATTTTGCCATTTCCTTTCTATTTTACCCCTTTTCTTTTATTCTATTTATTTCCACTTTTTATATTTTTTTTCTTTTTCTTCGTATTATCAATAATTATTTTTTAATTATATTATAAAATATAATTTATTATTTTTTAATATATATATTTTATAAATATTTTTTAGTTATATATACATTATTATATTTCCACTTTTTATTTTTGTTTTTCTTAAATTATAAATAACATTATAAATGAATAAAAACTATATCTAGCTATGTATATAACAATAAGCGTCCCTCTATCTATCTTCATGTACGGCTCAATTACATACATGAAAATTATATGTTCTTTCTTTGTATATCAACAATTCATCAATAACGTTTCATCTTTTATTTAATTTCATTAATTAAAAATTTATCTTATTCTTAATCATTTCTCCTCTCTTCTGTAAAAATAACACAATTCATCCAACCCCAACAACTTAACAAATACAAACGAAAAAATAATAAAAATGAATGGAAGTGAAGAGTCACATTTCTAACTATTTAAGTATTTAAAGATATGATAAATATGAAGTGGGGGAGTGAGGAGAAGAATAATAGTCTTAAATTATATAACTAATAAAATACTTCCTCTGTCCACTAATCTTGGCCCCTTTTATTAAAATAATACACACATTTGAATAAAGAAGGGGCCAAGCCTGGTGGGACGGAGGGAGTAATAAATATAATTTTTTTTCTTCGTATTATCAATAATTCATTTTCTTTAGTTTTATTTAAAATTATATTATTACTTTATTAATTTATACATTTTATGAAATTATAATATATAATTAATAAAAATGCGTATAGTCAAACCTAGGGGTGTCGCGGTACGGTACCTTACTAAAATTGTCATACCTTATACCTTACATTTACCTTCAGTATGAAAAATTTCATACCGTTACCTTACCATACTTTTCGGTATACCTTAGTTCGGTATACCTTACTTTCGGTATGACATTTTTACATACCTATACCTTACCTTATTTTCAGTATACCTTACCTTACTTCGGTATACCTTTCTTACACGGTATACCAAAACTTATTTACTTTCGGTATATTTTACCTTAATTAGATATACTTTTTTTTTTAGATATACCAGAATTTATTTATAATGAAAATCACCTTAAACAAGGTCTAACATATAAAAAACATAAAGTATTATTTTTTAATAACATAATTTATGAGATAAACCACTAATATCATATAATTAATTACAATATATTAACTAACTATATTATTGTATTTTCATATAACTAATTAACTAGATTTAGGCATATAATTATAATTAATTTGATCATTTATGTATGATATATTATAAAAATAATAATATATTTTCATTAATTATATATTACAACTTATATTATATTTAGTAACTAATAGATCGTCTAATTATATCATAATTATTTAGTTATGTAACAATATATATATATATATATATTAGTTTATCGTTATTATTTAAGATAATAAGTAGTATATAAGTTATTGTTCAATCTTTTTAATTATCAATAAATTCACATGTTTTTGTAGTTTGTCATTCACATTTATTAATTATAATTCATAATTTATGAATAAAAAAATTTCTTATAATTCAAATCTAATATATATGTACATGTAATATAATAAATATATGTGTATATATATATATATATGGTTGGGTTCAGGTAGAAAGTAGTATTTTGGTAAAAAATAGGAAATGATCTACACCCTTGATTGGACCAAATCTAACGGCTGCTATAAATTCGCCCATTTCACACACACTGTGTGTTGAACTGTTGTTTGACAATTCAATAAGGGCAAAGTTGTCAAATTTTTAACTGACAGTTTTTGGAAAGATTTTTAAAATAAGAAAGTGGCGAAAATTAAGGACAAAATACCCAAAAATCAAAAATCATTCCTCCCAAAAAAAGATTTGATCTTCTCCTTTGTTGGCAGACGACGGCCGACATCAGACGAAGAAGACGACGATTTCGAGATTCCACTCACTCCCAGCAGTCGCGCGGTTCAAATTGTGAATAAACGAAGTTCAATAATCATTCTACCCATAAAAAAATGTATTACGTATACTGTTAATTGAGTTGAATTGTAGTATTTGTGTTTATGCGTTGTATTAGAATATAAAATGAATTGTTATTGTCATCAATTTGTATAAAATAGTAAAATGAATTGCTATATTCATCGTAGTATACACACGAGTTCTATTACAAGCAATGCAATTAGTGTAGATTAATAACTCAAAACAAAGTTATATGCTAATTCAATTCTAAATAACATAACTGTTCAACTATAATCCGAACCTTCACTCCCCTTCTCCATCGTTTACACGACCTGCAACTCTGCAACTTCGAGATAATGGCGATCTCCTCCCCCACCACTTCCGCCGCTGCACTCCGCCTTTTCTTCCACGACTGCTTCGTCGGCGGCTGCGACGCCTTCATCCTCGTCTCCTCTCACTCCCCGGCGACGGATTCGACGTCGTCGTCCGCGCCAAGACAGCGCTGGATCTCACCTGCCCCGAGGTCGTCTCCTACGCCGACATCCTCGCCCTCACGGAGGTTTACTTCCTCGACCTCCCCAGCATTAACCTCTCCAACGCGATCGGAGATATGGAATTGGATTTGCCGGACATCGAGATACGAGAGAGAAAGAAATGGCGACGGCGGGGTTGAGAATGGCTGAGATCTACGTTCCATCTATACAAAACATTTTCTCTCTCATCACATACAATATAACCGCATATCAGTTCCTTAATTAGTGGAATTGATTTATTTTCTCTCTCATGTTATTTTTACATAAATGTCCCTTGTTGAACTGTCAAACAACAACTCAACACGCACTGTGTGTGAATGTGTGCGAAAATCCTAGATTTAAAATCAACCGTCCGATTTGGGTTAATCAAGGGTGTAGATCATTTCCTATTTTATACAGAAAAATCACTTTCTATATGATCTACATCCTATATATATATATGTATCGATATATACCAAAATAACGGTATATTCCAATTTTTTCGGTATATACCGCGGTACGATATATGACGGTATACCTCGATATTTGGAAAAATTATACATTTACCTTACCTAAAAGTTCGGTACGGCATGATACCTTATCAAAAATTTCGGTATACCTTATATTTGGTATTTTACGGTATTTTTCGGTACGGTAAGTACAGTATACCGTTTTTTCGATAAATTTTGACAGCCCTCAAGCCTACATATTAATTAATTAATTAAAGAGAGGATAAATATGAAGTGGAGGAATGAGGAGAAGAATAAATAGTCTCAAATTATGTAACTAATAAAATAATATATATAATTTTATATATGGAATTAAAGAAACTTAATTATTGATAATATAAAAAAGGAAAAATTAAAAAATATAAATAAAGCTATATTTTTATTTTAAATAAATAAATAAATAAAAATTTGTTTATATATTTATAAATAAAGTAAAGATAGATTAAATACAAATAAACTAACTAACATAAATAAATACAAATGAAATAATTAATTAATTAAATAAATGACAAGGGGTGAGGAAATAAATATTCTATCACATCCCCTCACAACCAATATATATATTTATTATCATTAAATAATGTAAGTAAATGTAAATTATTATAGTTAATTAGAAATAATACAAATTAATACATTAATTAAAGAGATAATAATTATTTAGTGAGGAGTGGGAAAATAAATAGTTTCAAATCAACTTAGTTATTATTTTTTTATTTGATATTTTTCTAATCACATATACAAAATTGCATTTAAAAATCAATTTTGCAAATTAATAAAATATAATTAAGAAATGATATATCTAAATTTGAGTATCTTTAATTTGATAATATTATAATATAATATTAGTTAATTATTAATGTTAAAGTCGATTTTTTTTAGTATGTAATGTAATTTACATATTTTAGTTTAATTTTTCCGGTCATCTCAAATTAAATATATATTAAAAAAATATTTTATCAATTTAATATGATGTAATTAAGAAATATGTTTCACAAACGTGCTTAGAAAAATTCTAATTGCATAAATTCAAGTCGAGTTTCAGCTTAAAAATTAAAAAAATATGTACTTTATATTAATTAAGTAATTTTGAAAAAAAAATATATGTAATAAGTAGTTTTTTATATCTTTGTTACGTCAATAAGGGAAACTAATATATATATATATAACAATCTATAAACATATCTAATAAGATTATTCTAATTTAGATTATCTAATTTTGTTAAACATTATCAAATTTACATTATTTTAAAACAATAAAAATATATTATAAAAAATAATTTTCTGTGTAACTGTACGGGTAAAAGTACTAGTTTTAATTAAAATGAGATAACTTCATAATATTAAGCATGAAATTAAACTAAAAAACAAAATATTAAAATTGCAGAAAAAAAATAAAAATAAAATATGATAACAAAGTATACAAAACAATGTACTATCTCTTTCTTACTTAAGTCGACACATTTTATTATTTTAATAAATTAAATTGAATAAAAAATGTTTTAAATCAAAATATAAACAATAAGATTGAAAAATGCCATATGGGCTCTTCTGTATTATAAATTTATAATCAATCAAATCTATATGTACACTCTTTCTATAAACAATTCCCTTTATAAATTTAATTAAAAACAATTTAGATCGTTAATCTCTATATAATCCATAATTCATACTCTAATTTATATAAATAATTAAAATTACAATACATTGATTAATAAATAAAAATTCATATATAATAAAATACGTGTAATATATCAAATAAATAATAAGTAAAATGTACATATATTTTGGTTGCTACCTAATATTTGGTTCTCACCGCTATATTTAATAATACCACAACGAGTGTGTTAAATCAATCATAAGATCAAGATTTAAATTAGTACTCCCTCCATTTCGGTAAGCATGCCACAGTTTATATTCAAATGAGTGTATTAAAATAATAAAACGTGTCAAGTTTATTGGGACAGAGATAGTATAATTTACTATTATATTGTATCATTCATTAGATAATGTAGCATAACATATAATCTGGAGATACATTGTACATGTAGTAATAATCTCCAGCCCACCACAAATGCAAGATATTTCAGTGCTTGGTGTCTTGCATATCTTCTCCCTCGTATAAGATGCCATGCAGCAGAGAAAGAATTCTTGCCAAAATATATGCTCGTGTTGTGTTGATCAAAATCTTTAGCCCATCCATAACTTCAAAACTTTGTCCTTGCCACCAGATGCTACTTTCTCACCATCTGGACTCCAGTCAACTGCAAACACCTGCAATCAACTACAGTTACTTCCGGTCTTACAATACATCGAGCACGAGAAAGGTTACTAGAACATCCTAAAAAAGTTCAACTATTAGGTAACAGAGCTTACTTCATCTGCATGCCCTGGAAGATCTTGTTTCAACTTCTGCGTGCGAATATCCCACACCTGTTTACAACTTCGACATTAAACACGCGACATTCATTTTTTTACGAGAAATTTCATTACTCGAATGAATAGAATCTCCATAAACATGTATTCATCATGTACATGCCAACCCTTTCCATAAACCTCTATCAATCACTACTTTTTTAATGCCAAATCATTCTTCCCTGAACATATTGCTCAGTTCATTTTCCCAGCAGATTTCTCTTACAAACCAGAATTATTTCAGAGCAGATTCATTTATCAAAAAGGAACATTTACCTTGAGAGTTGAGTCTTTGCTTCCACTCAGAAGCAATCTACTGTCAGCTGACCAGCTGTAGGAAGATATGCTGATTAGATCTACAGACTGGATATATGATTATGTAAGAAAGTAATGCCAACCTTATTTGATAGACAGGCCCAACATGACCACGGAAGGCAGCCACAAAACTTCCAGTGACCCCATTCCATAATTTGACCGATTTATCAAAGGAGGCACTTGCAATCCATTGCCCGTCAGGAGAAAAGTAAACATGATTTACAAGCTACAGGAGATAAAAGAAAATATCAGATCATCATGAAGGAATGTGATTTAAGTTGATAAATAGACTCGCAAGTAAATTTAAATTGACCAGATGAAGATCAAGTCTTTGCAGAGAAAGCAAATAATTACAGAGAGAGAGGAGGTATGGCAAGAGAAGTAAATAAGAATGTAGGTATGCAGAGTCATCCGTTGCAAAAAGAGAAGTAGAGATGGAAACCCGAGGTTAAGTATTCGCCGAGCACCAGCTTTGTAGATTGAGCATGTAAAACACAAGGAGTTCACAGAAAGGTAACACTATTCACAAGAAGTTGTCCGATGTTGTATTTTGGTTAAGCTCCAGTCACTAATTATAAGTAAAAAACCATGGAACAAATCCGTTCTCTGTCATCTTAATAATAAATAGAGAATTTCTAGTTGTTTGTTTCCTTTACTGTTCTTCCTTTATTGAAACACAAACCTCATTCTCTGCATCTCATGTCCATGAAATCAAACATGCATTGGCTCTTAAGTAGACTTGCTAAAAATAATATTACCATTTGTTTGGAAGACAAATCAATTAATACCAAAGGACTCATCTGCACAGAGTTTGGTTCTATTCAAGTACATAGCTGATATTGGCAAAGAAATGCACCTAGTGAGGTGAAGCCAAAATTGAATACCTGTTGATGACCCGTCATACGATTTTTGGGGTGTTTGCTGTCAGCCGGTTCCCATAGAAACATGGTAAAGTCATCTGAACCTGATACCAACCTTTCAGGAGCATTGCCCCTCACCTTTTTATACCTCTCTAAAGCAACCTGGTAAGATAATTAAGATGATTCTGATTTCACAATGTAAAAGGTGAAGTAGGCAAGATGAGAAGTCTGATAAATTATTTAATATGATATTTATTTTCTATTTAACCTAGTGAGAAGTTGATGCCCTGCTCTCCTGAAGGACATTTAACAGAGCCTAAAAGGTCAAAGTCCCACATTAATCACCTGATAATACAACCTAAGAAGTCTATTTCAACTAAAACCTAAGAAATAAGGAACAATGAATATAAATAGTATCTGCAAACGTTCCACCAATGTAAAGAAACTGAGAAGTAGATCTAAGGTCCCCAGCAATTACTAAACACTAATCACTTCAATGAATCAACAAGTAGCAATATTACAAAAAGAAGACGCGTAGTTTGCAAGCAGTAATGATAGAGGTAAACTAATGTAACCATGCATAACTTGGAAAGATAATTGCTACAAGATCAATCAAGGCACCTGCTTCATTTCCTCTGGAGATGAATACTGTTTACCAGTATGGTCAAAGGCACCAGTTCGGAGAACATATTCAGTACTCAATGCCAAAGAATTGACCCAATGCCCATGGCCCTGCACAATGAGATATATGGAAATCATGAGCAATGAAACTGCAATGAGTAAGTAACTAGTAACAAATTCTCTTATGCAAAGTGCCATAAATTGATCACACAATATAATAGACCATTTAATAGGGAAAACATCCAAATACATATACTGGAAGAAGGCAGTTTTACACACCCTCTTATGGGGACAATATTCTGACACAGAATAGAATCAGATTAAAAGTGAACAGACACATATTATTAGATTCACCACAAGAGATGTATACATAATAACCTAATTACCTAAGACAACATAATCTTATCATTCTTACATAGCTCAGCATAAAAACCAGATTAGATGCCTTGAACAGCAAGATAAAATTAAACACCTATGAAATACAATAATTAGCCCAAATCTGTACATCCAATATATATATATGTGTGTGTGTGTGTATTACATGTTAAAAAGGGTGCAGCTTAGCAGATACGAAAAAAGATGCACTTATAAAAATAAATAGGAACGGAGGCAGACGAAGAAACAGTTGCAGAACCACATAGGACTATACCTTCAATTCTCGAATTAGCTTTCCTTGTGTAGTCTCCCATATTTTAATAGTGCAATCCTGGGATCTGTAAATGGAGCAGAAATTAATATTTATCATCTAGAAATTTGCATCACCTAAACAAAACAGTACCTCTTCCAATCCTACCCCAAGTAATAATGATTATTCAATCATATAATTTTACAAAATTCCATTTTGCACGTGTAGAATTTGATAGAAGCGAATAACATACCCAGTATATATTAATCCATCGCCTCCCCATTTCACACATGTTATGGCCAGTGTATGTCCAGTAAGACATATTATACATTTTTTCAAAGTAACATCCCATATCCTTGCATCACCATCTTTACTTGCACTGATAAAGCGGCGGCATGGAGCACTAAGATGCACAGGCTCCCATGAAATACCAGTTATCCATTTCTTGTGTCCCTGAGACCAATATTTTCCGAGATAAACAGAAGTTACAGAACAATATCAGATTATCAATGAATGAACTTAATCAAGACAACTTACCATAAGAGGATTGCCCAATGCCTTGCCTGTCTGAGGGTCCCAGCATATCAGTTCTCCAGCCTTGCTTCCACTAACCAGATATTTACCATCTGCTGACCAAGCAATACAAAGAACCCAGTTCTTGTGTCCTGAATGGGGGAAAAGAGAGTAATATGATCATAACATATAAATACTAATTACAGCAAGAGCTCAAAGTGGAAAAGAAAAAGGCTTATGATGGCAAACACATGATAACTCAAGAAAATAGAAATTGGTATGAGAAGCACAACCGAGTGGAGCGTACAGTTTGTTGTAGACTTATAGACTTATGTATATTTAGGTTCCTAACAAATCTAGGTTGCCTTCTTTTTATGCTATAATTGTTACCAATATTTTATACATTTGAATTCCATATTTTCAAATGACTGGAGTTACATGAAACCAAATGAATGAGCTAATTACACAACATCATACTTCAAAGGACCACACACTTAAAAGTTTTTAGACTATATTATATAATTTTGTATGCCGGTAATAAGAATAACAATGGAGGAATTATTAAACATCTGATTTTTTACAAATAGTTAGAAATTTATAATCAATGTTATTCCTCACACAAATGTAAATTTATGCATATACAAGCTACAATAGACAAAACCAAAGTGCTATTGATCCGTGTCTTCAATGACTCCAATAACTATAACCATATTAGCCCTAAAGGCAACCCAAATATATTCTCATAATGAAGGTAAATGATCAAATAAGCATTCTCTCTGTCCCGCTATTCATGACTCATTGTTTTTGGGCACAGCGATTAAGAAAGTGATGTTTTTGTGTGTAAAGTGGTGCATCTCACTAAACTTGACTAAATTTTCAAGGGGAAAAGTTTCATTTTTTAGAACGAGCCATTATTATTGGGACGCCCCGATTTAGTAAATGATACATCAATAGCGGGATGGAGGGAGTACAAGTTAGAGTTCAATCAATGATAAGAAATGTGTTACTCAACATTAGAAAGATCCCAAGGCAATCTTTACATGTAAACAATGGTGTCTGTGTATTCAAATCCCACAAACGAACAGTTGTATCGCCTGATCCACTAGCCAACAGGCGCCCATCAGGACTAAAGGCAACAGAAAGCACAGCTTCAGTATGGCCTACAATGAAACAACCGGACTTAGAGATAAAAAATACATTGCTGTCCAATTCAAACATCAGTTTAAAGGTTTATCCAAGATAACTTCATCCCAGTCAGATAGAAGAAAAAAAAAGCTGAGCTACTCAAGGTGAAAAGCAGAAAGTATTTTCAGTTTTAGGAGAGCAAACAAACTCAACATTCAGTGAACTGATCAATTTCGAAAAATAATCCATTCAACAAGTATTATTTTATGTCGTTAAATATTTCTTACCAGCAATAGTTGAAGAACATCGAGTCACTGGTCGTATTCTAAATACTGCCTGGGGCTGATAAACTATAGTTATGACCTTCTCCACAGAAACTGCATCATTGTAAACTCAAAATCTCAGCAATTTGTGGAGTAAGATTAAAAAGCAGGATAAACAGATACAGCAGAAAATTGTTGCCTTTATTCTTCTGAAGGTACGATCCAAGCTGCGCCACAAGCTCATGGTCCGACACATAAAAAGCATAAGGCAATTTTTCCTCCTGCGATAAACCAGACATCCTCATTAAATCGAATCCTATCAACTTCTGTAGGTTCAAATGTATACGTAATATAATCATGCATGGCCCGATCATTTTCTTCCCAAAACAAAAAGGTACACCGTACACCTCAATTTGAGTCGACAGAAAAATATAAAAGCAGCACAATTGAACAGAAGCAGAAGAGGCACCAGCTTCTTAAATCTACTTCATACTGAGCCAAACCCGTTCACCACTCATAACGAATCGAAGCATATTTGAAACTTGTTGTGTCAATAAATCCACGTTGAGAATTAAGGATGAGAGAATTTACGTTGTCGAGGAGTTTATTGACGAGCTGCTGGAGCTCCTTAGGACCGGTGGTTGCCGGCAGGAAAATTGGTGCTCCGAGCGGCGTAGCTTCCGCGTCGGTGAGCTGACATATAACACGGTGGCTCTGCTCACTCTCTTCTTCCATAGCTACTCCTCCTACTGCTGCCGCGGCCACTTCTACTTCCATTTTTCTCTCTTTCTTTTTGCTTTTTCTTTTGTTTCTGTTTCTCTTGTGATCAACTGTAATTTGGGGTTTCTCTACTATCTATTTGGTACGTTAGGGTTTTAGGGTTTTGAATTTTCTTAAGAATAATATAATATTCGGGTCGGGTTCCAATGTGTATTGAGCTGAGGCTGATAATGGGCCGGGTCCCAAATGAGAGCCCAGTCCCTTGTATTGTAATTAAAATATTTATTAAGGTAATTCAAATTTTATGCATTTAAATAAATTATATATTAATAAATGAAAATTATATCAAATAAAGTGTATCATTTAAATATATTATCTGCATATATCATAAATTTGAATAATTTTCTATTCAAACAATTTAATAGTGGTTTCGAATTCGACACAGTTATTCAATTAAAATATTTTAATTATGTTCATCACTTTTAAGTTAGATGGTTTTAGTGTAAAGAAAAATTTGTCTGAAGAATAAAATTATTAAAATATAGTTTGTTCATGTTGTAACGAAATAGGATAATTGAGTAATCGAAACAATCAGAAACGTAAAGAGACACAGATTTACGTGGTTCACCAACGTTGTGTTGGCTACGTCGAACAGATTTTATTATGATAGTGACGACTACAGATACAGAATGCGTGCCCTACTTCTATATAAATAGAGTACATCAGATGGGTTGGACCCACTAACACAATTCAGGTCCAACATAATAATAATGCATACCGTCAGCGAGACCCCGTTTGAATTGCAGATTTTGAGAATAAATTATTATTATACACTAGTTTTGCTTATGTATACTAGATATAGATTTGCTATGAATATGCAGAAGTGTTTTAGGCCTCAAAAGGAACATCATGAAATTTCTCTTCCAACACAATATAGACGCTCTCTGTTTTTCCTTTTGAATGTCAATAATAGCTTGTGTGTTGAAGAGATCTCAGTCAACAATATTTCATAAGCACAAAGTGTAGGAGACAATGAAAATGAACTTATTGTACGTATTACATGCCAGAATACGGCGAACTGATTTAACTTTCCGATGTATGACTCTCGAATACGAATACAGATACATACAGGTGACAGTTGAAAGGATCTCCAAAGTTCCTACATGAAATGTGAATTGAGTACTATGCAGGAATGAATACACTGCATTAGAGCATACCTTGAAGTAGCAATAATGGCAATAACTCCAACACAGATGAACTAATAGGCAGCAGAATAATGTTCTATTCTCAGCTTCTCTTCTTCTTCTTTTCTTGTTTCCCAATCTTTGATCGGCGTTGCTTGAATAAGTGAAGGTAAAGCTTCAACCACAAAAACGGATAGCAGGAAAGCAAAGCCTGCACAGAGAGTTATATTATGAATTTGAAGCAAATAAATATGTGTGAAGAAAGCATTAGTGTGCAAAGCTCTATAAGTTCTACATCTTCAGTTCTCTAGCATCAAATAAAAGAATGGTCACCAACATCCCAGATCCGAATGAATAGTAATCGTGTTTTATAGTGGTTTATAAAACACAAAAACGGATAGCAGAAAAGCTTCAACCACAAAAACGGATAGCAGAAAAGCAAAGCCTACACAGAGAGTTTATATTATGAATTTGAAGCAAATAAATGTGTGAAGAAAGCATTAGTGTGCAAAGTTCTATAAGTTCTACATCTTCAGTTCTCTAGCATCAAATAAAAGAATGGTCACCAACATCCCAGATCCGAATGAATAGTAATCATGTTTTATAATGGTTTAGTTGTTAATTAGGTATAAAAGAAGCTATTATCTTTTGAGGAAGTGAAGCATACCACGACGAAGTAGTAATAGCTGAATGGAAGGCTGTCTGCATAAAGGTTTTCCTTCTTTATGAATGGAAGTGCTTGGTACATATTCCACACTGCATAGAGTGTGGGAATTGAGCTTAGTCCATATAAGTGAAAGTACAATATAGTTGAAGAAAAGTACAGTAATTGGAATGCTTACTTTCACCAGTAAAAACTCCAATAGGGTACAAGACAATGAAGGCATTGTACCTAACAAAGGAACGATATGATTTGCAACAATGTGTAATCAGATAATGGGGAGCCGGGAGACGGAGAGGCATCCGTCAAAAATAATCATACAACATACCTGATTAAAGTGATCCACTTTGGTGAACTGCCAACGCAAGAGAGCGCATAATGTGAGTACCTAATCATCTACAGATTTTTTGGATTTTTAACCAGATTAATTTTCACAACCACAAAGGAAAAGAAAAAGAAATTCTTGAACCAGTCTCATGAGATGCAACCAACAAGAAGCACAAATCTAGTACTAGTTCATTCCGTTGAAAACGCACTACTTAAATATCTTGTCTGTTGCACAAATTCTTGAGAGATAAGTAGACAGATTTGAATGCATGTAAATAAGGTAAAGGCTGAAGTAGATAGATCCTTCAAACTCAAAACTCCTTGATTTACTCCAAGGTTTGTCAATATGAGAACAACTAGATATTCAAGCTCACAATAAATCACTACATCCAGCTATGAGAAGATATTTGGTGTTCTAATTATTTTCTTCTTTTAAAAACATATTTGGTATTTGATTTGGATTGTTATAATGCACAAGAATCTTGACGAAGATCAAAAAGGCAACTCTTGTTCGCAGTACATTGTGCATTAGCAAATTCCATATGAATGCAATCAACTGATATGTACACAAGCCAAGACGATGAAGTTCAGACGTATAAAAGAGCTATTCATCTGTTGATCATTCTCAATGATTAGATGTTAGTTTTCACTAAAACCTGCTAAAAACATAAAGAAGAACGAATAATACTTCCAAACTCACCTCAGATACACTCCAAGCAAAGAATGTTATGAATACTGATGGTAGTTCCTGTACCTACAAAGACACAAAAGTGTACAATAAAAATTCCTCTCCTTTTCCCCCCTAAAGTAAAAGACCTAAAGCAGATGCTCAAATTTGTTTTCATCAATAAAGTATCAATATGTGACTTGTAATGCACACATTACAAACACTACAAAATCCACAGCACAAACCTCAGGAATTCGACGAACAATAGCGAGCAAAAAGTGAGTCCTTCCTCCCCATTGCATCAGAGGAAGCAAAACACCACTCGGCACAATTCCTTAAAGGTTACAAAATCCGAAATTCAAACAGGCAACCGTCGTTTTAGATATCCAAATTCAAAGAAGAAAGAAAGAAAGGAAGTAACGGCAACATCATTAATTTCACACTCACCAACAGCCCCATGAATAACTTCCAAGAACGCAATGCTTTGCAAAAGACCTTCACAATCACACATCCGAATCAACAGCAGAAATAGAAATACAAACAAATACAACTCACGATCTGGGCAGAACCCAAAATAAACACGCACAGAAACACAAGCATGCATAAAAATAAGCATCCGCATATATGGGTTCCTGGGCACGCACATATTAGTTCACCAGCACAAGAGAAGGCTCCATCCGTTGACTTGGAGGAAAAGAAGCTGCTCAAAATTCTGAACAGAGACAATGTCCTATAAGTTAACAGAGAAGGGTCAGCGTCGAATAAGATATAGAGTAGAGAGAGAGAGAGAGGAGAGGAGAGTCGTACCATCCCGCTGCTTGAATGAGATTGTAGGAGAAGAGATACGAGTTTCGCAGCAGTGACATTTCCAGTGGAGAGAGGAGAGTGACTGTATCTATATGTGAGGACACAGTTGATGTAATGATAAGTTTAATTTAGAGCTCCCAAAATGAGTTTGGGGCCCACTCGGTGTAGGTCATGTACCCTGACTTTGGGTGGTCCAGTTGGACTATAAATATTTATGCCCCACACAAAGGTCAGGATGGTCCACTTTACTGCTGATAATCACGATGGAATCGGGTTTGTTCGTAGTTTTGATTTCGAAAAATATTAATTTTTTAGTCTTGATTTCAGTTTGCGTATTCGGAACTTTCGAGTCTCAAATTGTAAAATTTTAGATTTTGATGTCGAATAAAATATTCTGAATTTCTGAACATGACCAAAAATTTTTGAATTTTAAATTAGTTTCGGGAAATCGGGGTTCGGGAAAGTCTCAAGTTCCACTGTCAAATTCTCACCTCTAATCTAGTCGGATTATATAGATATTTATGCTCCACAAAAAATATGATCTATTAAGTTTGTCTATAAAAAAAAATCCAATTCAATTATTCAAGTTGAACTATATAGATATTTATTGTTGTTGGGGATGAGAATCGGTTTGGTTCCGTGTATCTCAAAATGAAATTTCGTGTTCCTGAATCGAAAATTACCAAAATTTTGGAATCGATTACATAATTGATGTGGTAATCATGTATCTGAATAATCGATTCGGTTTCACTGTTCAATTTCAGTTAGTACCAATTTCAATAAAAAAAAAAGTCATATTTTTCATCATTTTTCACTTTTTTTTATTCCGACTAATTCAAACAAAATTAAAAGCTAAATTTACGAGCACATAACCTTTTATCAAAGTTTATACAATAAAATATCAAAAAATTGTAATATTAATACTGATGAATTCTGATGGAATTGTATGAATCATATGTTAGGGAGATATTTAGTTAAATATATGGATAATAAAATATATCATTTTCATAAATTATACTCAAATGAAATATAAATACGAGGGCTAAACTATTCATTAAAATTGAGAGTGTAAAATTATAGGTTCTTTCGGTTATATTTGGAACCGGTCGAATAAAATTGATACCAAAATATTAATGAAAATGAGGATCGATTCTAGTACCGAAATTGTAAGATTCGAATTTATATTCCAAAAGAACCAAAAGTTCCCATTCAATTTCGGTTATAATTGATAACCGAAAATCGTATGCCCACTCTAATTATTGTAGTGATGTGTTTAAATTATAGTATATTTTGATTAATTATTGTAGTATTGTCGATTTATATTATTATTTTATTATCTATTTCAGTATATTAAAATTTTATTTTAGAAAATAAAATGTATCATGGCGAGAGTCTTAATTTTTAAGATCTAATAAAATTAGATTAGATATGGATACAAGCAGTGTTATAAAAATCGGCCTAGGCTCTAGGCGGTGCATTGCCGGTTCGATTAATGCTAGGCGGTTTAAGGGGCCTAGTCGGGAAGGCAAGGCGGACTGAAGTGTTAAAACAAAAATAAAGCTAAAATGAGCAAACAACATAAGTGCCCAACACATATATAACCCAAAAATTAATTTTTGACTCATTAACGTATCATATAGCACATAAAATCAACCCAACATCATTATTTGTTATGTTCCATAGTTTAGAGTCTCATATTTTATTAAGAATATACAAAGAAAATCAAAACTTGTACTTTAAAGATTATATTACAAATATATTTGAACTTATTGTGGATCATTTAATCAAAATTATATTATATGTATTTCATTTTAAATTTATGGATATTATATTTTACTTATAATATTATTTGTTTCTAACTTTTTATTATAAATTAGAAAATGAAATTACAAATAATGTATGTTTATATAATTAATAATATGATGTAAAAATAAAAAAAATTAAGCATTAAAATTTGAACCGCCTAGGCGCTAGTTCCCCCTCCACCGTCCGACTAGTGCCTAGCAACTTTTAGAACATTGGATACAAGCCAAAATTTTCAAATTTAGATTTAACACGTGCATGGTTCATTGACATCCCCTAAAGTCAAAAGGTACTATTTTAAAATTTGTACCGAGTCAAATTATAAAAAAAATTAGTGGATGAAGGGTATGTTAGAAAAATCTATTATTATATAAAAGCAAAATCATGATAATGCATTTTCCCTCTTAAACAATAGTTTTTCACTCCCAATTTTGCATGCTCATGCAAAAAGGTTCACTATTCACAATTTATGTCACTTTCTCAATACATATACTATTTTCAAGAACTAAATTTACCCACGTGCGTTGCGCTGCGTATTGTGACAGCAGTATCTTACTTTTAATATTTGAAAATTAATGAAATTATTTACATCATATGAAATAATGTATATAACGAAGAAGTTAATTATAATTAATTTCATGTATTAACTAAAATTAAACTTGCCACATTTATATTGATAAAATGATCGTTTAAATTAATTATTTCATATATTTAATATGCTAATGATATATTAGTTTTTAAATTAAAATAATATATTTAACCGTCTTCATATTTATAATGTAATAAATTTAATAAATTCATAATTTATCTACAATGCAGATTAACATATAGAATTAATTGTATTATAATCATCCTAGCTCTATATGCATATTATATGGTATTAATATTGAATATTAAGAATTAACATCTCAAATTAAAAATCAAAATTAACATACATGCACTACAAAATAAAATAAATATTCCCCAAAAAAAAGTAACGTAAAAAATTTTATTTTCCAACATAACGTAGTGCTAAAAAAATATGGTTAATCAATAAAAAAACTATCAATCTAAATTTAGGTATTATCATTATGAGAGCATAATTAGAAAGACATAAGATTAACTGTAATAATGTCTAAATTATACTTTGAGTTAATATAAAAATCACTTCATTTAAATTACATTTAAACTAAATATTGAACAATAATATTACAAATAAATGAGAGATAAAGGATAAAGCAATTTAAACCAACTAAATTTATAGGTGGAAATGAAATGAATAAGCAATATATCAACTTAACATGATAGTGATATAATGGTATTATCAATTTTAGTTTTAATTTTTTTAGATTTATGGGCACAAAATTTGTCTTCCATGTGTTAATTATTTTTGATATTGTTAGCCATTGGAAAATATATAATGAATTATTAGTTTAAATTCAATATTTAAATTAGAGTGATATAGTACCGTACAATCAAATAATTATTCTTTCATAAAATATTTCAATTGATTATTGAAAAAAATAAATATTCTATTATAATTAAAAACATTATATAAATATGTGGGTATATTTAAAAAATCAATATCAAGTTAGTTTAAATTCAAAAATTAAAGTGACAATATAACAATATTTTGAATGGTAACTTCATTCCATTGAAATTATTAGAAATATTATTGCATATACAAATATTTAAGAAAGAAAAAAATTGTAATAATAGCACTCTTGAAAATAGTAAAATCATTGAAAGATGTAGTTAAAGAAAGAAAATGGTAATAATTATATACTTGAAAATAGTAAAAATATTGAAATATAATGGCATAAAAATAAATGACTTTCGCATGGGACATGCAAAATTGGGAGGAAAAAGTAATGATTTAGGAGGGAAAAAGCAAGGTAATGATTTTGCTTTTATATAGTACTCCCTCCGTCCACGAAAAAGCTTCCTAATTTGCCATTTTAGTCCGTCCACAAAAAAGCTTCCTAATTCAACTTTCCATTTATGGAAAGTGGACCCACCACACTCTCTACACACAACTCAATTTAATATGATACATTAAGTGGGACCCAACATCCACTAACTACACACAACACAATTTAAAACACTATATTAAGTGGGACCCAAACTCCACTAACTATGAAGCATTTTTGTGGACGGAGGGAGTAATAGATACTATTATTACTCTTTGATTTATTTAACTACATCTTCTAATAATTTTACTATTTCGAAGAGTGTTATTATTACATTTTTTTTATTATTCAAACATTTACTAATTTATATGCAATAATATTTCTATTAATTCCAATTGAATGAAGTTATCATTCAAAATGTTGAATTTAAACTAACATAATGTTGATTTTTTTTATATATACACATATCTATATAAAATGTTTATGCTAATTGTAATGGGATATCTACTTTTTCAATAATCATTTGAAATATTTTATGAATAATATTTCTATTAATTCCAATTGAATTAAGTTAATTACCATTTAAGAATGTTATTATTACATTTTTTAAATACACACATATCTCTCAATAATTTTACTATTTCAAAAAATGTTATTATTACATTTTTTTTCAAACATTTGCTAATTTAGATTCAATAATATTTTTATTAATTCCAATTGAATGAATTTGTTTCAAAATGTTGAATTTAAACTAAAATAATATTGGTTTTTTTATATATACACACATGTTTCTATATAAATTGTTTATGCTAATTATAATGGAATATCTATTTTTTTCAATAATCATTTGAAATATTTTAAATTAAAAATAATTAGTGAATTTTACGGTACCACAATCTAATTTAAATATTGAATTTAAACTACTCGAACCGAAAATCTCCAAATTTCTGGAAGGTTTTAGAATCGACCTGGTAATCGAGTATCCAAATAACCGATTCGGTTCCACGACTTGGTTTCTGATAGTACCGATCGATTTTTTTAATACAAATTATATTTGATTGCTTTATTTGTGTATACTCAAATTAATTAATTATTTACTTTCATAAAATTTCAATATTACACATTATATTTGATATCTTTATTTGTGCATATCAATTTTTATTAATTCTTTCATATTTTTGTTTAATTGTCTCTTACACATTAAGAATATAAATATAACAAATGATATTATTGTTTTTTCAATACTTTTTGTTACAAAACAAATAATTTTTAAAAAATTAAACAAATATGTAATTAGATTTATGTGCTGCTGCGTGAGGTACAATAAATATATCAGATTTAATTATAATTAACACATATGAACCTAATTATTATTAATTTCTTAATTATATATTATTTATATGGTGTAAATAATTTTATTATTTTTCAAACATATAAAATGCAATATTACGACAGTAATACACAGCCCAACGTGCGCGAGTAAATCTAATAAGTACTCCAATTTTTGAAAAGTATATTATAGTAATTCAATGCAGGAAAAGGAAAAAGAAATTGAAAAACAAA
The DNA here is from genome assembly GCA_026898415.1 of Leonotis leonurus. Taxonomy (NCBI): domain Eukaryota; kingdom Viridiplantae; phylum Streptophyta; class Magnoliopsida; order Lamiales; family Lamiaceae; genus Leonotis; species Leonotis leonurus. The sequence goes on along the minus strand of JAPKLX010000037.1, from coordinate 1,082,066 downwards.
TCAATAATCACAACGAACCTCATTTATAAGCCCAAATCCAAACCCTAAAATTCTCTATTGCTCTCTCGACAGAAGAAAAGCAACTCACTCGGTGCAGCGGCGCCCTCCACCTACCTCATCTTTCTCTTCCAGGTTTTCCTCTTCTTGCTTCTTTTCATCGCCAGTCTCTAGTTAATTTCACGGCCCATCTTATTCGTGTTAGTATGTTGAATCACATATCGATCTTTTGTTTGTAATTATGTTTTACTACTTGTTTTTTTGTTAATGAAATGCCTGTTTACGTTTAAAACTGAGCAATTGTACACTATTTGTAGAACGCATATTTCATTTTTTTTTATAATGTTGTTCAAGAGGTAGATTCATATATGGTTTTGCTTCGATTTAGTATGTGTAAATATCAGATTTAAAGAGAGTGGGCAAGCTTAGTTTATTGTTATGTATTTTCTGTAACATGATGGTTTGTATGACGCGTCCGTAATCGAGTAGATCCCAAAATTGAATGTATTACCAATTTAAGCTGCAGACACTAAAATATGGATATCCCGCCATTGCGTATGTGTTATAAAGGAGCCAGATCAGCAGTTGTTATCTATAGTTCATGCAAATCCAATATCTAAATCGATAACGTTTTTGACATATGCATAGTTTTTTTGATGTGTTTTTATACGATTCTGTTGTTCATTTTTTATGCACTTATTATGCAGTAGTTGTGTTCTATTGAATGCAACATATGGATGGAATCATGCATTATCATGTAGTCCTCGTAAGCATCTTGTGTAAGTACGTTCAGAAACTGTAGACATTCTTGTTTGGTCTGTTCCTTACGCACTACTTTGCATTAGCAATTTTTTTGTTGGTTACAACATTACAATGCTTAGATGAGAATGATGCTTTACATGTAGTGATCATTAGCATCTAGTCCTTGTGTTCGACGACATAGTATTTTTTATTATTGATTTTCTTCTTTTTGCTATGATATGATGTCAGGTAGCTTCGGAAGATGGTTAGAGTAAGTGTTCTGAATGATGCTCTCAAGAGCATGTATAATGCTGAAAAAATCGGGAAACGTCAGGTCATGATCAGGCCTTCATCAAAGGTCATCATCAAGTTTCTTTTGGTTATGCAAAAGCACGGTATAGCTATTTTTCTTAGCACGTGTCTTTATTTAGAATTATATACATATTTTCATAAAATTGTCATTTTGCTGTTGGATTTCAGGATACATTGGAGAGTTTGAGTATGTTGATGACCACAGATCTGGGAAGATCGTCGTTGAATTGAATGGAAGACTAAACAAGTGTGGCGTTATTAGCCCTCGGTTTGATGTTGGTGTCAAGGAAATTGAGCCATGGACTGCTAGACTTCTCCCATCTAGACAGGTATAAAATAGTTATGATTCAGTTCATTTTATTCAAAATTCACATTTCATTAACTGTGGAAAAAAAGTACGAATAGATATATCTTATGGAAGTTATTCTTTCCTGTTTTAGGGAAGTTTTGTACTAACAATATTTATTTATTGGCTTGCAGTTTGGTTACATTGTGTTAACTACATCCGCTGGTATCATGGATCACGAAGAAGCCCGTAGAAAAAATGTTGGAGGTAAAGTACTGGGGTTCTTCTATTAAGCTGGTCATGAATCTTGCGCCTGCCCCTTTCACTTTTCTATCGTTAGTGATCTTAATCTTGAATTTGGATCGGCTTAGTTGTAGCTTCTTTTTCGCTTCATGAACTGAGATATTTGAGGATTTTTATCTTTAAAAATTTTGGTGATCAATTTAATTTTATACTTCTGATTTGACTTGAATGTTGAAGATTCTCCAAATTGGGAGTTAATGCCTCAGTTTACAACAATCTGTTCAATATTTGATCTATATATTTGCATTTTCTTGACTGGTGCAATTTGTACTCTCTAGCCATTGTTTGGCGTCCTTAAAAGTTTAGTGAAGTGTGCAGACTTCTTTTGATATGGAATGTTCAATACTTCGATAATGATGACCAAGCTCATGATGTTAAAAAAAAATTATATACCTTAAAAAGAACTAAGAGTTGGCACCTGGAATAGTGCCTTGTATTATTTGCAAACCTGTGCTTATCATGGACTTGTTTGTGACTTGTGACTGTGTATTGAATCTATTATAAGATCATTAAATCAATGATGATGTACAAGTGTGATTTATCTGACGTAGCAATGCACTAATCGACTATTAAATTGCATATTGGTTATATAGTTTTAGAATTATTTGCGATTGTCTCTTTGTTAAACTCTGTTTGCTACTCAAGCGAGTCCATATATTTGTTTTTTTTAATCAATTTCTAATCCCAATATATTTTTTCCCAATATGATAATATGGTATCAGTATCGATCGAAATTCTGTTATGGTCTGATTATATAACTGGTAATAAATACCGGAACTTTGTTGTATTTGATTTATCACAATTTTATATATTTATTAAAGGAGTGTTTCCGACTAAATAGTTAGATTGACATAATTAATAAGTTTAATTAATCATATTTCACATAGTAAACTCTTTAGGTGAAATTTATGAAAATCTAAAATGTGAGTAGTCTTTGAACACATTTGTCAATATTTGATTGTCGCTACAATCGGTATGTCTTGAAAGTTCAGAGGAGAGAATAAATGGACTCGTGGACTCAAAAGATAGGTTATCAACTAGACAAAAGGTTGGAATTGATTTAGAATGGCTTGCCTTTGTTATGTTGGAATTCATCAGTTAAAATTCTTTCTACTAAGCTAGTTATCCTAGCATCTTTATACGTTCTTGAAAACTTTCTCCACTCGAGAATAATAGTAAGTCGTAAGACCTTATTAACATAGAATTTGCATTCCAGATTCTAAGACTAATCTAATCTACTATTATTCACCCACCATGATAAAGTTCGTTGACTCAACCCTATGTCCGACATCTTAACTGATAACGTACTCATCCGTTCACTCGAATTACACAACTACAAATTATTAATGTAGTAATGCAATTAGTGTCCACGAGCTCGATCTAATCGGGAATCTATTAGGATGACATCTCAACCACCTCAAAGATTAAAAATACAAAAATTGCATAAAGCAAAGCCAGCAATAGCACTATATCTAGGGTTGGATTGCACCTGCAATACTATTAATTTTATAAAAACCCAACTATTCTTTGACAACGATATGCTCTATTCATGGCTCAAAAGATTAGCCGTCTACCTTGACTTTCTTCTTTCACTCAATCTATTCATAAAATTTGTTGATACATCTAAATATTTGAATTCTTTGATAACCTCGAGTCTTTATATATCTTTCATGTAGAGATAGAGTATATTCCATTGTGTGGGAGTGGATCTTGAAAAACAAATTCCACCACTAATATATTTCAATCATTACCAAAGTGAAGCATCATTGGTACCCTCCAAACTAGTGGTTCTTGATTCATTTAGGACCGTTTATTGATTATACATAAATAAATAAATACACCCCACTTGAGGAACTAATTAGAAGACAAAAGAAGTTGCCTTTATTTATTTTATAACATATCTTGATGCACTAGACATACATATGTTACATCAACACAAGATGTAGATAGATATATAGACCTATATTGGTACAAACGGATGCTTATTGGAAGCTCACTCACTCACTAGTACACTTGCAAATGATGGAGCCCTAAACCTATACAAAAAGTAATTAGCACCCAATTAACTTAATTAAGCCACCTAATTAGAGGGTATGAACACATCCCTAATCTTTATATTAAGAATGAATAGAGACTTAGTTTGTTAGAAAGGGAAAGAATTGAAATGGTGAATCTTGCTCTCTTCTTCATCCATGGACCATAGAGAATCATTAGGGGCAAAATCCCACAAGGGAGAGGTGATTGAGGTTAATGTTGGTAGTTGGTTTGTGATCAAATTGCTGCTCTCTTCTATGAGCTCTATATCCTTCCATATCTCATCCATGGAGTAGACTTTGTTGCCGTCTTCCGCCTCCGTCGCTGTCGTCTTGCTTTTGTTGACGAAGTCGTTGATCCCCCCGGTGTCGTAGAAGCTCCGGCCCTCAGGCGCGGTCACAATGGAGGACGAGGACGAAGTCGAGGACGAGGGTAATTGAAGGATATTGTCATTACTACTATTGCTATTACTATTATTATTATTGCAACATTTCTTCTTCTTATTCTCTTGAGCCTTCTTCCTCATGTGGGTTCTCCAATAGTTCTTGATCTCGTTGTCCGTGCGGCCCGGTATTTTCCGCGCGATCCTCGACCATCTACACTCATGTGTCATATTTTGAAGGGTTATTAATTGCACTAAAAATTATAAACCTTTCAAATAAAACACGAACTTTCTTTTCAAATTCAATTTTTGTCACTTTAAATTTACTATTTTGGTCTCGAATATCATAATATAAAAAATACCTGAACTTTTCCACATATCATTTAAATCATTCATCATGTTCAACTATAAGTTAAGAAAATTTGAATTTTGTGTGAAAGTTGTGAAATATGTAATGTTCATGATTTAAAATGTAAATTCGAAAGTTGGTGTTTTGTTTGAATGTTCAACTAAATCAAGTGCATGATTTTTGTTGCAATTATTCCTATTATTAAATACTCCATCTATCCACCGAAACAGTTTACGTTTTATCGTATTGTGACGTCCACGAAAATAAATTACACTTCAAATTCTAACTAAGTGTACCCATGAACCACACTCACTACGCCCAACTTAATTTAAAATAATATATGAAATGAGATGAATTATCTATTCATTTCAATTAAAGTATGAATGAGAAAAGGAGAAATTAGAAGTACCTGTTTCCCCACTTGGAGTGGAGGTCAAGAACAAGACGTTCTTCAAGAGGAGTCATCTTAGACCTCTTGAGTCCAGGGTGGAGATAGTTAACCCAACGAAGCCTGCAACTCTTTCCTGTTCTCTTCAAACCTAGATGTATATATATATATACATAGTGATAAAGATTAGTGAAGAAGGTTAAAAGGGAGAGGGGAATCCATGCCCAAAACAAGCCTACCGTTGTCGCAAGTACATGTATGAGAGATCTCCCGCCACCTTCAAACCTGATACTTTAGCAACGAAATCCCAGCGCCGATCTCCGAACAAGTTCACGTAGAATACCAGCTGCGCATCTTCCTCTTCTGTCCATGGCCCCTTCCTCTTCTCTTCTTGCTCTAATTTCCCCATCTTCTTTAATTTCCTTTCCTTTCTTGTTTTAGCTAGCTGGTTTCTTGGAGTCACTTACACAGCTGGCTGCCTTTGCTGTGCTTCTCTTGCTGCTATATATGTATATATATATAGGGGAATGTGTGTATATGTGGGTGGGTGATAGGTGAAGATGGCTATTTGAAATGAATCTTGATGCAAGAAAGGTGGTGGGATATATAGTGGTGGTGGCTTTTGCCTTTTGGGGTGGCTTTAGATAAGTGGTTGATATGTCGACGCAACTTTCATAAGTGGCCCTATCTCAATTTGTTTTTGCAGTTTACCACCTTCTCCTCATTCTCAATCCCGAACTTCTATTTCTCAATCCCGATCTTCTATTGTCTAATGACTAATAATATCATATATTTTATTGCATTAATAAGATCGTTAGTTATGACATAATAAATATTTTAATTCAGATATAAATATACATTTGTATTATATATACTTTAATTTTAATTTTAGCCCTAATCATATCACGTGTTATACTGTGTTACAATATTATAGGTTCTCACTCAGCTCATTCTCCTGCGGTTTCTCTTTAGTTTCCCTTTTCAATTCACTACATATATATGTATATATATCCATGCACATATATATATATATATATATATATATATTTACATCGCTTTCATCTCAATATCCCAATGTTACTATTCCTTTATTATTCCCACTAATTCCTATTCTGCCTTTATACAACATTTTTCTTCCTTTCTGCATGCGGTTGTTCTCTCATTTTCTTGCCTCCGGTCCTCTCGTTTGCGGATGAGATTCAGTGTTTCACTATCGTATTTCATAATTTATGTCTTATAAATAAATTTTATTATTGTAATATATTTATTAAAAATATAAAATTTGTTATAATATGATGAATTATAATTAATATTTATTTGAAAAATTAAAATTATCATAAAATCATATATATAACTTAATTTTGAATATATACCAACTCTGAAAATAGCTTAAAAGTGGCATTAAATATAACAAAGAATTATGTACTAGTACCATATTTGGATCGGATGTGATAAATTCATAGTAATAGCTAATAAACATACAATTAAATTTGGGCGAAACAGAAAAGTAGAACACTGTAATCTCATTTAATTCAATTATATTTTCTTTCATACATAATATTAAGGATTTACTCTGCCTAATTATAATTATTTTTAAATAAAGATAAATTCATAAATTAAGATATATAATTTTTAAAATTTTAATTTTCAAATAATATTAATTATGATTGGTTATATTAAAAGAAATAGACATCTGTTGATATCACAGGATATGGTTAGTACTATTGATAATAGTTTACTCGGAAACAGTGGAAAATAAATTAAAATAAATAACACTGTATCAGTATGTGACAAATATTAATGCAGCCATATGCGTCATTGGTTGGTGTTGGAATTTACCATAAACAATATCTATAATATTAATTAATTTCTCAATATTATTTTCTATTATTTAATTTCAAAATATTTATTTTTCCGTAACCCTTCACGTCTGCAAAAGGCCAAATTATATTACAAAATTTGAATTTAACAAATTATATTATACATAATTATTTTTTAATATTTAATGTCATTTTTAATTCATGAGTTATAAAACAAGACATAGTATTGTTAAAAAATATTCTTTTAAATAAATATTAATTATAATTCATTATATATGTTATATAACATAATGTGGTATTAATTACTATTGAACAGCCGTCATTGGGCAAATCTGTCCTTTATATTTTATTTAATACATCACTGGAATAAAAAGTTAAAAAAGTTTGAGAAGATCTGTATTCTAAAATCTTAGTATTAGAAGTACTAAATCATGTTTATGTTTGGTTGCAATTGGTAAGATTCTGCAACTTTTAACCTTCCCAATCAAGAAGTTCAAGAACATTAACAAATTAATACAAACATTATGGAATATTACTTTTTTGGCAAAGTTCCATTAAAAGTGTAGCATGGATAATTAATATATTGTAAACACTTGTATATTTTTTAATTATCACAATTTTTTGCATAAAGCTGTTTCATACTAATATTTTATCAACATAAGTACATATATTAATGATCAAATAAAATACTTTTTTCACTGAATTTCACCATAAAAGCAAATTATTGAGTTTTAATTGTTTTTCCACACACACACATATATATATATATATTATATTTAAGCTCCACATATTATTCCATGTAAAACAATAAAATATCATGAAAAAAGTTTAATATTTAAAATATCTTAAAAGGGCAATAATTAATTATATCTATACAACTGTAAAAGATGGAATTTTGATACCTCTAAATTGTGTCAACCACAGAAGAAAGGAGTGTGAATTAGTAGAAAGAAATGAAGAGAGTTGTTGAATATACATTAATGGAGTAATGAATCGAATATGATATATTCCACTATCAAAGAATATGACAAACATATATATAATATAAAGTGGAGTATTACATCATACAATTCGTTTTTGGTGTGACTTAACAAACTCTTTATGTTTTAATTCTAATATTTATCAATCAACATTAATTGTGCTGTTCATCATTCAAAATGTTCAATGTAATCTTGATTAATTTGCTTGTGTTAGGAGAGGAAATCAAATAAGAAGAACAAAATAAACGAAAAGAGCTACTCGTGAGCTATTTGAAGTTCGGTTTGAAAAATATTCGTTCAAAGTTCGACTCAATAGTGAACGAGCTGATTTTGAGCCCAATAATTTTATCAAGTCGAGTTTGAGCCTCATAATGCTCAACTCGTTAAGTTACCAAATATGTTCAAGTTCGTTTGTTCATGATCATGTTACAGAACCTGTTCACGAGTCATTCCACCAAGCATACAATCGAGCCTCCAATTAAGCATACAGTCTAGTTAGTATCAAGCTATAATAGCTAATTATCTAAAATAAAAAAATAATACAAGTTCGAGCCTGAATATAGCTTCTTAAGCATTAATATGAATATCAGATGAGCCGAACTCAAACTAAAGCTCAAAAATAATATTACTGAATATCCCACAAGCCGAGCTCGAGAATAATATTATCAATCATCTCATGACTTGAGCTCGAACTAGATAATTATGTATCAAGCGGAGCAATACGTCAAAAGCTCCCATCAAATTTAAACATTCTAGCCGGTCTTTAATATTTTAAACGAGTCGAGTCGAGTCGAATAGTAATCATCCAATCTTTTGCAATAGTCATTGCAAAATTGTGATTGGTTTGTCGGTAATCTGTTTGAGAATGTGTATATATCTTTACTATAAATTCAGAATAGAGGTAATGTATGATTAGAGGTAAAATGGTCATATTAATTAGTTTTATGTATGATAAGACATATTAACATACGTGGAGGAAGATTTCGAGTGCATAAAATGATGCCACTTGTAGTGCTCGGGTCAAATCGAACGGGTCGGGATCGGTCGAATAGGGTCGGGCCAAGTGGAGAAAACTCAGTCATATATAATTTCTGCAAATACAACCAAAAACAAACACATATAATACATATACATATATACTCAACAAAATTACAGTAACTTCATTTTTTTATAAGATTGCGATCGATATATTGGTACTTATAATGTGATCAAAGTTAAATATGTATCAAACTTGCTCTTCTAGCTAACTTTGTTCCAAAATATAAATATTAGTTATTGTTTTTCCTTGCAATTTTTATACCACCAATTTAATTTAGAGACAAAAAAAAAATTCACTCTTATTAATTAGCTATAATTCAAATATTAGTAAGTAAATAAATATACTTACTAATTAATAAAATTGGGTTCAAATAATCGTTGGATCACAGGTGGCTAGTGACGACGTCGTTTAGATATACTTGAATTTTGAAGTATGAGAGTTATCTTGATAATGTTATTATTATCCCATATTTAGGGAAAAAAAAGATTAATCAACATCATAAAATCATGCATCTAAATTCTTATATAATGTTTAGTGCAATCTATCCCGTGTTGAGACGATAAGATATTAAATTGTTTCAATACATTACTAAAAAATGATTAATATATTATTACTTCTCTATTTCGTCTTGACATATAATTAATATTATATACTCCCTTCGTCCCCGTTAAGATGAAACGTTATTTTTTGGCATAAAATTTTAGAAAAATTAAAAAGTAGTGTGAAGTAATAATATGAATATATATTATTTCAATTTATGTGTGTAAAAATGGGTACTAAAAAGAAATGCATCAACTTAGGTGGGACGACCTAAAAAAGAATACGCCTCATCTTAGTCGGAACGGTGGGAGTACTAATCAAATTTTAATATATTATTAAGTATTGATTTGTATGTGATACATGTTGAGATCGACAATAAATTATTAAATTGTTTCAATATATCAATACGAGATGGTTCAAATGAGATGTGATCCTAGTTTGAGAACTAGGAACTAATCTCATACACTCTTATTTTAAAAATCTAAAGTTATAATTAATTATCTCAATAATTATTTAAGGTAAATCTTGTCTAATTATTATTACTGCACATATATTCTTATAATTAAGGTATTTTATTATCATGTATTCATACAACAATCAATTAGTTGTTAAATTTTTATTTTTTTTAAAATTAATTCCATCTTGTTTAATTTATTTATTTTATGATATACGTTGTTATGAATTTTGTCATTTACTAATAATACAAGTGGGTGTGTTTTATATGATACAAATTTGCAGCTTAATTTAACAAAAAATGATAGTCATGCATTTTAATTTATTCAGTGATGCTTTTTTCTACTTTATTTTGTAATACGATTATTATATAATGTATAATTATGCTTTTTATATTAATGTATTCATGCATTTTTGTTTATTCAGTTCATTTTTTCAGTATTGCCTTTTAATATTGATTTAAAATATAAAAATATTATATATTTATTTATTTTGTCAATATAACATATATATATGTGTGTCTATTTATTTATTTATCTCATTATGTTTTTATAATCTTGTTTTTCAATATTATCATGTATGTATATGCTTTTTATTAATACAATCATGTTTATTTATTCATGTAACAATGCTTTTTTTGCAAATTTAAATTAATATTATGATTCTTATTAGTGTAAATAAATAGATAAGAATAATTAAGAATAAAAATGAAATAGGAAAAAAGAAGTATACATGAGATTTGGGATATAAAAATAATTGAATACTATAATAAATGAAACACAATTACATCCATAATTGTAGGAATCGAAAGTAACATTCAAAAATTGTAGAGAAAATTGAATGTAACGTCATTCAATAATTATATATAAGATTAGATCATAATCACTAATTTTAATTAAATTAATGGATGAGATAAATTTCTAATTCTTACGTAAAAAAATATTTCTCATAATAACCCATCCCTATATATATATACACCCTTTTTCCATTCGAATTTTATCTTAAATAGTTAGTGGCAAGAATAAAAAGAAGAGTCGTTTCGTTTTTGATGAGCACTAACGTTATAGTGGTTTTAGTAAATTAATTAGTTGTCCTTTTTCTATTACAAAAATTACAATGCCAATTAAAGTTGAGAATATGTTGCATCATCCCAAAAAAAGAAGTCTCAAAATGTGTATTCTATATTTTTGTATATTTGGTGGAATAATGACCGTTAATCACTACTTAATATAGTATTTACGGTTTTTAGTGCTAAAGATTCCTATGATTATATACTCCTATTTTGGAAATATTCTATCGAGGTACGATAATTCTTTCTTAGATACTAGTGAAAAATGTATTCTTTTAATTTTAGATCAACTATTTGGTGAAGGTGGGAATGAGAGTTGTTCTTCTAAACCAATAAACCAATATTCTGGTGAGTAAATTGGTATTGGTTTTTGATTATAACCGGAATCGAATTAAAATTATCAGTTCTTTTGAAATTGAGAACAACTATTTGCGGTTTTGAATCTGGAACTGATTTTCTTCCCCATCAAATATTTGAATGTTAGTTCTAACCGATTCGGTTAGAACCAAAGAACCAAAAATAAACCCTTAATCTATACTCGTTCTAAATGTCAAAATTAAATAATTGATATTTAATTATTTTGTGAATTTATTTCGATATGTTTGGTGGTCTAACTTTTGTTCGAACTAGTTGGAAGACTCATAATAGGGAACAACCGATGCACAATGGATATTTTTTTAACTATGTACTAACCGTAACCAAACCGATTATTCAGATAACCAATTATACGACCAGGTTTGAAATCAATTCCTGTAATTTGATTATTTTTAATTGGGGTACATTAATTTTATTGGGCTTCTACAAATAAAAAGGCCCAAACTCATGAATAGGCAGCACCAATCGAAAGTCGAAACTATCTTTCACTATTCGAAGATATTGTGAAAAACATTTCCACGTTGTTGGTTGTCACGTGTGTATTAAACTAAATCACCAATGATTCTAAATATATTTATGCCTAAAAATTCATTCTACTCCCTCAGTCTCTTCCTAATTCTTATGTTTTTCTTTTTAAATTGTCTCAATATAAGTGTTACATTTGTTTCAGAAAAACCTAAATGTTATACTCCCTCCGTCCCCCAAAAATCTTCTCACTCTTCTATTTTGGGTCGTCCCCCATCTTTCTTCCCACTTTATTTCTATTTTTGGAAACCTTCTATTTTACCCATCTTATTTAATGTGGGTCCCATTATCCACTCACAATATCTTACACATCATACTACTTTTTGTGGGACCCATTCTCCACTAACATCACTTTACTATCACTTTACACTTTAACAACCAAAGTCAACACATGTTATTAAAACCCGTGCCGGGTCAAAGTGGGAAGATCTTTGGGGGACGGAGGGAGTATTTTTTTTCTAAAACAATTTTATTACTTATACTTCTTTAAATAATAAATATTTCTATCATCATTTATACTAATTTTTAACTATTTTTAAATCTCGTGCTCAAAAGCAAATGTAACGCTTAGTTTGAGACGGATGAGGTATTTATTAATTACTTTTGTTGGATAAATTGATTTTGAACTTGTAAGGTTCTTAATTAATTTGACGGGTCTATATTTAATTCTTTGAGAATTAAATTGAGACCTTTTGAAAATCGAATTTCTTGGTGAGTGAGAAATGCATTGTGGAAGATTTTGAAAATATTTGGGCCAATCTAGTTGAAGACTATGAGGTCCAAAAGGTGGAAGCCCATCTCTATGTTGTAAGCTCATGGATTAAAAGCCCATAAGTTGAAAGCCCATGACCTTTGGTCTTTCACATTCTCTAACTAATGAGAGTTTATGTTGGGCTTTTAATAGTGACTTTTGAGATGTCCCTCATATAGCTATAAAAGGGAGACTTGAGAGCATTTTCTACACATCAAAACATTTGCTCTCTTCTCCCATTTACTACATTCTCATATTAGTTTTTAGGAATTCACTAGTTTGCTCGTTTCTTTTCTCGTCAAGTTCGTCGGGGCCTTTAGAGTTTGTGGTGTTACTACTCTAAAGGACGAAGTCGTTTTATCTTTGGGGACTATACGCCGAACCGTGAGCACTAGCCGGGGCGTATCTCGTCTTGCGGAAAGAGGGCTTTCCTCGACTCGACTTATTGTTTTTATTTCCAAAGCATTGTAATCTCCAGTTCTCGATTTTAATAAAATTGTTATTTTATTATTACAACTTTTTCGTACGAATCAAATCTATGGTAGTGTTTACTTTGCATGATACTATTTAACTATCTTTAAATCTAGTGTTTATTTTGATGTATAAATAATGAATTATTCAATTTAAAACTAATTTAACAATCATAACATTCAAATAATCAATTATACTACATCCGTCTCAATAAGCACGACACAAAACTTTTGGGCACGATTATTAAGGAGAGTGTATAAAGTAGTGTAAGAGTGATAAATGTGGTAGGGTCCACACCTTTTTAAAGAGAAAACTTTTACTATTGTAAGAATGTGTCAAGCTTAATAGACGTCCAAATAAGAGAATTGTATCAAGTTTAATGGAACGGAGAGAATACATTTTATCAATTTAACTTATCACTCAAACTAAACACTCCCATGTTTAGACCAGCACACAGTACACTAATTCAAATGCTTAAGAACAATAAAAGTGGGTCCGAAATTGTCCAGTAAATTACATTTTCCTTTCTCGTACTTTTTTCCTTTGAGGAAACAATACAGTGTAGTTGAGTACTACATATTTACTACAATAGTATATATCTCAAGATATATATACACCAAATCTAAATTATTGATTCTTCATCTTACCCTATTTTTTTCTTTTTTACTTTTGTTGTTTTATGCTTTTCTTCCTTTTTCTACGTGGGATAAATAATTACACAAACTATGATATATGTATTTCTAATTTTTCTATGAAACTTTTGGAAATTAAAAGATTTGAGACAGTAAAACAAATAAATTGCTTATAGGTTAATTTGGGAGAGATGTCAAGTCATTGTAGCCAACGAATTCAATGAAGACATATCACCAATATATTTTCTTAAGACTCAACTAATTGTTGGCTAATATTTCTTCCGTCTCAATTATATTGGAGCGTATACCATTTTGAGGCGTTTTCTGTTTTGGATAAGTTTATCACACACACAAGTTTAAATAATATATTTCTATCATCACTTTATACACTTTTCAACTCTAAACATACACTCCATATTACCGTGTCGAAAAAAAATGCCTCAACTTAACCGGGAGAGAGGGAGTACTAATTAATTAATTTATTTATTTTATGACTCTGAAGTTTGATGTTTGCTGATAATAGTTAATGATGGTTATTACTGTTAATAATGACAGATAAAGATTAATTGAAATATGTTAGCTGAATTTGAATTTTTTATCATTTTTTTTATTATTTCAAAAACTTCGTAGATGATATAGTACTTTATATTTTTAATTTCGGAATATTTAGTTAAACCTTTTTTTTTTAATTTAAACTTATCTTCATTCTTGTTATATATAGAAAATAATTTATGATGTTGAAAACCCTATCATCTAATGTGTTCAATTATCCAAACAATTTGATTACTTTTTAAGCTATTATGATATAGCAATTTAAAATATATATATATATATATATATAATATGGCTATCACATTGTTAAAATAGTTGATCAAATGTTTTCAACTGAATCGCCAGTTTTCCTTTTCTGATTTATTTTCCATCTTTATATAAGCCAGCTGTACTGTAATCTTTAAAGGTAAAAAAAATTTCATTAATAAATCAGAAAATCGAAAAGCAATATATATAAATATATATATATAATATATATATCTCTCAATATTCATAAAAGTTTTTATTGCCGGATATATCGGCACCAAAAAGCTGCCATATTTTCACAAAAATATGATAATAAAAATAAAATAAGAAATGCAAATAATTTCTCCAACCGAACGCAGCCAAATATGTACTCAATTCTATAAACTATACGCTACATTAATTATGTTATGTTATTTATTTATTTATTTAATATATTTGTCATATAGCTTTTGTCTTCAGCATCCGCATTTCATTTCACACACGCCACGCAGTGCTCTCTTCTCCTCCATGCTCCATGCATGAATTCCGCCCCCTCTCTGTGAGAATTTCAGTTGATTTTTACTAACTACTCCACAATTTATCTGGAATTTAAGGTATACATACATTCGCAGTAGCAGTCACAGCAATGGCGGCGTCGAATTCCCGATCGGATTTTGATGATCCGTCGAAGAAGTTGTGGAGAGAGAGGGGGGAGATTATTAGCTCGGAGAGAAATGTAGTGTGGTCTGCACCTCTAGATCTCAGAGTGAAAAGAGTGGCTGTGTTGTATTACCTTTCGAGGAATGGGCAGCTGGAGCACCCACATTTCATGGAGGTTCCTCTCTCTTCGCCTCGCGGCCTCTTTCTCAAAGGTAATGTTCTGTGATTATGTGTATAAGTAAATGATTCGGTGAACTTTTTTTTTTTTTTTTTTTTTAACTTGTGGTGTGGAATGTGATTGTGTACAGATGTGATCGACCGCTTGGATGCGCTTCGCGGGAAAGGTATGGCCTCCATGTACTCGTGGTCTTGCAAAAGGTATGTTTGTTTGTTGCTATTGTCGTTTTGCAGGGATCGGATTAGTAAATTAATTGACGAGAGAGATTGTTTGTTGATTTGTATTCAGGAGCTACAAAAATGGTTTCGTATGGCACGATTTGTCGGAGACGGATCTCATCTACCCTGCGCATGGCCACGATTACGTTCTCAAGGGATCGGAGCTACCTGAGAGCCAATCCGCTAGCGGTGGACTTCAGCGGCGCAACCAGTCCTGCAGCTCAATTGACCTCGAGTACAACGTTGAATCCTCCAGCAAACCGGTCCCCGCCGCGGACGTGTCAACCCAGACAGACGACAGCATCCGCCACCCCCGCCGCACGGAAGACGGCGGTGGCGACTGCAAGGAGCTCCACCGAGCTGAGATCGAGATCGAGGTCTCGACACCGCCGTCCGATTCGAGCCCCGAAACTCTGGGCATGTTGATGAAAGCCGACGGCCAGGTGCGGCTTCAGTCTGAAACGTCTGTCGCGGAGACCGCGGTGAGCAACGGAAACCATCGCCACCACCATCACCATCATCATCACGTGCAACGGTGTCGATCGTCAGTGCTGATGCAGTTGATTTCGTGCGGTTCAATGCCGTTCAAGGACTGTGGGGCCGGGAGCGGCCAGGGGCTGATCGGCGGTGGGCAGCACACAAAGTTGAGGGCCCCACGTGGCGGAGGAACCGCAGAGACCGGAGGGGGGAAAGTAATACTTGAGGAGAAAGAGTATTTCAGCGGGAGCTTAGTAGAAATAAAGAAACGCGAATTTCCTGTGCTCAAACGCTCCAATTCTTACAATGCAGATCGGTAAGTTCCTTGTTTCTTCGCAGTAATTATTTTTTACCAGCTAGCTAGTATCCATCACTACGTGTCTTTGAGCTATATTGTACCGTTTTGTTTTTCTAGTTGCTCTGTTTCTGTGCTGTGCACAGTAATATCACATGATACTCTTTGCTGTTTTTAATCATCATATAAATTCATTTTTGGAATGGAAGTATTATCTACTTCTTTACACCGGTTTTTGTCCTCTTGGTTCCGTGTATTAATTTTTCAGCTTTGTGTTTTTCTTTGCATTAATATTCAATGGCTTTATTTGCTGCAACTGTTAGCATATCATTTTTTATGCACTATTGTTAATGATCAAAATTAAGATCAAGTGTATGCATGAAAATGAAGATTTCTGAGAACTTAAGTTATCTATATAAGCTACTTACTATATTCTACTTCATCTTAGGTGTCCTATTGTTTTCACATAATTTTATGTATTAAAGATTAAGGGTTTATGTCGTATCATGTGTCATTTTTGTAGTTAACATGTTATATACGATTAGATAAGAGAAGCTTTCATTTGATGATTATGTTTGTTCAATTATATTAAGGGACAATTTAATTACAAATATTGGAAGAGATATATAAAGTGTGACTAATAATATATGGATTAGTAGGTTTCAGTGTAAATTTCTATATTTTGTAAACTGTGTACAACTTGATTTCTGGTGGTACGCTGCAGGAGTGTAAATTTGGAAATTGTAGAGAAAGAGAAGATGAGGATGAAGGGGAAATGCATACCAACAACAAGAAGCAAGGGACACTCATCCTCTGTCAGAAAAGAAGGGCCTGCACTGCAGAATTAGTGCCACTAATGGTTACACTTTATTAAGACTCTATGGTAGGTAGTAAAATCTCTTGAATTGTAGTGGTAATTAATTTATCATTTTCAATATTCACCACCAGATTGTAGTTTTGTAAGTTAGGCACTACCTGAACAGTATTTTATGTAAGTAAAAAATAATGGAAATTAAACCATATGTGAATCTGTGATATATACTTGCTTCACACCTTTTTTTTTTATTGAATCTTCCTACTTTAAATGTTACAGTACATTATTTTGAACTATGAATACTTAAAAAGATTGATGCATAGGTAAAATATGTTACTCAGCCTTATAGCTAGGTGTGATTTGATATCAGTTCTCTTCTCTTTATGGTCAATTTTAAAATTTCTGTAATATTGCATGCATGCATGCATATATATCAGACTTATATTTGGGTATCCGAAGAGTAATTGAGATAGCCTTTTAGATTGCACTTGAGTTTCACAATATTAATACAATTATAATTTTTATTTGAAAATAAAATTAAAAAATCTTGTGTTTTCTGGAAAAACATTGACAGATCAAATGCAATGATTGTGAAAATATATAACCAAACCAAACATGCTTCCAAATTCCAAACCTTGTGACTTGAATTATTTTGATTGATATTGAAGTGGTCACATGTTTCTTCTTCCCACACTCAAATCTCTCACAATTGTGCTTCAATCATTTCACTTTTATAAATATGAAGCAAAATGTTAGTTTGGAATTTTCTCTTGAATTCACATTAATAAAAGTCGTGCAATCCAAAATCTTATCATTTTTTTTATCACTACCCCACCCAAAATCATCTAATTTATGCAATTTTACATGATAGGGACATGATTATTGTCCAAAAACAATGTCTCGTATTCAAATTTTGCATAATGCGATTATGTAATTTTAATTTAATAAATATATATATATATGTTTTAAAATGATAATTGTATGTTAGCTAGTGGTAGTGAATCTCAAATTCGAATGGTTGGCAATAGATTTTGTAATTTAAATTTAATAAAATTTTAAAAGATGAATAAATAAAGGAAATATTTACATGTCGATAGACACACGTGTCCCTCTGTTACTGCGTAATTTTTACCTTTTTCTTTGATCATTTTATTTAATTACTGGCGGTAGTGCTAGCATGCGCGAGGCGCACCACACCACATCTCCCTAAAGTACGCCCTAACCAAGGCGCGCACCATAGCAAGTACGGACGGCGTGTTTGTCTCTCCCTCTTTCTCGAAATAAAATTTTCAATTTGTGATCATTTTGATTATTATGCGAAGCGGTTAGTGGAATCTGCACTGAGAAGAACGAAAGAATTTCAAACGACGGTGTATTGCGAAGGAGTCCGTACCCCCGGCGAGGTTTAATGGCCGCACCACCGGCAAGGGCGCGAGCGGATTACGACTGTCTTATCAAGCTTCTCCTCATCGGCGACAGCGGTTGGTCGCCATTTCATTTTCATCGCTATATTTAATTCCATTTGTTTTTTACTTTTATTGTTATTACGGTGATGTGTGAAGCCGTGATGTTATTGATCGTATGAAGCTCCGTTTCTGTCTTGAAATGTCCTTTATTTGTTCGGATCTGTAGCTTAATATTGCTACGCGTTCGAATTCATTCGTTTTATGGTGTATTGTTCTTACATATGTGTGTAAAAAATGAGTATGGACATATGAAAGTGGAGAGTTTTCATCGAAAGGTGATAAGGTAGAGGAACTTGTGGTGGCGAATCTCTGATATTCTATGCGTAGCTTCTCGTTTGAAGATTGTCCTGCTATTGCTATTGCTATTGCTATGGCTGGACATTCATCATGTTGAATTTTGGGCAAACTAATTTTGGAGTCTGTCGTTCTCGTATCTGCTTTCTAGCTGTGCTTTAATGCTCTTACATTTTTTTTCTGAAAGTAATCGCAATCATGGTCTCACACATTTGATTTCCCTAGTCATTCTCTTGATTGCCTTGTGTTTGGTTTTAGCCTTATAGTTCTGCAAGGTCACCATTGAATGCAGACCAAAGAGAATATTGTTACTTTAGCCTTTTCTTTTCTGTCCTTCAGGTGTTGGCAAGAGTTGCCTCCTTTTGCGATTTTCTGATGGTTCCTTCACGACTAGTTTTATCACCACCATTGGGTAAGCTCTCGTTTTTCATAGAAAACTATTAACTGCTTTGTATGTGTACTGAATTGTGCGTATAATTTACTTTAATAGAATTGATTTTAAGATAAGAACTGTTGAACTTGATGGCAAACGAATCAAGCTCCAAATCTGGGATACAGCTGGTCAAGAAAGATTTAGAACAATCACTACAGGTAAGTTCTTACTTCTAATTGTTTTTTGAGCCAGAAGTTTGGTTAAGTTGATTTTTTTTATTTCTTTGTTTTTCTGGAGAAAAGAATTCAAGAATTCTCCATCTCATATAGTTTGTCTGATTTTTTCTCTACTCTTTAGCTTTTTGTTTAACAGATACCTTGATGAATTGATATTGTGCAGAATCTTAAATGATGACCCAAATCTGATGAATGTGTTTTGATTGATTAGAATAACAACCTGAATGTTCTTGAAATTCATCAAAATATATTATTATACCACAAAGAACGGGCTTTATATCAATTATTTAATTCCTAGCTGGCTCTCCAGCTCTCAAAAAACCGATAGTGCTAGTCTTGGTTTTTCATTTTTGGTTATTGCTCATGCTATTTATGAATGTTTACTATTTGCAATTTGGGAACCATGTATAAGCCATGCATGAAACACATATTTCTTCCGTATTCTCATTCAAATATTTTCCCCAGCTTACTACAGAGGAGCAATGGGCATATTGCTTGTCTATGATGTCACTGATGAGGCATCCTTTAACAGTAAGGCTTCTTCCCCTATATCTCTTGATCTAATTACTTGGCATGTATTTTCTTCTTTCTGTAGCTTTGGTTCACCTAGTGCACCACCACACCTGCTGTTTCTTGTATTTCCTGCACCCATGCTTGGAATCAAACTTATTGAAAAATTGTATAACTTTTCTGTTCCACAAATTAATTCTTACATATTCCATATCTCTTCAACTAAGTATATCCTTATTAAGCGTGTTCCTCCTCTGCTGAGAAATTGTTTCCCTCTTCACAGATTTTTGGGTTCCATATGAAAACATGGAAACCTTGGATTTCTTGCATTCACACTTGTAAAGGGAAAAACAAACATATTGATCAAAGAAATAAATTCCTGGAGGAAACGAACTAGAATCCAATCATCTTATTCTTACATTTTGGACAGTGATGCTTAAGTTCTTATTGTTTTCAGAATGTTATCATTGGTTGCTTATATTACTGATAATTGTGATTATTTGATATTTTATCCAGACATTAGGAACTGGATTAGAAACATTGAACAGCATGCTTCTGACAATGTCAACAAGGTATTGGTGGGAAACAAAGCCGACATGGACGAAAGCAAAAGGGTATCACATTTTCCCTTAACTTTGTTTTAGTTTGCTTATGGTTTAAGGCTAGCTTGCGCGCACATAGGTCAACCTTATGTTTTAGCTTGCCATATGACCAAGTAAGTAGAGTAACTATTTTTCAGATATGTATTTTCACGAGTATAATCTTAATGCAGATATTATCTCATTTTGGAAAATTAGCTGGTCAAAACATAGCTATTCCACACCTATTGCTGTGGTGCCTACTTTTTTCAATTAAAGACTAATTATGGACACTTTTCAAAATAAAATAAGAGTTATTATATTATCTCGTATTTGAAGCTGAACTGTTAGATGACAAAACATATCATTGGAATGTAAAATTATGGAGTCAAGATTTTGAGACATTAAAATCAGAAAGCCCCAAGTTCAAATATGAATAGATTTTTCAGTTCACTAGTTTAAGATCTAAAAGGATACATTCAAATTCAAGGTAAATAGAAATGCACAAAGGATTGGGCCGGTCTGCTCAAGCCAATTGCCTTTATAGCTTTCTCTAAATCTCTGGAATAAATTTCAATGGTTTACTGCTATTTAGGCTGTTCCAACATCCAAGGGTCAAGCACTTGCAGATGAGTACGGGATAAAATTCTTTGAAACTGTGAGTACTCTCAGAATTTTCCATATGAAGGCAGCTAATGTACGTGCTATTCATAGTGTATATTCTTGTGCAGAGCGCCAAAACAAACCATAATGTGGAAGAAGTTTTCTTCTCAATAGCTAGGGACATAAAGCAAAGGCTTTCAGAGTCTGAGGGCAAAGCAGAGGTAAATTTTCAAGTTCTGCTTGGCATGATTTTAAGATGTATTTGAGATCCTTTGTTGATGAAATAATTTGTGTCAATAGCAACCATCGACAATCAAGATGAATCAGCCCGATGCAGCTGGGGGAGGTGGGCAAGCTGCACCGAAGTCGGCTTGCTGCGGTTCTTGATTGCAGTAAGGTACAAAGACTGA
Source organism: Leonotis leonurus (assembly GCA_026898415.1). NCBI lineage: Eukaryota > Viridiplantae > Streptophyta > Magnoliopsida > Lamiales > Lamiaceae > Leonotis > Leonotis leonurus. The sequence continues at coordinate 1,060,730 of JAPKLX010000037.1, read as the reverse complement.
GGGCACTTAAGTAGGGTTCGCGGGAAAAAAGCTATTCTGTTCAAAAGCATCAGTCCTCAGTATTTTTTCACTTTCGGGACTCCGGTTCTTATGCATTATTCGTGTCGTTGTTTCATAGGATGAGGTTAAATTCGATTCATGAATTTTGCTTCAGTTTGCTCCTAGAATTTCATTCCATCTAGTCATCACCTAGTATTGTGCATGATTCTGTTTGGACGTTGCATGTTACATAAATCCTACAAAGATACTTGGCCTCTGTCTTCAAGCAATGAAAATAGGATCATTTAAGTTAGCAATTGTAATCGTTTACAGTTATTTTTGTATAAAGACTCTCTCTCTCTCAACATGATGACTCTTGTAAGGGACCCATTATCATGCCAAATATGCATGAAATTTAGCAAAATATACTTAGTTTATGTTTTGCTTGATTGGCTTTCAATGCATACTCCCAGTTAAACGTACAAAATGCTTCCCAAATTAAACGTACAAAATGCTTCCCAAATTAAACGTACAAAATGCTTGTTTTGCATCCCAAATTTTCCAAACATAGAACCGTTTCCCTTCCCTAGGCAAGCACAAATTAACATGTTCACGGTTGATGAATATTATGTAGATAAATAATAAATTTTTGATATAATTTTATTAATTTTCACTTTTCAACTAGAGTTTATTAATTAGAATACATTTTAATATTTATTTTATATAAAAAAACAAAAATTATAATGATTCGTATTGTTATATAGCGGTACATAGTGTGATGTGAACATATTAATTTGTTCTTGCTGTGGGTAAGAGAGTGGTTCTATTTCAAAATTTATATTTTATCTAAATTTATTAACAGATTGAAACATTATTAATACTTTTGAAATGTTAAGAAAATGCAATATATGAGCAAAATGATCAACATTTTCTATCTTCAGTCATCTGATGATTTCCTCAAAATAAATAAACTATACTAAAAAGCCTATACGTACTATTCTTAAAAGTTACAATCCTGGTCTAAAATTCTGAAGTCATTAAGTAACAAACTGAATTCTGCCCAGTAATTAACAGCTTTATGAAAATTATAATATGAATTTCGAAGGGGAACTAAACTAGTAGAGCCTGTAAGCCCAAGCAAGATTTTGCTTACTAATGATATCTACCGGAAAAATACATACACAGTATGTCCCTCAAAATTGATCCTTCTTTAGATTCACAAATCTCCTGCCTGTACCCTTGATCGTGGACGAGAGTCGTCGGCGGCGGTGGTTCATTCACGATGTCGTTGTCTTCTTCCATGTCTATGATGATGTTGTGCAGAATGCAGCATACTAGGATAAACCTAGGTAGCTTATGCCTATCCGGTCTCCACATTTCGCCTTGAATCATCTTCCACACCTCCTTCAACCTAGCCAAAGCCTTATGCGCGACGGCTTGCGTTGCAAGGAGCCTCTTGTTGAAATCCGCTTCGGCTTTTGAGAGTTCTTTCCCTTGATATGGGGTCACAAGCCATGGCAGCAATGGAAACTCAGAATCACCGATTATGTATTCTGTCAACCCTGTTTCTTCTGATAAGTGGATCGTCTTCCCATTCAGTCTCTCTCCTTTCTGGCATAGTTTGAAGAAACTCGAGCTCTGGAGTGCAGAGGAGTCACTCATCTTCCCGGGCCACCCGGTGACAATGTTGCGGAACCTCAGATCTGGATCGACGATTGCTTGCAGGATCATGCTGTGGTTCTGCTTGTGATCAAGCCATGTGTCTGCTTCCTGGTCAGATGAGGTCAGCAGCATAGTTATACGTGTGGTGTCGATTGCCCCGCAGCAATTTGGGAGGCCTCGGATTTTCTCAAACTTCTGTTTTATCTTAGTCATTTCCGGTTCCGTTGAAGGCCACTGGAGGTGGTGGAGACCCTTTTCTTCGATGGCCTCCACAAAGCGCCAAGTCACTTGCGAGACAGATGAGTGGTGCACACCGAATGACTCCCCGATAGAAATTAATGAGTTACCAGAACCGAGCCTTACTAGTGCTAAGGCTACCTGGTGTCTTAATGTCATTGGCTTACCATTTGCGAATGCAAAATGTGTCTTTGCCATCATATGCTCTTTTACTAGAGTACATATGTAATCGAAAGTTTTTATCGACACTCTAAAAGTAGATCTGAAGTTGTTCAATTGCTGTGAAAATGACGGACTGCCTGCAGATTGATAGAGAACACCAATATCAAGAAAAATGAAAGAGCATCACAGAGCATGAAAACATGTTTTCCATATGTGGGTTTGGCCAAATATGACTGGGACATACTTTGACGTATAATCTATGTGATTATTGAGGAATACAGAAATTTCAATCTACGCCTGCAGCAACAAACAGAGAATTATACACTGAGTTTGTTTTTGCACCCACATAGTCAATTTCTTCAAACACAAAGATGACCCTGATCATTAATCAGACAGTGTCAGTATATCCCTTATTATCTGCTAAACAAGATTTCCCGGATTTGGGATCCCTGCAGATTGCAGTTTCCATATCTTTGACATGTAATCAATGCAGAAAGTTCTCAAGTCTTCCTCCTAAGTATTTGACCTCATTATCCGTTCATTATGTGTATAAATATATCTATTGTTTTGGTAATCAAGCAACATCTCCACACAATATGTTTGTAAGGGTATAACTCAGTGTGCTTCGTCCCTGTAGAAACTAGAAAATGATGTTAATGAGAGGTACACCACTTGTATCACATAAATTACAGTCCTGGTCTAAAGGTGCAGGATATGGCCCTTTGCAGAAACATGCTCTACTTTTACTGAATCCTCACTTCTTCTAGATGATAGTGCGACATATTTACATGGAAATTGAACTTCAATTAATAACCATTCTAATTACCTATGTCCCTTTACATAAGTTGCAGAAAGATTGGAGCCAATCTAAGAATTTAGATATATAGGACAGTTATATCTAGCAGATGTCAATTTCAATCCATTGAACTCATAAGTCATAAGTCTTTAGCATAGAGAACAAAAAACTTGAACAGTTCCTCTGACATACCTTTCATTATTTTTTTCATAAAGAAGATGAAGAAAACGCTAGTGATGATAAAAATACAGAGATGATGAAGGGAATTGTTGAAAACCTAATCATTTTTCTGTAAAGGGGGACAAAGAAGGAATATTACTTTGTTAGCACTGGAAAATAAACCATTAACTCAATTTCCTTTTTTTATGTTTAAGGTTAATCATGAAAAAACAAACATGAACAACATTGTATATCATAGTACCATCATGCAAATTCAGTGTGCTGAATGTGTTAGTAGTGATGAATAGTCAAATCCAGATCCTAACTGAAGATAACAAACTTGTAATTAGCTAAGATTCAACCAGTCATCCAAAATGGAAATGAGAGGAATAGACAGATTAGTAATGCATGTGCATGCGTGCATGTGGGCACACAGACAAGTAAATCATGATGACAAGCAAATCTAGCTACAAAATGAAACTGGTAAATTTCAATGCAAATCAATGCCAAGAACAAAAAAGGCCTTTTCAGAATACCTGCAATTGTCTTGGAAAATACATCCCACCACTCGGTAGAGCCCTCCTCTGAAGATCCCAAGAGTAAAGTGTTTTCTTCAGTTTTCTTCTCTATTTTTCTTTTCTTTTTGTTTCCTCTCACTGGCCCCATTAGTGCAAATTGAATCAAAGCCTTACTAACTTCTGGTCAGTCAAAAGAATTTACTAGTTAGAGATCATCTGCAGCTCATATAATTTCTGATAAAGAAAAACTGAATTTCATGAATATGAGGAGATCATGAATAAGGTATGACACAAAGAAAAGCAAAGGATACACACACACATGGAGCTTGTGGATGGATTTGCATGCGTAGGCGATTAGCCATAGAAGTCAATGATCATACATTTTGCTTTATTCATCTAATAGATTGATTAGTATTTACTAATTGCAGAGTTTTGAGCCAGAGCCAGTGATACTTCATAAAGATATCAGAGATGTGAACAAAGATACTGACTCTAGAGACGTAGAGGGAGAGAGACCTAAAAATAACTGATATGCTTAATGTACAACTGAAATAAGCATCTGATTACTAAAATTTGAACTTGAAGCTGCACATATACAGTCCCTGGAAATTATACGATTAAGAAACTGAGAAGTGGATAAAGTTAACATAAGGTTATGATTCATGATATGGGTTTATAGATTGCATGAATACCATAATCTAACATATCAATTTCAAACTGAAAGAAGATTATTGGTAAGTCAACATTGCAACTAGAAAAGAAAAATAAAAAAATCAAGACAAATCCACACTAACCTCAGAGACAATTTAATAAGATAAACATACATTAATCCGAAAAAAAAAAGGAAATAAATCAGCTGCGAAATTTGAGCACAAGCAACCTCAAGAATGCAAGTCAAGCTTATAACTACCGCAGAAACTCCAGCCTCTAAATCGACATTTCAAATACAATGCGCACATCAAGTTGGAGGCTTCCCAGCAAGACAGGAAGGAAGAAACTTAAGATCACGAATTATCCAAATCGCATCCGCACACACTACCTAACCTCACTGCAGCCACAGACTCCACTAATAATTTCACCGTACAATAAAGCGGTAACTCATCTAGCCACATCTTTAACCGAGACTGCTCCCATTGGCAATTCTTCTAGTGTTTATTTATTCTCCAAGCCGGTCGTTATCAATCAAACATATTTAGCATTCGCAAATAGCATAAACTAGGCAGGAAAAGTAGCGTCGTTTGATCGTCTCATTCCAAAATAAACAATTTGAAGATTCAGCCAAAAATAGAGTTAGCTTTATCCTCACACTCGCCGTCGTGAAGGCGTAAAAAACACAGTAATCAACCAAACAACATAGCACATATATTGAAGTGGACGAACATGAAAGCAGATGAATGAATCAAGTACCTCTAGCTATAGCTTGTAGCGTTGTTCGCGTTCAGCGCCAAAAGGAGAGAGAGAGAGAGATGCCGTTGTTTGGGTCTTCCTTCTTTCGACTCTTTTTTATGTATGAAGGTTCTTTTTATATTAAGTATTTGGTTTAATAGTTTTATACATGCCGTTTGGATTTCTATTTTTCTTTTTTAATTAGTAATAATTATTTAACCCAAATATGAAATATATGAATATAAACTAAATTTGTGATTTCATACTTTATTCGACCTCATAGATTTGATAATTCACCCAAAAATCGGGATATATATTCTAATATTATGTTTGGTATCAATGACACCATACTCTTTTCAAGTTAATTGCTTTATAATTAATTTAATACTTTTCTATCACTAAAGTGATGTGTTAAAAACAAGTAATGCAAGTATAAAAGATCACAGGTTCGTAAAATAATTAATGATTTTTACATTTCTTAGTAAAAATATGCCATAATTGTAATTGTACAATTGTAATCGTTGCGTCTATAAATTTGTTATTCAGTTCGACATATTACATGTTTTTAAATAAATAAAAAAATGTTGAAAAGTCGGCACCCATTTTTAATAAATAAGGGACACAAAAAGAGAGTATAGATTATGTTCAAAATATTAAATATTTTGCGGATCATGACTCATATTCAAAAAAGGAAAAAGCACCCCTCCCTCTCTTTTATAGACAGTTCAATAAAAATATATTTTTTTCATAAACCAAAAGAGTATTACGCATTCAATGAAATTTGAATCACACATGATTTATTATGTTTAACTAAATTAAGTGTAAAAATAAAAAATAAATTAAATAATAATTTCGTGAATATATTAAAATAATAAAATATGTAATATATACATGTATGGATACACAAATTTTTGGATAAGTGACCAAACCTCACACAAGAATCTCTTTTATCAGCCAAAAGGTGAAAAATAAATCTTCATTATTCTTTTTTCTCAGTGCAAGCCAAAAAAGAGACTTAATTATATATTATAATTATATCCATTTCAATATAATATAATTTATTTAAAGGTCGGCATATTCTAAATATTTCTTAAACTTCGATAGATTTGAAAATAGCACAAATGCTCAGAGCAGAATTAACGACATATAGGCTTAAGATATATTAACACTAGTTGTCAACTACTGTCTTGAAAACATGGTTTGAATAAAGAAAAGATTTTTATGCAAATAAGTCGGCTTGCAGATTTATTGTTTGAGAAATTATAAGAGATTATATCGATATAAAGTGTAATATATATAAATATAAAATATAAATACGAAATCACTGAACTTAATTAACTAGAAATATTATAAAATTAAAAATAATGATATAATTGAAAAAATTAACATATGTATGTATTTTTAGTATTTTAATAAGTTTTTAACTACAGTGATGAATGGAACAAAGGTTTATGCAAGTAGAACATATCCCATGTAAAGGTTACAACAAACAAGTACTGTTCGTTGCAAACAGCAGTTATAAAGTCAAAATAGCACAAACTTTGGCTGACATTATTATTTTGTGCAAGAATTTCATGCAGCAGATGCCTCAGCCTTGAAGAGCTGCCCCTGCTTTATTAAGGTCCTCGAGAGCCCGTGCGATCTGTTCCTCGTTGAAACCTTCCAACTGTATTCCCCTCTCAACGCCGTAGCCTAGATCAATGCAGAATAACTATTAATAAAATGTAACCATGCTCATGAATCTAACCTTAAAATATATTACTCGTTTTCTGGAATTCGAAAGAGAACAGGATAAGAAAGTGTTCAAGATACTGCTAAGAGCAAGAGTTCAGCTGGTTGTTACATTACTGCATTAACAATAATCTTGAAACTGGATTGTTATATCTATAGACCTACCCTTTTTCATTAGGTATGTGGTTTGAATCATTAAAGAAAACGCTCAAGAACTATACCATCAAATTGAACAACTGAACCAGAAATGAATCCCATTGTAACTCCCAAGTTAACACTCTAAAATATACCAAATTTGTATGAATGAAATCTTGAAACTGGATTTTTATAGCTACAGACTCACCCTAATCATTAGGTATATGGTTTTGAATCATTAAAATAAATGCTCATAAACTATGCCATCAAATTGAAAAATTGAACTCAGATATGAATCCCATTGTAACTCCCAGTCCCAAGTTAACACCCTAAAATATAGTACCAAATTTGTATGAATAGAACCCCTAAAACTGAGCATGCCACGTTACAATATGCCCTAATCATGGTACTTTATTCAAGATTATGGATAGAATTGTACTGAGGAATCCAAACTCCTTCTACCAAGAAAGCAATATAGATCAAAAAACTCAATGTTTCAGCTACAAACATTCTCTAAATAAGCACATCATATTATTCAGCTGAAAATTTGGGAGGAACTTCTAATTGCCCTAGCAAAGTAGGGAACTCAATTGGTAACATTCTTGTGACACCAAAATCAGCCTAAAATAAGGTTAATCAGCCTAAAATAGGGTCTTACAAAGAGAATGAGATGGAGAAATAGCAACTAATGAATTTAAATACAAAAAATTAAACGCGAAAAAAACGAATAATAAGCAATTTACCAAATCTCGCCCAAAGCTGAGGCTCGATGCCAGTGGCCTCGCGGATCAAAATTGGGAGCTTGGGGTTTTTCGTCTTCAGATCCTTGTAATTATTCTCAATGAAAGCTCTGTTCGAACGAAAACAAGAATACACAATCGATAAGAGCATAATCAAATAAATGCATTTAACAAAATTAAAAAGAGAATGGATTGGTGAAAGACCTAGTGGAAGAGCTGGAAGGAGAATTAGGAGAGAATAGAATACGGATCTCCTTGAGATTTCGAGAAAGCTGACCCCTCCACGCCATTGTTGAAACCCCTCCCTCTGTGCTTCGACTGTTTGTTATTGTTCTCTGTCTCAGCAAAAACTGTAAATTAGTAGCTCTTGCATTTAGTCCTTAAGCACTTACGAATCTTCTTTTTAGTCCATAAATTTTGTGTTATTTAGATATTGAGCCCTAAAGAAATAATTATGGGTTAAAATGCATTACACAAACTTTAGGTTCACTTCCAATTGCAAATGAATTTCTATTTTACCAAAAAGTAATTATGAATTTCAAATTTTGTATTTTTATTCATTAAGACTTTTACTTATTTAATTTGGCATGAATTTTAAGATAGTACTTCGAATTTACATGTATCATGAATTAAGTAAAATTTGAATCTCAATTAATTTATTATTATAAATATATCACTTGCTATAAAAAAAATAAAGTAACAAATTAGTGAATGTAAAAAAATGACAAAACGGGTGATAATTTTGTTAATGAAGATAATACTCTTTATATCCCAATAATATAGTCCGATTGTTTTGACACACAAATCAATACACATACTAAAAGCTTAAATATAAGTTCACATTACTAGGTCATGACAACTTTTTTGCCGAAAATGAAAATGGATCAATTTTATTAAAACAAAAGGAGGAGTATATATTTTGATGCATTAAATTCATTTAGAATTAACTATTATGGGGAGGGAGAATTGTTGCGTGCGTGTATTAACCTAATGGTAGGAGATTAATGTTCGAAGCAATAGATATCAGGCTCTAGTTCTTTGTGATGTGGTTTTGTAATTTAAATTTAAATATAATATATTTTCTAAAAAAATAAATAAAACCAACTTGTATACTAAAATATAAAAAATAAAAAAATTAAATAAATCTATTATATCATAGCTTGGGACATGAGTTATAAACTTTAAAGATTGATAGTAGTAAATAGAGATCAAACAAATTCCAACATTTTGATCCAAAATCGAGTGTGAGCCAGCCAGCAAGCCAGTATAGACAAGGGAAGATCTTGAATTACAAAGCAAGAGGATGAGAACACTATGATGTGATGTGATGTAAGTATCACTTCCTCTGCAAAGTGTGATTAAGATGACCATTAAATCTTCTTTACATCCTCCACAACAGAGAAACCTTGAGTGTCATCAGATTCAGCCAGCCCTTCATCCTAATACAAAGCATAAGTCAGTGTCAACAGAGAAACATGCACATTTATTATTATTAGCAAAAGTAAGAACGTTTCTCTAACTAGCATCAAAGCAGGTTCATACATGCAAAAAGATTCAGACAGGCCTGTCGCAAGAGAGTAACGATACAGTTGCTTAGGGAAGAGATACTTCCACGGCGTGAGTTCAATACTTTAGAAGAAGAACAAAGATAAGTTTCCGTTGGTTCACAGCACGAATATATCTTCTAACTAAACCCTATGGCCCATGTGAAGTGTAGTAGAGAATGGGGAAGCTCAAAGAACAGCTTTATTAATTATTAATCTGTGCTTGTTATTTCTTGCATTTTATCCCTTTACCCTCGCATTTCAATGTGGTCATTTGTAGCACACTATTTGTCCAAATCAGTAGACGTGGGTTGCAAAACCAATAGAAGCTTGAAACAAAGGCTATTGAAGCTGGAGAAGACTGCAATAAAGTTGTTTGAGGTATCATCAAGTAGGTCTGACTAACAAACGCCAAACAGGAAACAGAATGAAGAGGACAAAGTGAGGATTCTTAAGGTCAGAGTAGTATTATAATTAACACAATGTTCAGTAACTAAAGAATATTTAACAAAATTTAAGTTCCAACAGAGTAAGTCTTTAATGTAAACAATATTATATGCATACTGAAGCTCAATGACCCATAGGGAAGGCAGGGAGTGCCCTCTCTTCAAATTTCAGTTGGAATCAAATACCAACTTCCCATCCGCCTAACAACTTACATTTGAGCCCCCTTTAGTAATTTATGCATCGTTTCCAACAGATTTATTAGCAGCTTGATTCTTCATGCTAATTGGGAAGCAAGAAACGGGACAAGAAACAGATATTTTACAGAGAATATATAAGCCACAATGCATTTGAGTTTTTGGCCTCACCCTGACTGCCTTGCTTTCTCCTCTATGAGCATACTTAATGCGGATATTTCTACCATCCAGCAACTGCAAAAGGCATATGATACAAGGAGAACTATCTAAGATTGTAACTGAAATAAACATAATTAGACGTGTAAGAAAAAAACATAGCTGAAGCTTTGTGCATATTACCTGACCATCCATTTCTTTCAATGCTGTTGTTGCTGCTGATTCAGAAGAGTAGCGGACAAATCCATATCCTCTCGATTTTCCACTCACACGATCACATATTACCTTAACTGTTAGAGTTGTGAAGCCATTTCCGTTGTGAAACAATCTAAAGTAAGAAAATCTTAAGGTCATCGTTAAGTGTGTACCTTCAACTATTTCGCCGTAGCCCTCAAACGCATCCTTCAGCACACTTTCATTGGTATCATAAGAGAGTCCTGGAAACATATAGGCTTCTCCTTCAATCAATACATGTCTTAGCATGGGATATAACAATCAAATGATAAATTAATCAGTTTTTTATAGCCATAGTTAGAGCTCAATATGTTCTTACATAGAGCACCAAAATAGTTGACACCTTTGTCTTAAGGGAAATATTCATCTTTGGATATTATTAACCTCAAATTTTCGCAAGTAGACTTATCTTTCATGACACGAATAGTTATGATTCCTGGTTTTAACCATTATTTAACGCTATGTTTTCAAATACTAAACATTCTTCGTTCATTGGAGCATTTCATCAAACATGATGGAGTCAGGAGGCCAACTAAGCCCATAACCAAAATTTAAACTCTTGTTGGTGAGATAATGAAAGAAATTGCGCACATTTTGCAAAAGTGTAGAGATAGAGAAAGAGACCTCCGACGAATAGTTGCATGTGCCGCCTTGCGAGGAATCTATTGGCTGGGGATGTAAAGGTGGGACGAATCTTAATCAAGAAATGCATCGTCCCCCTCAAGATTCCAACTTTATTCAAGATTAAAAAGAAAAGTGGAAAGCCGAGCTAGTGCTGTGCTCCTTTAGTGTAGAGTTTAAACTATTTATTTATTGGGTAGCACTGGCATCCGCAAGCATCGCCTTCTCCGACTGTTCAAACCATCCTAAGCATATAATACACATATATAGGAGAGAGAATCCAAATAGTGAATAATTGAACCTATTGCAGTGAGCATCTAATTCTTACCCTCAAAAAGGGACGAACAAACTTCATGGTATCAGCATGAACGAGCTGCAAAAATTAAAGAATGATTCCAACAGAACAACGTCATGTGTAAAGAGAATTTGGAAAATGAAAAAGAACAATATTATCGATAAAGCAAGAAGAAATAGATAAACACTATCCGTAAAGACCTGCTTAAATAACAAGATTCATATTAAAATTGGGCCCTTAATAAAAAGCGCTATATAATTACAACATCCTTTCTTTTTCTTCTGCCCTCTAAATTCAGCTAAGGAATCCTCCCAAACAAAAAAAAAATCACGCACACGTGATAAAATATTCTGAAACCAACCCATCCAATACTAAGCAGCGGCCTTCTTCGGTGATTTCGCGGCCTTGGACGGCGATTTAGGTTCCTTAGGTGCCTTGTCTGCGCCAGTCTTCTTTGGCAACAGCACCGGATTGATGTTCGGAAGCACACCACCATGAGCAATAGTTACACCCTGCAACAACTTCCCAAGCTCCTCATCGTTCCTCACCGCCAACAGCACGTGCCTCGGGATGATCCTGTTTTTCTTGTTGTCCCGAGCCGCATTTCCTGCCAGCTCCAGAACCTAACAAAATCCACAAATTAACAATCAATAATCAAAACACTAGATCCCAATCGCAGATCTGGAGCAGGAAATTGGCGTCCTCGTGACCTAAAACCAACGCAAAACCTAACGAACTAACCCAATCGCATTAAAAATCTAAAACAAATAAGACACATAATATAATTCGACAATCACAATGTTTCTTTCCATCACCTCAGCAGCTAAGTACTCGAGAACGGCAGCCATGTACACGGGGGCCCCACTTCCGACACGCTGCGCGTATCTACCTTTCTTCAGATAACGGCCAATTCTACCGACCGGAAATTGCAGACCAGCTCTGACGGAGCGGGTGACCGCCTTCTTCTTGGGGCCGCCGCCCTTCCTCCCTGCGGCGCCCCTCTTCGGCTTTGCGGCAGCGTCCATGGATAATTTGACGATTTAAGACCTTGCGAGTATCGAAGTTGGACGGTTATATAGGATGCTTTGGGTGGTGAAGTGGGAAATGGAGATTGTGATTATATAGAGAAGAGGTGCCGATGAGCTTCGGCTAGATGCGGTTAGAGCCGTTCGATTAAGCTGGATCCGTGGGATGTGCGATGGACCAATGGGGAGCGAGTATATGAAATTTGAAATTTTGAGCTGCTAATTTTCGTCCCGCTAACATTATGCTTCTCAATTATCGTGAATTTTGGATCTAATCTTATTTTTATCGTTATTTTTTATAATTTTTTAATATATTAACTACATAAACTTTACCGGTTATCTTTAGAGGTGTTCCAAATATTATGTTCGTCTCGTTAATAACGATTCATTTTTCTATTTTACGACGTCTAGTAATAATAATTTATTTTTTTTTGGGTAAAAATTATCATATGAGATATTTCTTGTTTTTTGTGTAATAGTTACTCCCTCCGTCACCTAAGAAGTGTCTCATTTCAAATTTTAAGAGTAAAATAACATTAAAGTTCCTATTTTACCCTTTTAATTATTTGAATATTTATACTTTTTATATTTTCAATGCAATGATTATTGGTAAACAGTGTAATTTAGCTTGTTGTCTTGATATTTGAGTTTTGGCATTTGGGGACACTTAATTGGGGACGGAGGGAGTATATATTTATTGTTTATTGATTTTTGTGTAAAAAATAAATGGATCGTTATTAATGAAACGAAGAGAATTATATGTAACAACGGTAACTAAATCGTAATTAAATTGAAATAAGCGATTTCAAATCGTAACTTTGTCGGTGATATTTTCTCTGATTTCAAAAGTTTAAAGTGGTGAGTCGTCAAACTCCAACTATTAGTTCATCAATATATGATCCTTTTATTTCAATAAGTTTGTCACTTTTTGAATGAATTGTGAGTGTTTTTTTTTTTGAAGAAGTGTGTCGAGCTTACTAAGATAGATAAAATAGTTTTAATTTTTTATACTTTTAATTGTATTTCTTGTACTATGTATAAATATAGATTTGGAAGGTGGTTACAAAATAACTAGCAATTTAAAATTGAAATTGTCTGTTTTTAAAACTATAACTATTTTTAATAGTTATGATTTTTTTTTTCCGTCGATCATAATAATCACGATTTGGTTACGATTTCAAAATAATGGAGAAAACATAATTTTAGTTGAAAATTTTATCCACAAAATAAAATATATGCGGTGTTTAAAAATATTGAATGTTTAAATATATCTTGTTATTATAAATCAACCTATATTATTTACATTCGTACATAGTGTATTGGTGGTTGGTGCACTTGGGAAATATCAAACTCATTTTCATTAGTTTAATATTATACTCGTGTCATTCCACTAAACTTGGCACACTATAAAAATAGTACATCCTTCGTCCATGAAGTACTTGCGCATTTGGCTTCGGTACGAGTTTTAACGAATAATTTGAATGTGTTGTGGGTGGAATAAGGGTCTCACAATATTTATTAATTAAATATATGTATGTGAGTGAAATAAAAGTTAGTGGATAATTGATAAATATATTAAATATGTTATGAGTGGAATGAAGGTTCACAATATTTATAATTAAATATGTAATGCAAGAGATATAAAAGTTAATGGTGGGTCCAATAAGATATTATAATTATTAAAAATAGAAGTGTACAAGTTTTTCGTGGACTAAAATGGAGAAATGTGTAAGTTTTTCGTGGATAGATGGAGTAAAAATTATCTCTTCAAAAAAATGTAGACCACATCACATTTATCACTCATACACTACTTTATACATTTTCCTTAATAATCGTACCGAAAATAAATGTGTCAAATTTAATGGGACAGCGAGAGTATTGTTCAATGAGTTTGGAATTTGAAACTTGCGTGAGCCACTAAACCTTAATTATTAGAATTATTTGTTGAAAAATAGTAAAAAGTAAATAAAGTTAGAGATTTAACACCTAACAATGCAATTGTACAACCCCAACTACCTTCATTTATTAAACTATGAAAAATAGTGTAAAATTACATTCCTAACTGCATGCATTTAATGACATCAATAAGTTTACAATCATAGATAAAGTTATTGGATTGAGTACAATTTTTCTTTTGGTCAAACATATTTGAATAATCAAACACCCCTTAATTACATAATTGTTTATTCAATTGGTTTAGTCTCTAAAAGTCACTTATGTCTGTTATTTAAGTTCATTTTAGTTGCTACTTGTTCAATAAAGAAAATTTTGTATATTTTGTTCATACTACACTCAATTAGTGACTTTTTATTGATCCAACATTCAATCAAAATATTTATTTATCATTCTTTTATATACATAAACCAACATTGTCTTATTTACAGTCATAGCACTTGATCTAAATATTTATTTATTTTTATTATTACAATAGCTATTAATAGATGGAAGGAGTACCATTTTATTTCTTGTATTAAAATACATGTTCAAAATTTTTGTGACAACATTAATGGATGGAAAAAGTGTTAAGGGTTGAAGTCAAAATTTAGTAAGTCAATGGACAAACAACGGCAGGTCACATTAAGATTATTAAGAATGGTGATTTTGGATTGAATGTCATGGATATAGGACAAATTAGAAAAAATAAATAGCTAAGTCATGAAAAATGTACGATCAATTGGTGATTTTTTTATTAAGAAATAAATAATTTAATAAAAAATTAGATGAATAGAAAGTCAGTTAAAAGCTTCTAAAAACGGAAGAGGACTTCCGCTTCTAATTTTACTACTTTCCACCATTTTATGTGCTCGTGTTGATTTATCTTTGTTTTTTTGATAGTAAAACTAGTGTTGAGCTAATTACTACTCCCTCTGCCCACCCACTGTGGTGGGTGTTGACACGTTTTATATTCATACGAGTGTATTAAAATAATAAAAGCGAAAACTTTATTTTATCGGGCAGCAGCTGAACTTGATTGTGTTACTGTTTATCATTTTCCTTTATTCTTTTTCTTTATTTTGGATTTGATGTATAACATGCATGATTTAGTTTTGATTATTTTGTTCCCGGAACTTTATTAGTAGTGTATTTCTACCGTTTGTCGATTCTGTTTTTGGGTGTTGTACCGTAGTGTTAAAGAATCAAAAACTCCATTGATAAACTACACAAAGAGATGCAGGAAGAAGAAAAGGAGATATAAGAAGAAAGATATTATTGAAAATTTTATATTGAAAAGGCTGAATGAAAAACTAACTAAACTCGTGTGCATGTCACCTTATTTATAGACTGCACATGGCAGCAACAACTCTAACAAACTAACGGCTATATTCTAACAACTTTTAACTCTAGAGTTTTCGTGAATCATCTTGAATCTTCATGCAACAACTTGAACTTTCATGCATTATCTTGAAGCTTCCTTAGCTAAGCTAACAAGTTCAAACTAATCATAACTGAATTCCTAAGCTAGCCATGCATTTACAATTACACAGTAAATGGAAGACTCTAATATGTAGTTATGTACTAAGTTTATAGGTGATGGAATTTTTATTATGCGAGTAGACTTTGCATCAAGCTATCCTTTTAATTCTTATGACTTCGTATTGAATTGTTATATGGTTGGTTTTCTGTACTTATGTTTCCTTATCACTTGATATAATGCTCGAAATGTTTGCCTTCTTTTTTAATTATTTGTGTTTACTCCAGTTATTCTGGTTCATTAATGCATAATGGTCTCCACACACATATATATATATTTATTTATTTGGCAAATAACCAACATATGACCTTTTTTTGGATTAAACCCTCTTACATACAGAGGCCAATATAAACTCTCGATTTTTGTTACAATAGTATCTTTAAAAGCAACCTATTTAGTCCATTTTGGCTTCTAACGTTTGTTAAGTTCCTGTATGCAATTTTTCAGTGACAAATACAAATTCCCAACCTGAGTAATGACTTAATGTGTCCGTTCAAAATAATGTCCTGATATGGTCCAGGGCTAAGTGGCGAGTGTGCATTGTACGAATTACATGCGCCTATCTAGCAAAGCTTTCTTGAAGAGACTGGGCATATTTTGTTTAATTTGTTCTGGGATGCTAACTTTAATTCAGATTTCTCTGTTACTAGTTAACTTGAGAAATAACTTAGGCACATGTATAGTGGATTTTTTGTAGTTTAAATAAAAGAGGGTTTTATAATTATTATGTAGACAATTTTAGATGTTGTTGAATTTCCAATGCCAGGGGGTAACATGCGAGGATAGGAATAAACAGGATTTGGGAAGATAGTTGGATCGAGAGCTCAGTTTCTTATGTGGAAAATATTTTAACTTTATCTTGTTATATGTAAATCAAATAAAAAAAGTTACATTTGTACTCGGTGTATCGCAATATAATAGGTTTTAAAGGTCTATATGCTTGCAGATATGTAGTCTATGTGAATAACTTTGGTGCTCCCTTGCATGTTCTTCCTGGTTAAAGTAATAGATCTGCTCGAATTGCTAGCTTAGATCATCTTATTGTATATTGCGTTAGAGGGTTGTCAGTCCTCCAAAATTCTGTTAATAACTTATGTAGTCTCTGGTGCATAGGCTAATGCAGCATCAGGAATGGCAGTGCACGACGAGTGCAAACTGAAGTTTATGGAGTTCAAAACTAAAAGGACACATCGCTTCATAGTATACAAGATTGAGGATAAGCAAAA
The DNA here is from genome assembly GCA_026898415.1 of Leonotis leonurus. Taxonomy (NCBI): domain Eukaryota; kingdom Viridiplantae; phylum Streptophyta; class Magnoliopsida; order Lamiales; family Lamiaceae; genus Leonotis; species Leonotis leonurus. Next base: position 1,044,011 of record JAPKLX010000037.1, on the reverse strand, counting down.
ACAGGTGATTGTGGAAAAGCTTGGCGAACCAACCGAAACCTATGAAGATTTTACTGCAAGCCTTCCTGCTGAGGAATGCAGATATGCAGTTTTCGACTGACTTTTTGACAGCTGAGAATGTCCAGAAGAGCAGGATTTTCTTCATTGCATGGTAAATTTTACAGTTCTAGTGCCCTAGCTGAGCTAAAGCCCAAACTAGTATGATAGAGCAGCACAACGGATTAGCGAGGGGTTGAAAGTATACTCCCGTCAAGCACAGGCGAAGAAGATTTAAATGTATATACAGTTGTATGAAATGGCATTAATGCAGCTATGGACAAAATAACTTAGCAATTGGGATAAACAAAGGCTTAATTAAACTACAATAAATTGCAGAACTAGTAAGTTACAGGATGACTATTAACTGTACAAATCAAGTACCATTTTCTCTCTTGCAAAATTGCCAACAAAACTTCGACATGAATGAGGAAGCCATTGTTAAATCCACCAACACCAACATAGTGAATCACCACAGTGTTGCAGTATGAATCATCGAGGAGTGAAGACGGAAGACGTTAATGTACACACTCTGCTATGGCGTCGACCCAGAACAACACACTTATCGCGATGTTCAAAATGGCCCAAGTTAGCTTGAGACCTCTTGTGATCTATTCCAAATGGGACTATGGCTAGCTAGTGCACTTGCATGAGACACGCATAGGTCGCCCGAGTTAGCTTGAGACCTCTTACCACCATACTATTATGAAAATCCAAAGCTTTACTGAACTCTCCAGCAGCACAGCATGAGTATATCAGCAAGTTATAAGCAACTGCATCAGGCTTAATACCTTTACTCAGCATCGATTCCCATTGGCTTAAGGCTCCTTGCAAGTCACCTCTTCTACAATATTCATGTATAATAGTTGAGTAGCTGATACAATCTGGAGAAATACAATTATTTGACATCTCAACTAGGACTTGAGAAGCATCCTGAATCCGGCCCAACTTGCAGAAACCTTGGAGTAGCATATTGTACGTGATCGTGCTATGAAGAGAATCTTTGACCATCGCCTTGTGTAGTCGTTCAGCCTCTTCCATATTCCCTTTTCTGGTAAGATGATCAAGAAAGCATCCGTGTGTTATCTCATTTGGAATTATCCCGCTGGTGAACATTTCCATTAACAGAACTTCCGCTTTCCTAACAAATCCTTTCTTACATAGGCTATTAATCAATGATGTGTATGTCACGACATTTGGGGCAGAGCCTTCACTAATCATAAGATCCCAATGAGCCATAGCCATCCCAAGATCACCGGTCTTTCCGTACTTGTCAATGATACTAGTATAGACAACGTTATCGGGCTTTAATCCCCGTTTGTGAATTTCCTTCAACACATTAATGAATAATGTGGAATCCTTCTGTTCAAGAATCCCTTGAATGATTATGGTATAGCATATGAGATCCATGTCAACACCTCTTTCCCCCATCTCGTCACAGGCACTCAGTGCATCCTTCAATCGCCCATCCTTGCAATATGCATGCAAGAGTGCAGAATAACAGGATTCGTTCAAATTATGGTGTTCCTTATGCAGGCGATCCATAAATTCCTTTGCTTCAGATACCCTACCCGTGGAACAGAGCCCGTAGATTAGTGGTCTGTAGGTAAAGGTATCTGGTGTAAGACCGTTTTTTGACATCTCATCTAACAACTCAAAAGCTCTTGCTACATTACCTACTTTACAGTTCCCTTCTATCAGAACATTGTACGTTACCTCATTTGGAAGAACATTCATTTCCGACATTTTGTTGAGCATATTATCTGCTTCATCCATCATCTTTGCATTGCAAAGACCGTAGATCAGTGCAGTGAATGTATGAACATTTGGTGAGATCCCTTTCCCTGCCATCTCGTGATATAGCTGGAATGCCTTATCAATTTCTTTTTCCTTACAGTATCCATCGATCAAAGAAGTATATGTTACAACGGTGGGGATCAATCCATTCTTCTCCATCTCAAGAAACAGAGTTTCAGCCGCTATCAGTTTTCCCAACTTGCATTGCCCACTGATTAACATGTTATATGTGTAAACCGTTGGCCTTATTCCTGCAACAAGCATTTTACCAAGAACACCGATAGCTTCATCCAGTTTCCCAATTTTACAGAACGAATCGATCAAGACATTATAACTTATATCATTTATGATCAAACCCTTCTCCTCCATCTTCACGAAGAGTAACTTTGCTCGTTCTAACTTTTCATCTTTACACAATGAGTGAATCAGAGCGTTACAAACATATAAATTCGGCATCCTCCCAAGTTTCTCCACCTTAACAGTCAAATCATAAGCACCACCAACTTCCCCTTTTCTTCTCATCCCACCAACAACACCCGACAATGCTTCCTCACTCGGAACAATCCCACACTCTACCATCTCATCCACCAAATCTCTTGCAAACCCAAACTCATTCACTCTGCACGACCCCAACACCAATGTACAGTACGTGACAACATCGGCTTTCATACCCTTAACCCCAAAGGAATTCTTAACGTCGACAGCCTCTGAGAGCCTCCCACTCTTACACAGCCCATTAATCAGCACGTTATATATCACTACATTCAACTTTCCCCCATTCCCCTCAATCCAACTGATCATTTCCTTTGCTCTATCATAATCCTTCAACTCACACAAGCTCCTAACCACAGCAGCATATACATAAACATCAGCGACTATCCTTGTATTCACAAACATTTTATCAAACAATGTAAGCACCATCTGAAATTTCCTCACTCTGATCAACCCGTTCATCACCGCGCTAATCGTCCTCACCTCCGGAAACAAATCGCGTTCCTTCATCAAATCGAGAATAAGAGCCGAATCCAATACTTTTCTATTCTGAACATAACTTTGCACTAATATGTCAAAACCGTAGGCCGAATAAAAATCGGATCTTGTATAAGAATCGAAAAAATTCTGAAAAACAAAATATGGGTTCACTTCCATTTGCAGAAGGGTCTGCACAACCGACGTCGCCGGCCAATAAAGTTTGTCCTGGACCAAGGAGTGAACCAGGAGGCAAAACGACGCCGTTGAGTGGCGGAAATTCTTGTGAAGGCCGAGGAAATTGAAGAAACGGAGAGCTAACCTGGAGTCATGGAGATTACCGAGGATGAAGCCCTCTATGTGCCGCCCGTTGATGCGCGCGGAAATGGAGGGGTTGTCGAGAGCAATAGACCAGCTCTGACTGCCCCGCGCCACATCGTTTAACACCGTCAGGAAGTTTTCGTCATCGTCTTTGCTCCGGAAGATAGGGGCCGCCTCTGCCGCCGCCGCCGCGGGTCTGAGCTTGTTGAGAGCGACTGGAGTTCGGATTGGCGACCGCATTTTCCCCGCTACTTTTAGGACTCCATTGAGATTGAGTTGTAATTTGGGGAAACTGCTCTTTTTATTTTATTTTTGAAAACAGAGGACTTTCTTAATTTATAAAGAAAAAAGTATTATATTCACACATTAATTTTATATTTTTGCTGTTTTGTGAATGCCATATTATTTTTATGTAAAAGAAATCATATATATATATATATATCAAATTCATCCCCTCTGAAACAGAGCTACAAGTTAATTAACCCCCAAATTAGGATAATATTTGATCCCCACGCAGTTAAATCATGGCGATGCCGTAAAAATTGTTTCTTCAACCTATATATATACACACACATACGCACGCGAGCCTAATGAGGCAGCAAATTTTGTTTGTGTTTTCAAATGATCGATAATCAATCGGCGCCATCAGAATGCCACCGGCGTCAACGGCACGCGGCTCCGCTTATCTCAATGCGCTGGCCGTTGAGATTGAGAAGAAGCTTCAACGTGTATGTACCCTTTGCAATCTGTATTTACTTTCTGCAGTTTTAGGCCCCCTTTCCGTGCATTACATATCATGAATCGGCAGTTTTTTTTTTCCGGTTATTGATGCCTTTTTTTTGCTCGTTAATAGGCGTTAGCTTCGGCAACACAGAGACGGAATTTGTTCCAGGAGTTGTTTGCGGATATAGCTCTCGAAGTAGATAATCGTGCAAAAGGTAAGATATTTGTTATTATTATTCTGAAGTTTATGGATTCTTTCCTTCTTGGGGGGATTGGGAGCCAATGGGCGAGCAGTATAAATGTATTTGTATCTGGTTTGTTTACGCAGACCTTGTAACCTTATATGTAACTGAAAATTGCTTGATGAAATAATTATTTGGAATGTAATAAGTAAAATTGATTTTGAACTTGTAGGGTTCTTAATTAATTTGTGGTCGTA
>JAPKLX010000037.1:964062-1039716 GCA_026898415.1 Leonotis leonurus | reverse complement strand
ATCTCCAAGCATTGTAATCTCCGGTTATCAATTTATTAATAAAATCTCTATTTTGTTATTACATGGTATTCAATAAACTCATAGCAATTTATGAAGAAACATTTACCTAAACCAGTGCTTTGATCCATATAGACTCGCCGTACTCTCGTATTAGTTTCTATTTCAGACTCATGGTGGGTTATTGATTTCATTTCAAATGTTTTTGAATGTAGTGGTTCTATCATGTAATATAGTTCTCTGCTCTTTCATTTCGTGAAATTGAAACAGATATAATTTTTGGTGAGGGCGGTGCTACTTCTGTGGGTGATGATGGGTATGGAGGCCCTTTATGCTTTTATGACGTGCTTTCTGATCATTTCGTTAGCACGCCTGACAGTGGGAAATCAATCCTTGATTTAATTGTGCAACTTTGGAGCCAGTCATTTGATTCTAATATTTTTGCACTGCTGTTCCACAAATGGGTAAGTCCTTACCCTTCTGATAGTGTGGAGCTACCCTACATGCTAGTGGATATAGCCTTTCTGATATTGCTTCAGAATGCATGTCTTTGTTAATTCTCTGTAATATTTTGGCTGTTTTATATCAATTTTATAGAAAGTGCACCTCTCTTGTTTTCATTCTTGTTTTTTTACCATTTGAGCATTTTCTTTGTTTCTACCAATATCTTAACACACAGTGTGCTGCAGCTGTTTGAGGTTCAGCTTGATAACCCTGAGGTTCGGTTGCGGTACTCCTCTGCTCTTGTCCAAGGTGCTACAAATGTTTTCTGGTAAGGAATATTTACATATTAATCAGACTTTGAAGAGATTTTAAGTGAAATTCTCTGTGCCCCGGTACCATTCAGTCAATTTCAGTCGTTAGCTGCATCATGGATACATGTAGTGATGATTCCTTTTCTTTATTTTTTCATTTCCTTGTAAATAGTAAATCATTATGGGGGGACCTTATGCGATGCTGGATGCAATATCCTACTACTATTTAAAATAAGGGACCTACCATAAGAGCATAAGATATCAGAGACAAAGAATTAAGGAACATGATAGAAAGATCCATCATGTGTCTGGTGATGAATTCTGCCGTTTGTTCTTTCTTGCTGAGTCCCTCTGTTCTTCTGACATGTGTGGATCTATGTAGTGCCTTCCCCTTCCATTAGAGACCTAATGGTATTTCTTCTTATATCTTATTTGTTGAGGAGCTATCAGGACATGTGGTAGAAATGGGAATGTCTAGTGTAGCTTTGTGTAGATTGTTGAGCAAAATTCTCCTTACTATTCAGGTTGATATTTCTGAGCTTTCTCAGAGACTACGCTGGTTTAGCAAGACATGTCTGATTTGCATGTATTACAATATGTCAATATGGAATGTCTCAACTCCCCATTCCAGTCAAAAGAAAATAAAATAATAGAACCCAAAAGAAACAAAGGCAGCCACTGACCCAAATGCGTGTTCATTTCTTTTGATTTCCCCCCTTAAGATTTTTCATAATGGAAGTTTCCTCATTAAGTGCATGCATAAATCCAGGATTGACATCCAATCAAATACAAGGCGTTTCCAGAGTCTATTTCAGGTGAGCTTATTATCAAAATTGTTTGTTGGCTTTTATTACATTATAACCACTGTCTCATAATTAGGTCTTACACGTTCAATTGTTGTAGTATCTCCTTGAGGAAGTTGCTCTACTTTCTGAGAAGTTGAAGAAGCTCCCCTTACAGGTCTAACATTCTCATATATCTCTCAATTCAGTTATTCGTTTTTCTAGTTCAAGCTCGTGTTGATTTATAAAACAACTGTTAACTGTTTGGGTTCTGATTGTCATCAGGCTCAGCGGAACCTGTTTCTTCTCCTGTCAAGATTCATCTTTTTCTACAATGCAGGTTGGTAGATCTTTTAACAATTAGCAAATATGCTTATTTTGTGTTGTAGGTTCCGTTCCGCCATTTCTTAAACAGGACTTGATTGTGCGCTTTATAGTTGACAAGCTTCAAAGCTTTTTGAAGCAGTTTCCTGATTACCCCAATGCGTTCTTGGTTGGTGGAGCCCCCGATATATTTGTCACCGAACTAGCTGATCAGGTAACGAAGAAAAGAAGTAACATTAAATATAGGATCTGTACTTCATTGTTTAGTGGCTAACTTGATCATGATACCAAATTGCTAAATATCCTTTTTTTTCTTCTTCTAAATTCACGTTTCTTTTATCAGCTTCAGAAGTTAAAGGTGGAACCCGTACTTCTGCATTACCTTGCTCAAATAAAATCTCTCCAAGGTACATAATGATCATGACTGACTGGTGATGCCATTTGTAAAAATACATTGAATCAATCTTTTGGATCCATTTGACACGACTACTCCACGTTTCCTAATGATGAAATGTATTCATAACCTCTGCAGGTGTAGAACTTAGAATGGCAACTAGTACAAGATTGAAAAGTTGTCTTTATAGCTTCACATCTCCTGGTGGTCCCATGTATCCAACAAGAGCCGTTCGCCATGCTGCATGGAACACTTTAGACTTTCTCTTCCCAGTGAGTGATTAGATTTCCTAGCTGTTGATGCATCACTGCCTCGCTCTCATTGTTTCTTCCATTATGCAATGCCATTTACGAAATCTACTTGATCTTTTAATTTGACATTTGAGACATTCGAATAAGGCTATCGTGCGTGATTTACCTATGCACGTGCACCACCTCAGTGTGTAGGTGATTATTTGCTTCTATTTGTTATATGATACCATTGCTCTTCCATCCACAGGTTGGCAGATACCCTCGACATCTAATAAGTCTCTTTTTTCGCTTGCTTTACCCATGGTACTGGCCCTCGTCTTGTTGGAACTTTGTCATTTCCTGTATACAAGCTGTGTTCTACTCTGTGTTGAGATTTATATATGCTAGATGGGAAAACCTAAGGAAACCGAGACGACCATAACGTAGACGCACTCACGTTTCTGGATCGATGTAACTTTCATCATTCGTTTGGAGAAGAGTTGTATTCTGTAAAATATGTTCTTGTAATGATAATAGCTTTCATTGTGACTAATCAAGCTCTAGAACTGAAGTATTTACCTTTGGTATGTATAGTCCTTTTTAAAATAATGCTTTATGTATAATGAACTTATTATACCTTTCATGTAATTCTTTCACATAATTTGTAGTGTACCTTAGTATCAATTCATCGCCGTTTGTATCAGAAATCAGAATATAAGGGTTAAAATGTACTATTACTATGTCTCTCAAATTATCACCTCCCTTTAGTTTTCTTTCGATATTTTGTGTGTTGAGTTGTATTTGGTGTGGTGTTATGATGCGTTCATCGGACAACAATATCGCCGCAAAATAAAGAATGCCAAAAATCAAGCAAATCAAGAGGAGCAAATTGAAAGTGATTGAAGACAAATGACAATCAAAGAATTTGGGAATCTTGGAGATTGAACTATCTTTAGAAAACTGCATCTTTCCCTTTATTTCGAAATATTGTATTTCCTTTTTTATTCCCTATCTAGTGTGTGAAGCCTATTTAAAGACTGGTGAAATAATGAGAAGAGGAAAAAAGTTTGAAGCAAGAAAATTCTTAGGGAGTTTGAGGAATTCTCAATAAAAAATTCCTACTTCTTCCTATAAAAATTTGCAGATCTATTTCCCTCTTTCAATCTGTCATCATAGCTAAATCACCTCGTCCCAAACCACCCCTTTCACACGCTCGAAGGCCCGTGACGCGTTCCTGCACGAGAACAGCCCGTATTATTGGTTCCGTTGCCGGCGTCATGGGCGATTCATTTGCATCGAAAGAAGAAGTTTCTACTCTGAAGGAATCCATCAACCGTCTGGAAAAACTGGTGGAACAACTGGTTGTCGACAAAGGCAAGTCACCGGCTGATGAATCTAGTTCGGCAGACCAAGAGATACCAACCGTGCATAACGTCACCGGTGCGCTCACAGCCACAGCTCCAGGACCGCGTTTCGAATTCCCTCTTTTCTCCGGAACCGAGGATCCACTCAGTTGGTTATACCGCTGCAAGTTATTCTTTATGAATCAAAATGTCCCACCAGCAAAGCGAGTCTCTACCGCCGCCTACTATCTCACAGGAGATGCTCAATTGTGGTATCACCACTTGCGCCAAGATCAACCTCATCTTTCTTGGGACTATTTTCGAGATTACTGTATTCAACGCTTTGGACTCCAGGCGGTGCAAATCCACTGGGTGATTTATCAAATCTCAAGCAACACGGTCGGCCAGTTGAGGATTACATTAAGGATTTCCAAAGTCGCTTAGCTCGTGTTCCACCGTTACGTATGGAGTATCAAGTTTCGATCTTCACAGCTGGCCTCGATGAAGTTCTGCGCCTCGATGTTGAATATCAAAAGCCATTAAATCTGACTATGGCCATCAGCATCGCACGACTATTTGCGAGGAAACTACAACTATGGACTTCCACTCAATCTAGACAACCTCGTCTGCCTCCCAAATTTCCGACTGAGTCACCGTCTCCCACTACTCATCTGACAACAGCCGCGAATCCTTCTTCAACATGCACGACTTTACCCCCGTCTATCAAGCGGCTATCCAAATCTGAAGCAGCCGAAAGACGCGCAAAAGGGTTGTGCTATAATTGTGACGAAACCTACGTTCCCGGGCATCGCTGCAAAAAATTGTTCTGCCTTTGGATTGAGGATGACCACGAAGAAGAAGGTGGTGACAGTCACGCCGAGCCCACAGTCTCTCTTTACGCCATGGCGGGACTTTGACATCCAAATACTCTACAAATACAAGTGCGAGTGGCATATACATGTGTGCTAGCAATGATTGATTCTGGAAGCACCCACAACTTCATCAACACCCACACCGCTCTCTCACTTGGGTTACCAATCACACCTCGCGAGGACTTTCGAGTGGCAGTAGCGAACGGCGAAAACTTCTCATCACAGGTGTATGTGAACAAGTGACACTCAGTAAGGATGGTGTCAATTTTCTTATTAATCTTTTTGTCTTACCATTCACTGGTTTTGATATCATACTTGGAATAAACTGGTTGGAAGAATTGGGAGATATTATGTGTAACTTTCGGGAGCAGAGGGTCACTTTTACTTTGCAGGAGAGAACCGTCACATGGACAAGTGATGCACCACTCCATGATGCTTCTTTGCACTCCCTGCCTTCCATCATCTCTAATGAACAGGCAATGGCGGAGATTTTGAACTCATTCAGCACCATTTTTGTTGAACCCACATCACTACCTCCACCACGAAAGTGTGATCACCGCATCATTTTAAAATCCGGAGTAGACCCCGTAGTAGTGAGACCATATCGCTATCCACAACTACAAAAGGATGAAATCGAGAGACAATGTTCAGAGATGCTCGCGAAGGGCGAAATCCAGCCGAGTCGAAGCCCGTTTTCCTCTCCAGTATTGTTGGTCGCCAAAAGTGACAACACTTGGCGATTTTGTGTCGACTACCGCGAACTAAATGCCCAGACAGTCAAGGACAAATTTCCCATCCCAGTCATTGATGAACTCTTGGATGAGCTTCATGGATCTCGTTTCTTTACAAAGTTAGATTTACGCTCGGGTTACCATCAAGTCAGGATGAGCCCAGAAGACGTGGAGAAAACAGCATTTCGCACCCACCATGGCCATTTTGAATCCCTCGTAATGCCGTTTGGCTTGTGCAACGCTCCATCAACTTTCCAAGCACTTATGAATGAGGTATTTGGACCTCATTTGCGCAAGTTCGTATTAGTCTTTTTTGATGACATTTTAATCTATAGCCATTCTTGGGTGGAACATTTGCAACACATCAAAACTGTTTTTGGGTTACTCCAACTCCACACATTATTCCTTAAACGGCCGAAATGTGTTTTTGGAGTGTCCGAGGTAGCTTATCTCGGACATGTGATTAACGCACAAGGACTAGCAGCAGATAACTCAAAGATTCAGGCGGTTCTTGATTGGCCAGTACCCACCACCATTACTGCTCTACGAGGATTCCTCGGTCTAGCTGGCTTTTATCGACGCTTCATCCGAAATTTTGGAGTGCAGGCAGCACCTCTGACCTCCCTCCTTTGACGGAATTCCTTTTACTGGTCTAGTGAAGCTCAGAAGGCTTTTGACGAACTCAAAAATGCCCTATCAAGTGCACCTGTATTACATTTGCCTGATTTCTCCAAACCATTCTTGATCGAGTGTGATGCTTCAGGAGTGGGGATTGGCGCAGTGCTGCAACAAGATGGCCATCCTATTGCTTTCTTCAGCAAGAAACTCGTTGACCGCCACAATAAGCTTCCCGCATATGAACGAGAATTAATTGGTTTGGTGCAAGCTATCAGGAATTGGAGGCATTACCTTTGGGGACGTTCATTTACTATTCGTACGGACCATTATAGCCTCAAATACTTGCTGCAACAACTACTAACAACCTCCCCACAACAACATTGGATGAGCAAACTCTTGGGTTTTGATTTTGAAGTGGAATATAAACCAGGAAAATTGAACAAGGTAGCAGATGCTCTATCTCGCCGTGATACCGAGTATGCAACTCTCCTGGCAGTCACGATAATTCACTCACAACTACTGCAAGATCTGAGGCACGACTATCAAAATTCAATGGAGGGGCGCTCTATTTTTGCAAAAGCAGCTGAAGGAGATAATCCAAATTGGACTGTCCGTGATGGCCTTGTCTATTACAAGTCCAGAATTTATATACGGCCGGACTTGGCTTATATTCAAACCATTTTAGCCGCAATCCATAATGCTACACATGAAGTGATTCAAAAGACTCTGCAGCGACTAAAACGTGAATTCTTTTGGGACGGCATGGCTTCGATTGTGAGGAACTTTGTCACCAATTGTGCAATTTGCCAAAAAAATAAATGGGAAAACCTGCACCCTGCAGGTTTGCTACAGCCCCTGCCAATTCCAGAACATATTTGGGCAGATATTTCAATGGATTTTATCGACGGACTATCCAAAGTTGGAGGAAAGTCGGTACTCTATGTAGTGGTCGATCGCTTCTCGAAATATGCTCACTTTATGGCACTCTCACACCCTTACACGGCTGTGTCAGTGGCTCATTCATTTTTTTCTAACATTTTCAAGTTACATGGTTTGCCCGAATCCATTGTGAGTGATAGGGATGCTGTTTTCACGAGCTCGTTTTGGAAAGAACTCTTTCAGTTATGTGGTACAAAGTTAGCCTTTTCGTCATCTTACCACCCACAAACGGATGGTCAGACGGAAGTGGTCAATCGGGCGCTTGAAATGTATCTCAGATGTATGGTCGGTGATCACCCGCGCAATTGGGTTGCTTGGTTGCCATGGGTGGAATTCTGCTACAACACATCTTTTCACTCAGCTTTAGGCACTTCTCCATTTAAGGTCGTGTATGGCGCGAGCCACCAAGACTTGTCTCGTACGAACTAGGTTCATCCAAGATAGAGGCTATCGATGGAGCCTTGAAGAGCCGAGATGAACTTTTACGCGATGCTCGAAATCATCTCATTCGGGCGCAAGAGAGAATGTGTTCTGCTTATGACAATCACCACCATGACGTTACTCTGGAGGAAGGCCAGTGGGTTTGGCTTCGCCTATAGCCATACCGTCAATTTTCAGTGGCTAAGCGCGCATCGGCTAAGTTATCACCACGATATTTTGGGCCATTCAAAATTCTGAAACGAATCGGTAAAGTGGCTTACCGATTGGCCCTTCCGGAAGGTAGCAAAATCCATGATGTTGTTCACATTTCGATGCTTAAGGAGTTTAAAGGGGCACCACCAACGGAAATAGCCGCGCTGCCACCTTTACACAAGGGGAAACTCATGCCACAACCACAAGAAGTCTTACGTGGTCGCCGTAACAGAGGAGTGAAAGAAGTATTGGTGGTGTGGGCAGGCATGGATCAGGAGGAGGCTACTTGGGAAGATTTTGATGAATTCTGCTCTCACTTCCCTGCCTTCAAGCTTGAGGACAAACTTGATTTCAACGGAGGGAGTAATGATGCGTTCATCGGACAACAATATCGCCGCAAAATAAAGAATGCCAAAAATCAAGCAAATCAAGAGGAGCAAATTGAAAGTGATTGAAGACAAAATGACAATCAAAGAATTTGGGAATCCTGGAGATTGAACTATCTTTAGAAGACTGCATCTTTCCCTTTATTTCGAAATATTGTATTTCCTTTTTTATATCCCTATCTAGTGTGTGAAGCCTATTTAAAGACTGGTGAAATAATGAGAAGAAGAAAAAAGTTTGAAGCAAGAAAATTCTTAGGGAGTTTGAGGAATTCTCAATAAAAAATTCCTACTTCTTGCTATAAAAATTTGCAGATCTATTTCCCTCTTTCAATCTGTCATCATAGCTAAATCACCTCGTCCCAAACCACCCCTTTCACACGCTCGAAGGCCCGTGACGCGTTCCTGCACGAGAGCAGCCCGTATCATGTTACATGATTTATTATTTTCATAATAAATTAATATTTGTACACAAAAATTTCACACTTTCTTATATTATAAATATTGGTAAAATTATAGTACTAATAAAATGAACTTCATATCGGTATTAAAAGACGAAAATACCCTCGACCCCCGAAAATTGCATTGCATATAAAAATGAAAAAGAAATACTAAAGTCAAAATACAAAAAGAAAAAAAAAGGATAATAGAGTTGAAAAATATCCCGCCTACGTCTGTGTACTACCCCATCCACCTTCCACAAATTTTGGCCCCTAAAATTCATCACCTCACACAACCTCTTCTTCTTCTCCAATTCCTTCCATGGCGAGGACCTTAATCTCCTCCCAGTCTTTCTTAGGAACTCCGCTTCCTTCTCTCTCCCGCCATGGAATTCTCCCTACCACCAGGCGCATCACCACCGGAGTCAAGTTCAGCCTCCACCAGCTGCCGCCTATTGATCACTCCGTTGATCTCACCGCTATTGTTCAGAGAGCTGAGAGCTTTCTCTACACGCTTGCCGATGCCGCTGTTGCTGTGGACGGCAGCGTTTCGGCGTCGGATTCTGGCGCTGCTGCCGTGCAGAAGAGCGGGGGGTGGTTCGGGTTCATTTCGGACGCCATGGAAGTTGTCCTCAAGGTAAACTAACGTTTCAGGAGTTATCTAAGTTTAGATAATTGCTTAAGTGATATGGCTTGTTGGATTGGATCACATCTAGTTTTCCTTGCGAAACATAAGTAGAATTACTAAGAAGCTATTAGTCATTTAACCGAATTTATTCGTTTCATGTAATGCAAAAACTGTTCCAAACAAATTAGTTCTATGTAATCAAAACATATTTACAAAGCTCGCGGTAAGTGAGTAAACTAGGAAAATGACGTGCTTGCTAGGATTACTTAAAGACAATATGATAAAGCATTAATATGCGTTCGAACTTGGGTTACTGTATTCTAGTAGTTCAAAATCATTATCAAATATATTAAAGGCATCTACATTTTTTATTAACAACTGGCTATTATCGTATCAGGTACTCAAAGATGGACTTGCAACTGTTCATGTGCCATACTCATATGGATTTGCCATAATATTGCTTACAATTGTCGTAAAAGTTGCCACCCTCCCTTTGACCAAGCAACAGGTAAAATATTGTTTCATAAACTATTGGGATTATAAAACATGTTTACATGCCACAAATATTTCCCTTGCCAGCTTGCCTAGTTTATTTTTTAATTTATTTTAAGGCTGAATTGCTTTAATTCCCTATTATCATCCCCAGCTTTTCACTTTGTTGTTAATTGTTATTTATGGTTGTTCAGTTATTCCCTTTCGATGAATATCTTTCATTAGCTACATAATATCTGGAGAGTAATGTGCGTGACGTTCTATGTAAGGTTGAGTCTACACTAGCAATGCAGAATCTCCAACCAAAAATTAAAGCAATCCAACAAAGATATGCTGGAAATCAGGTTAGCATCTTATCTGGTTTATCCCAAACAATTACTACTATTGTTCGTAAATTGTAATTGATGCTTGTCAAACTTGAAATTTTGTGTTTTGAGATCATCGACAATCTATCACGATGGTTAGAAGTGAAAACGGAAACACAGAGTAGCAGTTTTATAATTGGATTGAAGGCTTCAAATAATTCTTATTATTGAAGGATCATTCATGGAAATCATTAATGGAGTCCTGTATTAGTCCTTTATGTAATAAGATGTATTTTCACACTGTTACCCTTGCAAAAAAATATTGGAATTAATTCATACATAGAGATTATATTAAACATGGCTGATGAATGGATTTACTATGTGATGGAGGTTGAATAACTGCAAATTACCAGGCATACATATTTATACACAAAAAGTACTGGTTTCTCAGTATTCTGAGAGTTCTACTCATAGAAAGTTATAAATGCTGTACTGAACCCTATTAAATTAACAGCACATATTATTCACCATCACTATGGGGTTGATGGGAGTTGAGATTGAGTTAGAACTCTAAGCAATCTTACTTTGAAGTCCTTGAGACAAGAATCTACTATGGGTCCTTGCAATTTGCCACCTTCGCTTGGCGAATTAAAATTTATTGTGTTTTTTATTTCAGGAAAGAATACAACTCGAAACATCTCGTCTATACAAACAAGCAGGGGTCAATCCTCTCGCAGGTATACTTTTAGTCCATTAATTTAAAATTCCTTAAAATTTAACTTTGATTAGCTTGATGCTTCAAATTGACGAATATATACTATTCTATAGCATATTGGGTACCAATTACTATCTTGACCACTCATTGGCATTTTTAGTGTCCTAATGCCAAGCAACTTTTCATTTTCTCATGCATCCAATGGAAAAATTGTTCTTTTTCCGTTTTTACCTTAAGCAATGAAGTCATTCAAGGTTGTCTGAAAGTATTATTCCGGTCCCACTGATTTTGATTTAGTCCCTACTTTAGGTCAAACAACATACACCATCCACTATCAGACAAACAACACAAAACAATGTTGATCATTTTTTATGTATTAAAAATACAATTCTTTACCATTCTATCTTTTAGTGACCAAAAAATTGAGCCATTCTATTTGTGAATCTCATTATTGCTTTTATGGGATGCTGTACTCAAGATCATATTTAACAGATTGTTCCTTTTTCTCTCTTTTTTTAATTATCATCAGGATGTTTGCCAACCTTGGCTACAATACCAGTCTGGATAGGCTTATATCAAGCTCTTTCAAATGTGGCAAATGAGGTACACAAGAAATTGGTTGATAGTCATGGTGTATTAACTTTTACTAGGTCTGTAATAATGACTATTCTCATTTTCCTTTTTTTACTGTAATGATAAACAGGGACTGCTAACTGAAGGGTTCTTTTGGATTCCTTCTCTCGGAGGACCCACAACAATTGCTGCTCGACAAAGTGGAGCAGGAATTTCCTGGCTGTTCCCGTTTGTGGTAATTGAAATTTAGTGCCCAAAAGATTGAATTTTTTTTAACAGAACATATATGCACGTGTCTCCATCAAACATGAAAGGAAACATGATGCTAACTGAAACCTACATAGCAGGATAAATGCTTAGTTGTTCTTGTTGTCTTTGTCTATATTTTGGGAAAATTCTTTAGACCAGGAATATCTATACAATTATTTTGGTGTTTACGGAAATGGTTCATATGCATCTCCATCGTGGATTTTGCAGGATGGGCATCCACCTCTTGGTTGGTCAGACACTGCAGCATACCTAGTTTTACCTGTTCTTCTTGTTCTATCACAGTATGTATCGATGGAGATAATGAAGCCTCCACAAGTAAGTTTCCACATAGTTGTCTCTCTCTTCTGATTCCTTAGTTCTTGCTATGTTGCACTGATATCTTAATTCTCTTCTGGTAGACAGATGATCCATCTCAAAAGAACACACTTCTTGTACTCAAGTTTCTCCCCCTCATGATTGGCTACTTTTCGTTGTCTGTTCCATCTGGACTGTCAATATACTGGTAATTTTATAATTTTTAGTTATCTATCAGTGTGTTCATATCTTCCGAGGAGTATGCCTAGCAATCCAAGATTGACTGGTCATCATAGATCTAACCTTAAACTTATAACTTATAAGTATCCTTATGTAATTAAAACTAATAATATTATAATGCAATTAAACTTACTTAAGTATTGTATGCTTGGTATATTATAATGTGTCAAAACTAAAAGGGCAAATTCGAGGATGATGGAATCACGGAATCACGGAATAAGGATGAAGGTCTAAGTTTGGTTAATCATAAACTGCAGTAATGTTCTTATCAAGTAGCCATCTCAGGAAGCGTTACTAGTTACTTATATGCATATTGTACTAGTGACATGTAATTTGGAGAAAACCACTAAAGATGTTTAATCTCGTAGGTTCACAAATAATGTGCTTAGCACGGCACAGCAAGTATGGCTGCGCAAGTTGGGAGGTGCAAAGCCTGTTGTAACAGAAAATGTCAGTGGAATAATTAGTGCAGGACGTGCAAAACGGTCAGGATCTCAGCCGGAACGAACGGGCGAAAGGTGGGATTGTGATTTCAGTTTTTGTTCTTGTTGCTTCAGAATATCTGCAGACTTACCAGAATTATTTCTGAAATAGATTCAAGCAGTTGAAAGACGAAGAGAAGAAACAAAGAATTAGTGCTCTGCCTGTGGTTGATGTCGAGGCTTCAGCTCTAGCTGATTCTGAGTCTGAAGATGACTCAGAAATTGATACTGAACCAAAGGTAAACTTTAGCCATTATATACAGGTCCACAGGAGTAAAAGCACTGAATTTCCTTTGAGTTGTCCAACAGTGTCAAAACGTGTTCTGACACTTGATCTTCCTCTTTGTATCCTTCCAAGAAGCTATGTTTCCTCTTCTTGAATACTTTTTGGTTAGAGAATTTTAGCAAAACCTTGACCATGTTTGTGTTCCTTAGTTCTTCAAAAGAAATCCATGCTTGTCTGTGTTAGTAGTACGAGTAAATAATCTTTTTAATCATGAATATTTAACTGATAATTCACCCTGCCTCACTTTCTTACTCCACTTTAAATTGTTACATAAAAATGTAGTACTTCTCATTTGAACATCTATTAATAATTTTCTATCTGTTAATAACTTAATATATACGAGTTTAGTTCAAGTTTGTAAATAATGAGGTAAAATATAGGTCGTTATTACGGGGACAGAGGGAGTAATATAATATTTGTGTGGAAAACACCCAGATTGACATAGACAAGTATGATATTTGATAACGAATTATTCTAACATCATGTTACAAATTATTCATCTATTCATGTTTCTTTTGAATGATGAATCAACTTAAGAGTACAATTTGGTTATCAAATCAGGAAAAGGAGGATCTTGAAGAGGCATATGCATCTAGCGGTGCAAAACCAGTTCCTTCTGAGCCTAGGAGAAGTAAGCGATCAAAGCGGAAGCGTGCGGTATGACTCCAATGAAATTTTGTAGTTGCAATGAACTTTGTATATTTATTGAAATTTCAAATTAATATAGTGTCCATTTCCTTGCTGGTGAATAGTTTAAGGTCCATACTATCATCAACATCAGATTTTGTTAGGTCGAGAATCTTAGCTATACCTTGCAATTTGAACTGCTCGTTCAGCCTGTCAAGTGTATAAGTCGTGTTAATAAAAAAAATAGAAGTTACAGTTACAGATTAATGCAGAATCATGAAAAGTTACATTTCCTTATCCGACTAGAAGACAAACACACTCAGTTGTTTTACTAAGGAAGACTACACTTGGACATAAGATTACATTAAAAAGATAAAAGAAAGATTAATACAACTACTCTACCAATGTCATATTCTTTAAAATCTGAACTCTAATTATTGTCCTTCATCCACGCTCATGCACTGCTTGGCTAGTTTAGTCGTTATTCTTATTCTAAAATAAGTTAAGTGTATTAAATTGTCTCATATGTATCATTATTGCTTGGTAGTTTATAGAATGCTTATGGAGCTTAAAAGATATAGTTTTTTCTCTCTGTAACCAAGCTTTTGGATTTTGAGGTGCTCCTTTGGTAGATGACTCATTTCAAGATTAATGAACCTACCACTACAGGTTAAGCTTGTGATTGTGTTTGTGCTTGAAATACGTAAAAATGTAAATGAGCTCATTGAGACAAAGTGGGAAGCAACAGCTCCTGCTTAGCTCAGTAATTCTTTTAAGCTCGCCTCATTTGACTACTGATCATGATAGCTTTGTCTTATTTGCAGCCTTATTATTATTTTGGTGCTAAATTGCAAATAATATTAATAGTTGTCCAACTCCTGGTGATTGTGTGAAGTTGCTGCTCATAGCTATGACTTGTATAAGTTCGGTACAATTCTTAATAGTAAAATAGAGCTGCTTTATATATTGCCTCGTACTGAAGAAAGCTGAATCATCTGAGAACTTCCAACAGTATTACAAAGTACTATAAGCATACGATCAAATAATTATTTCTAAACCCCAATAACTAAAAGAAATACTTACCCTACACACAAGATCTCTCCATTCCATTCCGTCAAGCCTTGTATGGTGGACAGTTATTTCCTACTGGGCTCGGTCCAGATGGAGTCTTTCGGACCTTCTGCTCATATGCTTCCTTTCTGTTTCTCTGTTCATAGAAATGAGCGTACTTTTGACCATTTCATCATTGTTAACATACTATAGCAAACAGGTACCGGAGTGGAGTAAAATGATTCTGCTTGTTTGGTTACCTTTACTTTCTTACTATTACTCCCTGCATTCCCCGAGTTGTATGCATCAGTGCCGATCTTGAAACTTCCTGCAATAGATACACATGAGGTAGTAGCTCGTGTTAGACCTGGAAACGATGATTCCAAAAAATCGAAAACATAATTTGTATGTGTGGGATGGGATGCTAGTAGGAACAGGGTCGGCAGTATGAAAAGATTACCTGCTGTCGTTTCTTGAAATGTGGAGGAAGCAGCATAGTGCTGTGTAAATGCCACCACCATGAGGCATAGCAAGAGAAGAGGAAACACAGTGTGTACTCTTCTCATCTTAAGTGTGCAGTGTGGGAAATTAAAGGAAGGGGGAATAGAAACTATGGACTGATATGTGGGCATCTCTCTAGTGAGCTACTGATGTATGTGGGGTAATTATAAGCAAGCATGACAGCAGAGAGAATGTGGAGTGAATGGGTGGTGGATGATGGAGATAAGTAGTAGTAGCAATAGATTGGGTTTGTTTGTGTTCATTGTGGGTTGACTTCTTCATCATCATCATTGCACTCATCATGTTCTTGAGTTGAAGTCTTTGCAGCCATCATTGGCATGTGGTTTTGCATTTGCATGGGGTGAAGATGGGAGACACTTGTATTTATTGGCATGTATATGTAGTGCTCAAATAGAAAAGGGAAGTAAGTGGGAGTGAAGGAGTGAGGGTCAGAATTTCAATTCTCACCAACATAATGTTGTGTGGTATACTTTTTGTTTTTGCTGATTATTATATACTTTTTGAAAAGAAAAGATACATCAAGCTTCTTTCAAGTAAATTTCTTAAACAAGATAAAAAAAAAAAAGATTATGACTGCACTTTCCCAACTCACATTAAACGAAGGAGTATATTTTTTCTGTTTGCTACCTCAACAATGGTTGTTCGAATTCTGCTAAATATTTTAATTGTCGAGTTAGGCTCGTACAATTAAAGACCGGCTTTAACGAATTCAATTTTTCTTTTACTTATTTTCTTTTGAAGAGATCGGTAGAAAAAAACTATATTTTTCGTAGATGGAAATAGGCCAGTATCGTTTATCAACATGTAACAATTCGGTAAGAAAATAAAAAATTATTGTAAAGTTATTTTATATATTTATTTTCTTTTCGTTTTAGTTAACGAACGTTGTCACCAGTCACCACGAAGCACTGTATATCATATGTTATACAAAAACTATCAAAGCAAGTTAGAATTATAACTAAAATGAAAATTCAAGTATATACTGATTTAATTTAAAGTTCTGATACTTTTTATCCATAAGAAAAATGGTAAAGTTTAGAAGCAAAAAATATTATAAGTTGGAAAAAAAATCAAATGAAATTGATTCAAACAGAAATTATACTTTACAAATTGAACCGAAGAATACTTAAAATTAAAATTCAAATGCGAGTATTTACTATAATATAAATGACTACTATATTAAATACTTCGATCCTGAATGCAATTCTAACAAACCCTATAACATAGTGAAATGAAATTTTGAAGTCGGTTTATTTATATACTTTCTGGGGTCCCTAGTGTCTGCTAGTCGATTTTAGATTCGCTTTACTTGACTAAAACTTTCCCCCGCTAATCACTTCACTTATTGATGAATCTTAATAGCTCCATGGATCTCATCGGAAATGTTTGATGCTTCTTGGGGCTTCTTTGGCGATCGTGAAGTCTCCGTAGGCGTAATAGGTAAAATTACCCAATTTCAAAAAGTAGAGATAAAAAATACTCACTTAAAAGTAAAAGATAAAAACTACCCACTTCTCACTATAACTTAAGGAATTTCCTCATGTGCTCATGTCATTTTCATGATAACATGAGGAATTTCCTCATGTGCTCATGTTATTCAAACTATTTTGTGAAACGAAATACATGAGCACATCATGAATTTACTCATGTGCTTATGTAAAGAGTAATTTTTATCTTTTATTTTTAGGTGGATATTTTTTATCTTTTACTTATTAAAATGAGTATTTTAGCTTTTGCCCCCTATACATCAGAGACTACACATGTATTGCAAATCATAAATGATTGCCATATCAGAATCAAGGTACAATTACAAGTATAGTTAACTTCAAGAAACTAGGATTGGAATTCCAATTATAGTTGAACACATCATACAATTATCAGGTATTGATGTATAGTGAGGTTAGTTGTTGTCATTTACTAAGCTAATTTCAAAATCTAAGATCAGAAAATCTATTTTGCATCTAAGTTAGCAAATCCCACATTGCACTGCACCTATAAATTATATGGAGAAGAGAAGAATAGGTTGAAAAACAATATAATGTGCACACATATATATATATATCACTTTCACTGCTTATTAAAACCTAATGAATAGTATGCATGCCATTGATGTCATCGAGTAATATACCTTCAAGACAGCCCGAATTCATTAGGAGGGCGGAGGCAAACAAGAACCTCGTGCTCCTCTGGCCCCGCGCGATGTTTAGGCACTTTGATCTCAAGAACCGTTCCACTCTTGTCAAAGTATGCTTCGAGCTTGGCATCATCCGGGATCCGTGTGGGGAGAGGGATTTCTCGTCTGAACTCTCCCGGTGGGCAGTGCTCTGGGGCGGGATCCGTGAGTTTGAATGTCCGTTCGTTTCTGTGAATGAAAGGCGTGCATGCTGTACTCACGGATGAGATCTTCACGACACCATGAGTCAAATTGTTCCACCAGTGCACCTTCACCCTTTCGGGATCAGCGAAAGGTAAAGTAACGAGAACCAGATATCCTTCGTCGTCCTCGTAAATGGTCTTAGCTGCCGTGACAGGGCCGTATACATTTCTCACCACCCCTGAAAACTCACTCAACCAAGGATGAAGTTCTGCATGATCCCCGTTGAGATCATTAGACAAACAGCAGTCTTCATCATTCCCATGTGTGAAGATGTCTTTCCTTTTTTTATTACAAGAGGACGAGTGCTCGATTCCATTTCCATTTACATGGTTTGACGGCTGAGTAGATAGGTTCAGACCTGACCCGTTTAGCAACTTCTTTGCAGGAGGGTGTGAATTATTGTTCTTCAGTTGCGAAAATGGTCTTTCAAGCTCAAAATCTGTATTCGGAAGGGTCCTCCACGAACTAAACTCTTTTGCTTCGGGCGGGATACAGAAGTTAAGATCTCTATCTGTTAGTTCCACCCACTTCTTCTGTTCTTCCTCATCAACGCCCAAAAAATTCGGAGCCGAAACCAGCTCTATCCCGTGCAAACACTGCGGATTAGAGAGCCCCCGGTATTGCTTCCGCTGCATTTTGTGAGACCGCACGAAACCCTTATCAGCACTAAACGGAAATGGGCGCTGACCCTGGCGAGAGTGACCATTCATGTAGCTTCTCAACTGCATCTTACCAAGTGCATTCTCAGGCCTCTCCTTAAAAACCCACATATACATATTCTCCATATCATGTTGCACCAGGAACACATCCAACAGAAGATCAGACTTATCAAAACCAGAAACTACACCATTACTATCCCAAACAACGTTGCACTTCGATTTCTCCTTCAAAACAGGCTTGAAGTAGAACCTAAAGAAGAACCAAGCACCCCACACACTATCCAATCTCTTGGCACACTTCCGCCCGATTTTAGGCAAATCAATTAGCTTATCAGATTCGTTAACTTGGTGCCCGAGTCCAACCTCGAGCATATCAAATGAGTCGTGGTTCCACGGTTGCGGGGGAGGGCTTGGCTCCACGGACAAGGGCAGATTGATATCCGGTGGGCCGGAAAGGGTAGCTTGCCTATTCATGTCGCGTTCAGACTCATCATGACATGTAGCAATTGAATCCATGGACAAGAATGTTGAAGGGGGATAATTCTCAATGCTTAAGCTAGTCAAGAAATCTTCTCCCATTTCCTAACCTCTCCCTACTCTCAACAATTAAGGGTTTTTATATTCAAACAATCAATAATTCCAATATACAACGAACACCCACCAGAATCAATACAGTTACCAGCACCACCTTATTTACAATAGTTCCACAGCCAGGAACCTCAATAAAATTGCCAGATACCAACACTAAATCAAGAGGGGGAAAACCACACCTTTTTACAGAAGTTCCACAGCAAGGAGGAACCCCTATAACATCACCGGAACGCTCATCTGGTGAAAATATTCAATCTTTGAACTCAAATTCGAAAAGGGTGTTGATTATTCATTATTAGGATCATATCTGCTGCTCCAATACGATCACACAAAAGAAGGGTGAAAAAGTTGCACAATGAGTAAAGAGGACAATTATAGAAAAATAAAATAAAATAAAAGATCAAAACGAGAATTATTAAAGGCCAGAAACTATAAGAAATGCAAACAATTACCTAAAATTGCAAATCCACGATGAATAATTGAAGATCTGAGCTCGTAATTCTCTTGAGACATGTCCAACTGAAACAGTAGGAGTTGGGAAATTGATATTATTTATTATTATTATTATTACCATACCATTACCATTATTGTTATCATCTGAACTCTGAAGTGATAAGAAACGACGCCGTATAAAATAATTGATTGAATTTCCAATATTTTAGAAGTTATTTGGTTTGAATAATTTATTTATCAACTGATAAAAGTTTATATCATTATATTTTTTATTTTTTGATTCATAATTTCTTATTTATTATTTTTATTAAAATTTTTGTTATTTTGTATGTCATTTTTAATCACTTGAATAATTAATTATATAATTACTTCAAAGTTAGTTCATAATGGAATTTGTTTATAATTGAGTTAAAGGTAGAACTGATAGAGAAATAGTTTAGTAAAAAAAGAATGAGTTCAATAAGTTTATGGAGTCGGGTTCGAACTTCGAACCTTGATATGCTCGACGCTAGTCAACATGTTTGACTCGTTTTGTAATCGAACTTTAGGGCATTCACTATTATCGATTTTAAGGTGGTGTAACGTCACACGTCAATATCTATCTCACTTTTCAATTATTTAATTTTTTTACTATGTCTCTAACTCATTTTTAACTGATCCCATTATTATAATATTATTCTTTAATGGATCAGACTATCATAATACTATTTTTTGTATTGTATAATGCAAATGACTACTCCTTCCGTCCCACTTAATTAGACTGAATTTTCTTATTGAGTTGTCTCATTTAATTAAATACATTTCCTTATTTAGTAAGTTTTAAAACACAAAACTCACTTATCAAAAGCTATTATAACTAAATATTGATATGCGTGCCAAAATCAAATGTGTCTAATTAAGTGAGACGGATGGAGTATTTTTTATTCTTCTATGCTGGTAGATATTTTGTTACCTCTATCTTCTACATCTACCTCATTTTTTTCTTCACAATCCCTCTACTCCATCCACATCACTTCTACCTTCTTTTCTACCTCCCACAATAGATGCTCTTAAAACAAGCCAAATTTAACCTTGAATGTTTGAATATCTAATCAAAATAAGTTCAACTTCATGCTTAAATATCTCCTACCAAGTATCTAGCCACTCGAGCTCAAACTTGATTGTTCGAATATCTAATTATATCCAATTCGAACCAATCAATATCAAGCTCGACTCGTATCAAGTACAACCATATCCTCATCTTTTGAGCTTAGAATGGAAGCGAAATTGGCTACTCGTTCCAAAGTCCTCGTTTTAATTTATTTTTATGGTCTCGGTCCCGTATGAGATTTTGAGGGTCCCGAATCTTGAAATGTGAATTTTTTTTTACTGACAATCTATAAAACTACTCGGTTGTCAAAAGATACATGTGAAAAATGCTCAAGTTTTAAACTACATATAAAAAACAATCAAATTACACATGAACATCCTAATTTAACCTTGTGAACATTGGAGTAATGTAGTTGCGCAACATGTAGGCGCAATTCAACCTTTTTTTTTTTTACTTTTTTGTTTTGCTTTAACTATCCTAACTCATTCAACATTGGAGCAATATAGTAGCGCAACTTATAGGTGCAATTCTCTCTTTTTTTTTAAAGCTACAACAATTTACCTAATAAATGTCTTTTATCTACCTTTCATTTAATATAGTACTGTTCATTTAATATATCCCTAATAACTATTATCTTCTTCATTTTTCTTCTGCAACTTACGAATCCAAATTTCTTCAAATTTTTCATGAAGTTGTGAAAAAAGTTTTAGAGGACTTAAGAAGAGAGCAAGAAGAAAAAGAGAAGAAAAGGTAATTTGTCCATCATTTGTTAAAATCCTTTTAATTACTTTTACGTATATTTTCAAAACTTTTAAAGTTTAAAAATGAAGTATTATTTGAAAATTGTCAGATAGAAGTCTTTTGAGTGCTCGGTGCTACAATCCAAAGAAAAAGGAGAAAGAAATAGAAGAAAAGGTAATTTGTAAATAATTTTCATATACATGTTATTTTCTTGCATATATATAGATTGAAAAAATTGTAGAAAATTATGATATTCTCCCTCCTATTTAAAATATCTCATTATTCACTTTTTCTCATAAATGCAAAATACTGAATGTATCTCTTCACACATTGAAAAAATCTCGGTTAGGTGAACAAGATCTTGTGTCAGACACCAAATATGGCAAAAAGGACGAAGACTCCAACGGGAAGAATTCAAATCAAAGCTTCTCTCTCAACGGTCATATTTTATGAGAGAACTATAAATACCCGACACTTCTCACGCTTCAACAACGAACCGGTTACCCAATACTCTCAACTCGCTATCGCTATCTCTGCATTCAAGCTCTCAAGTTTTCAGTCAGAACACACCAAGCTCTCAGATTTCATTCTTTAGTGTTCTTAGCGATTATACTGTAACCGAAGAATAGTTTAGCATTAGATTAATTTCGAAGCTAGAAGTGATCAGAATACTCTGTATATCTAACCCACTGTGGTTGATCACTGTAAGAACTATTTCATCTCCATTAAGTTGGAAACCCTCGACTAACATCGAGTACTCGTGGACGTAGGAGTTTTTATCTCCGAACCACGCAAACCAAACCTCTGTCTCTCTCTCTTTATTTCAGTATTGATTATTCATTATATATCATCAACTGAATACTGACTAACAGAAAAGAGAAACATTGCATTAAGTTTTCTGAAGCAAACGAGTAAGATTTAAAGCCACCACATTCCGCACACTTAAGATATTAGTCCATCAGTCAAACACTCAGTGTAGACTGAAGGATTCCTATCTCTAAGTCATCTCTCTCACTGAAGTACCTCCCTTCAGTTCAGGAGCACTTAAAGTTTTTAATTTGCAAAAATTGACTGTGTATCCCCCCATACACTCAGTTTCACTCGTTTCGGGACCAACAGCTATATTGAAAATATATTCTACTGTAGGCTTGAGATTAATATCATTTTCGAGTAACCCCAAATAAGCAATTCATTTTCGTGTATATGCCTAATTTAATTAGCAATTCATAACTCCTATTAGCAACATAGAAAAATAAACACTATAAGTCACCCAAGCAAAGTCCCAGCGGAAGTCACCCAAGCAAAGTCCCAGCGTAAACACTAGGCGCGAGGGCCTAGCTAGGGCCAACGAAACACCAGCGCGACGCGAGGGCCTGGCGGAAGCACCTGGCGTGACCTTGGCGTGAGATCCCAGCGTAAGCACCCGGCGGAAGCACTAGGCGTAACCTTTGCGCGAGATCCCGGCGAAACACCCAGCGCTAGGGCCAGCCGGAAGCACCAGGGCGAGCGCCCGTGCGCAAGGCTGCCGCCGTAAAACTCAAACCCGAGTAAAAAAAATGCAATTCAATAATATCCCTAATTCAAACTATATCAACCAATTTCAAGGAGCAATTCAAACTAATTTCAAGCAATAATTTAAAAAACTGTTAAATAATTCCTAAATTATATAAACCCTAATTACAACAATATATACTATATTTATAATTAAACATCAAATTAAAAACTAACATGTGAAGAAGAATAAGAAGAAAAATTACTGGTTGGTGTTGGGGCAGGGAGACTTCCGCCGTGTGGTCCCGTAGATGGTATCCCCAACTCTAGGACAAAAGAAAGTGATAGATGAAAGAGATATGTGAGGTTAGTTATATTATTTTATTACTTTTTAAAATTTATTTCTTCTTTTCTTTTTATTCTTAAATTGATTTATTGTCCTTGTGAGCACTTCTTGCATTGACTAAAAGATATGAGTATTTTTGACATCTACTCTAAGCAAACTGAGTATTTTAATTTTACCCCCTTTTTTTTTATCTCAGTTTCAATCCTGAGTGCAAATATCCCAAACGGAATCAAAAATCTCGATTTTACAAAATTAAATTATATTCATTTTAGAACGAAACTTTTAAAGCCAAATTATGATAACGCGCTACCAATCTCAAATATTTCAACTCAAAATATCGACTTTCGTTAGGACTCGAATTGAGATTTTGTAGGTCAATCAAAAGAGAAATTTTAAAAAATAACATTTTTTTTTTCACTACATCAATAATCAAGCCGAATCTTGTACTCCCTTCGTCCCAACTAGCTTGAGTCGTATTCCTTTTTGACCCGTCCCAACTAGTTTGAGTCATTTCCTTTTTAGGAAACCTTTATTACACTCACAAATTTAAATAATATATATTTCTATCATCACTTTATACTTTAAACATACACTCAATATACACTCATTAACTCCTTAATTCATGTGCCGAAAAGAAGTGCCCCAAGCTAGTTGGGACGGAGGGAGTATATTATAAGAGATTTGCCTTTCTATTGATTTATGCGGATCGGATCAAAAATAATTATTAAATGAGACCATTGATGAATAAAAAAAGAAAGTTTTTATTGATTATACTTTTTATTTTTTATGAAAAGAATTAATATTTTTCTTGAATGATTCGAAAAAAATGGACTCGAATCTAACGCGAGAATGATTTGAAAGATCTAAAACAAAAAATAATACTAATATTTACTAGTAACATTATAATGGAATGAGTCAATCAATAAAGATTGATCCGAAATGTAATTCAAATCCAATAGTTGGTGATCGAAATTCTCACTCCTGCGGCCCTACTCATCTTCATCTTTATGTTATTTCTTTTGGCAACGCATGTGAGGAGGAATCCAGCAACCATTTCCATACACATACACAATCCACTTTTGCCGTTCTTGCCTTTTCTCCTTTAATCCTACAAAATGGAGTCTCCTTTTTATTTACCAATGCTATCAAATTCTAAGTTTATCTTTTAATTCTTGCTCATATTTAGGCAACCCATTTCCTAGCAAATATTTTTATCTTCTTCTTTCTATCTACTAGCTAGGCAGAATAAGATACTCACCGCTACCGCGTGTGTATCGCATCGCAGGCAATATTCCTCGCAATATTGGGAATCACACTTTCACTCTCTTTGTGAAATCATGACTGGAAAGCTGGCGTTCTGGCTTTTCAACCCTAACTTTGAATAATAATAGTAGCACGAATCTCTGCTTTGGCTTCAATCTCTACAGAGATGAAAACAATCTTTCTACACCGCATTTGAAATTGTTTTGTTTGTAAGGGGATATATGGGATCTTTCAGTGGATTAGGCGTTGGTTTGAGTTTCGTTTACGGTTTCATTCTGATCGGGATTTTTGCAGAGCTTTGCTACCTGCTATGGCGGAAGAAGAGAACGGTGTACTCCACTGACTCGAAAATCGATAATCTCGAGAAATTCGAGAAATTCTCGTTTCGGCTGTGTTGGAAGAATGCCGGCTCCGTTGGCGGCGGCGGAAGCAGCCGAGAACTGACGAACTCAATGAGAAGTCATCTCGAGCGAGAGGAGGATGTGGAGAGCAAATCGGATTCATCGGCGAAGGGTTATGGCCAGGAAGGTGTGGAATCGGAGCTGATGAGACTGCACAACCTGTGCGGGCCGCCGCGATTCCTGTTCACAATCAAGGAGGAAAGCAGAGAGGATTTGGAATCGGAGGATGGCAAATCGATAATTAGCAACTGCAAGAGCTTCGGCATTGGCAGCCCTATGCCGTCGCCGGCAGTTAGGGTATCAAATCAATGGAGCGGCGAGGCGGAGGCGAACATATTGCGATGTTCGCCGCCGCCGACGTTCAAGTTCCTGAAGGAGGCGGAGGAGAAATTCATGAGCAGATTAGCGATGGAAGAAGCTGAGAGGAAGATGAAGAGGAAGGAAGGTTCATTAAATCAGGAATCCAGTACTAAGGAAGTAAACTACGACGTATCGTTAGTGAAGCTGAGTAAAGCTGCAGCGCAGGTAATGCCGTTGTCTTCTTCTCCACTCCAGTGAGCCATTTTACTGTATATGTTGGAGTTCCTATTTGCATATCCAGCAATGGATGGAGATGATAAACTCGGTCTAATTTTCTTTCCCTATTTACTTTTAATTTTTTTTTTGTTGGGTGTAAAGGAAATAAACAAACCAATATTGATGTGATTATTTATTTATTAATTTAATTAAAGATGGGAAGCATTAACAATTGAGTACTTGTTATCAAATCAATGTTTAGGCCATGTTTTCCCAAGTCATGCCAGCTGCTATTTTTATGCTTCAGGTGAAATTATCAACAGTTTTTATTTGCAGTGATTTTGTTGGTATAAATCTATATAAAATGAGATAATAATGTGATTATTATTAAATATTTAATAAATTTATATTATATAAAATTAAGAAACATCACAAGTGTTAACCTTTATCTAGTAAAAAATGAATCATTATTAGTAAGACGTATTAACATGAAAAATGGATCGTAATTAACGAGATAAATGCAATACATTTATGACCTTTCTCTTTTCACATTACAAGTCAATTTTTTTTTATCACGTGAAGCATTCCACTCATTGCACATAATTAAATTGACAATAATAAATCAAGTGAAACCTAAACATTATTAACAATGTATTTAGTTTGCATGATTTAATCTCGAGATATGTTTTATAACTTATTCGATTAGAAAGTCTATGTTCGAGTCATAATCTCTAAACAATATCATATAGGATTAGTCATGAGTTTGAATTTTGGTCTAACGCATGTCACAAAATTAATCTCGATAATTTCAACTCATCTCAATCTCAATTAATATCGAATCCATTAAATATTGACTAATCAAACACCTCATAAATATATAATACAATTTAAGTCAAATTATTTTATTAAAATATGTATTGAATCAAACTAAATAATAATTTTATAGACGTAAATATTATCCATTAAAGTAGTCACATATTTTTCATAAAGGACGCTGATCGGAAAATTAAATGAGAATTACTTTAGTGTAATAGAGAAAATATCTAATAAACATCTACTAAAGTTCATAGCACCCTTAATTATACTCCCTCCGTTCCAATAAAAATGTCAAATATTCCGTTTTGGGACGTCCCATTAAATATGTCTTGTTTCATTTTAGGAAATAATAAGGAATTTTTAAATAAGTTTGTACTACTAAATAAAATACTTAAAACTCTTAATTGAACTCATTAATTAACTCTAACTTAAAGCCCAATACACTACCGACCCAATACCCAAAATTAAGATTACCCACCCTCATAAATCATAATGCACTTAGAATTATCTACCAAAACCCTAACCCTATCCATCCCTATCCCTGCTCTCTTGTTGAAAGTAGCGCCTCACTCGTTCATTTCTTCATCTCTTCATCTCTTCATCTCTGCCCTAACGAAGCTGCCTCTCATTCCAAATCTCTATCTCTATCTGCCATTCCCCTAGCCCTATCTCTGCCATTTCAGATATGTGTCTCTCCCATTATCTTTGTGCTAGATCTGGCGGTAATCCTTAATTCTTATCTGGTGGCTACTCTCTGCGATCCAAGCGGCGTTGTGTTCTCATGACTTGCTCGAAGAGATGCACCAGCTTCTCTCTCCACCCTAAAGAGAAGACTGGAAATTAATCATGTCGAAAGTCAGCTTCTTCATAAGCGGCATTACTGAGATGTAGTGACTGGCTGAGGTGCAACCTGATCTCATGATCCATTCTTCCCACATACTTTTTGAGGCCTGAGGGCTGAGGGCTTCTTCAAGGAGACTAGGAGAGGATTGCTCAATAATTATAATTGCATTCATTTAATTATTTTCTCAAAAATTAATTAAAATAATTTATTTTTAATTAATTTAAATAACAATAAAAGAAATTCAAAAAAATGCATAATGATTAAGTATAATTATATGTGGGAAATTGGATTAAACTACGTCTTTAAGGATTAAAGTAGCAACTTTATCTCTTTTTAAATGCAATTAGATACAGTATAAAATAAAGTACCAAAAGAGTAAAGCCAACGTGGATGACAAATGGATGTGCGACAAAGCAGTGCCTTGAACTTGAAGAAAGGAATATAGGTTGTAAACATTAACATAAAACTATTATTGCTTTTATTATCTCTGTATGTTTATAAAATTATTATTTATTTTGAACAAATCACTTTATTCGTTTCATTTTTATAATATAACTAAAAATAATAAATTAATTGAACCTCAATTCTCAAACAACACTTATTACACACAATATTTAATTAGTAAAATCAAATTGTTACTTATTTTGTTATCTTTAAGTCATGCACCAATTATTATATATCACGAGTGGTGCAAAAGGCACACGCCACGAATATTAACATAGGAATTACTATATATGTCCGTTATTTAATCTAATACTCATCATCTACACTAATACACTCTCAAAATAGAACCAACATTTGTAATAACCAAGAATATTGAGCAATCAATCATCAATGAGCAGCACAGGCCAGGAAGAGTGTATAGTCCAACTAAACACGGACGACCCGAACAACATCGGGTCGTCTCCGAGTTGGGTGAGCCAAGTGAAGTGCGAGCTCACCAAACTCCCCGAAACTCGTTCCGCGGAGTCGAAACGGTGGAAGAAGTACTCGATGTACCGGGTTCCGCGGAGCGCGAAGGAGCTCTGCATGGAGGCCTATCAACCCCAGACGGTGTCGATAGGGCCCTACCACCACGGGGAGCCGCAGCTGCAGGGCATGGAGGAGCACAAGCAGCGCGGCTTCCTCACGTTCCTTGAAAGGTCGAAAAAGCCCCTGGAATGCTACCGGAATGCCTTGGCGCCGGTGGTGGAGGACCTGGCGGAGAGCTACCAGCAGCTGCAGGCCAAGTGGAGGGAGGACAGGGAGGCGTTTCTCCGGGTGATGATCGTGGATGGGTGCTTTGTGTTGGAGATAATGCGAGCCGCGACGGCTAAGGCGGCGCCGGTGGGGTATGCGGAGAATGACCCCGTGTTCAGCAAGCATGGGAAGTTAGGGTTCGTGCCGTATGTGATGAGGGACATGCTGATGCTAGAGAATCAGCTTCCGCTTATGGTTCTGTCCACGCTGCTCTTTGTGGAAGACGGCGGCGTTCTCATGTCTGATGGCTTCTCAACCGTAAGTAAACCTTTCATGTTTGACGATTAAATTTTATTTTATTTTTAATAAATACTACTTACTGCATGAATATTTGTTACATTTTGGGTCTATTTAATTGAAGTGCGTGTATTATAAGTTAAAAGTTTAAAGTGTAATAAACATTGATAGACGACTAAAAAAATATGTAACAAACATTTATGGAATGAAGAAATATTTAAAATAATTATTTTTATTGAAAATGAATTTAATATTTTTTTAGTTGTGGATTCTGTAGGATTTTTATAAACTTTTAAAATTTGGGGTATTCAATTCAAATTTTACAAAGTCCTTCAAATTCTTGAGGTATTCAATACAAATTTTAGAAAGACTTTTAAAATCTTTAGGTATTCAACAGTTTATAAACTTTAATAATCTATGGATTGTCATAGATTCTCTTTCAAAAATATATATAAATTATACTATACAAAATCTCTCCTAATAACAGAGATTTCAACGGATTCTCTCAAAAAAATTTACAAACTCACGACTAGGGATGACAATTTAGCCCCGCCTGACACAAGTCTGACCCGACATCAATATAATTGATATATAAATTGTAAATTAAATATAATATAAATATTATTATTGTAATTAATATATAAAAATATAAATTAATATATATTAAATAAAATATACAACTAATAAATTTGAATTTAATACTTATTTACATTTAAAAATATAAAAAATATTAAAATATATAAAATGTAATTAAAAATTAATTATATATTTTTTATGTATTAAAAATAAAAAATATCTTAAAAAATTAATTAAAAAAATTACGGATCTGGCATGAGTCCACCCGATTCATATGGGTCTGGGCTTGAGCCTAATTTTCTGGCCCGACTGGGTCATGGTTCTGTACATATAACCGCGGGCCGGATCTGGGCATAGGGAAGTCCAGCCCAGGCCGACACATTGTCATCCCTAAACCCGACCCTCTTTTTCCTATTTCGAGCCCTTATTAGGAATGATAATTTTACACGATCCGACTCAAATTTGTTCAAGCCCGACCCGATGACGTTATAGTCGGGTTTTGGTTAATGTTTAGGCCCGACCCAAATATTTAAATATCTTATATTAAAACATAAATTTAAAATAATATAAATATAATTATTATTTTTAATGTGTAATAAAAATAAATTAATAGACATATTAAATAAAATGTATGAACAAAATAATATAAATATCATCATTGTTATTAATGTATAATAAATATAAATTAATAGACATATTAATGAATATTAAAATATATTTTAAAATAAATTAATAGTATATATTTTTAAATATGATAAAAAATAATAAAGTAAAAATAAAATATGGATGTCCGCTCAATCCACATGGGCCTAAACTTGGCCTTAAATTACAAGTTTGGTTGGACCATGAGTCGGGCTTGGGCCCATCAACAAAACTGCATGTCGGGATTGAGTATATGGAAGTCCGGTCTAACCCGACCCATTGCCATCCATATCCCCGTATTCTATAAAAGTCTATGTAAAAAATGTATTTTACAATCCTATCAAATCTATGAAAATTCATGTAAATTAATATAAAAGTCTGTAAAACTCTACAAAGACTCTATGAATTTTCTAAATCCAAAAAAATTCTAAAGAATCCACTGCCAATACACCCCTAAATTGAAAAAGAATGGTAAAATTTGTTTTGTCAAACTGAAAACTATTTACGCCAAAATCAAATCTTATCTTCATTAATTTATTTTCTTGTAGTATTAAATTGATTTGATCTTGTACTTGTGCATTGCAGAAGGAAAAATTGAGCATGCTTGTACTGGAGTTCTTTTGTCATAAGCAGCAGGAAATCGACAACAAAATCGAAGAATACGAAACATGCGCGCACATATTAGACTTGTACAGGAGGAGCATGCTCCTCCTGTGCATGTGCAGGGAGAAAACACAGCCCAATAAGAGGAGGATTTCCGATTGCCTCCCCGGGCCGGGTCCGGGTCCGGGTCCCAGAGCCTCCAAAAACGGTGCTGACCAGTACATCAGGTCAGCAACGGAACTGAAGGAATCTGGGATCAAGTTCAAAAAGAGCAACACATGCCACTTGAACAACATCTCATTCCACAGGGGCACCCTGCGGCTGCCCTGGATCGTGGTGGACGACGTGCTAGAGTCGCAGTACCTGAACATGATAGCGTATGAGCGGCTCCACGTGGGGGCGGGCAACGAAGTCACGGAATTCGTGTTCTTCATGGACAACATCATCGACAACGACAAGGATGTAGGGCTGCTGCACTCCAGCAAGATCATACAGAATGCGGTCGGGAGCGACAAGGCCGCCGCCGACATGTTCAACAAGTTGTCGAGGGACGTGACGCTGGATCCCGACGGGGCCCTGGGCGTGGTGCAGACGCGCGTGGCGGAGTACTGCGAGGAGCTCGTGCCCAAGTGGATGGCTTACGCTAAGCATAACTACTTCACTAATCCTTGGGTCAGCCTTTCAATATTTGCAGCTATTTTCCTCTTTGTCCTAACTGGGATTCAAACAGTCTACTCTATCCTAGGTTATTATTTTCCTAAAAATTAATTTATTTTAAATTTTAATAATATTATAAAGCATTGAGAATGAGAGTATGCTACTACTTTCACATTAGTGGTACATTATTGTTGTATTTTTATTGGTATTTCACCCCTGGTTTGTTTGTTGTAAGTGTGTGAGACCTGTTTTGTTTTGTTTTGTTTTGTTTGATATAGCAATTATATATTAATGTTTATAGGTTATTATAAAAAAAACAAATCTTGCACGTAGAAAAAATAAGAAATATGAGATGGAAGTTCCACACGAAAGACTTACACTCACACTCGAATTGCGTAACTTTTTAATTCTAAACTTATGCAAGCTCGGCCTCCCCGGCAACAAATCCAAAAAAACACGTGACAATCTGAAATTGATTGTTATTTTAAGGGGTGGTTTTATTTTAATGATAAATTATATATTTATAAAATATAAGATTAATTGTTTAAAATATAAATTTGTTAAATTAGCTTAAAATTAAGAAATATGTCAAAAATACTGTAGTTTTGATTATTTTTAATTTATCATATCATAGAGAAGCACTATATAATTACTCTATTCGTCCCCATAATAACCATCCACATTACTTTTTGAGATGTCTCACTTTTTTTTATAAAAATTAACCCATCAAGTGTTCATTAATTTTTCGTATAATATACAATTATTGAATATTCTATAAAAACAAATAGAGTAAATAAAATGTGTTACTAAAGAGCACAACGTATATAAAATTTATGCATTTTACATTTTTATACAGTACCAACAAATTCCCTTAATGGGCCTCGCTAATTCAAACTCCGGCCCATCCAATCAACACTCTCAATGGGCCAAGTTATTATAAATTCCGGCCCATCAAATTCAAACCCTCATAATTTGAACTACAAAAAGCGGAAAAGGCTCCCGCTTCACTCTCATTTTCAAATACGCCCTCTCACTCACGAACACAAACGATCTTCATTTCTTCTATCAAAAATTCAAAGCACAATTAAGCGAAAGGAAATGGCGACCAATTTTGGAGTGATGGATGCAGCATATTTCGTTGGAAGATCGGAGATTCTCTCGTGGATTAACTCTACTCTCCATCTCAATCTCTCCAAAGTCGAAGAGGTACGAAACCTAGCTGATAATCTCTCCACCGTGTGTGAATAATTTCTAATTAATCGCGAGATGTGAATTCAGGCTTGTACCGGCGCCGTCCACTGCCAGTTGATGGATGCGGTTCATCAGGGAGTGGTTCCGATGCACAAAGTTAATTTCGACGCCAAGAATGAGTACGAGATGATCCAGAACTACAAGGTGCTTCAGGATGTGTTCAACAAGCTTAAAATCACTAAGGTATTTAGTTGTTTTGGTTCTTCGTTTTTGTTAAGGAAACTGAAGGTTTATGTTTGAGCTACTCTTATGTGCCGTTTTGTTTCTTCCGTGGTTAGATTTGTGGTGTTAGGTTTTACTGTTTGAGAATTCATTTTTTTTGTGATTCCTTGTGGATGAAAATGATGAGAGATATATATTGGTGTTGACTGTTGAGTGCAGCACATAGAAGTGAACAAATTGATTAAAGGAAGGGCGCTGGATAATCTGGAATTTATGCAATGGATGAAGCGTTATTGTGATTCTGTCAATGGAGGACAATTGAATAGGTAAGTCTTTTACCCAACGATGAATTTCCCCATCTTGCATTGGCTATGATAAATTCAACCAAGACAGGATAACCTTTTATGGGTATGAGCTAGGTAATATTGTAAGCCATCTAAAATCAATTTGAAGATTTATGTAGCTATATTTTTACCTGTTTTAGCGAGTTAGGGATTTTCTTCTTGTACGACGTTGTATACTTATTTAACAAAATCTGTTATTTTCTCCCTTTTCTAATGCTTTTTGGGTAGTATAGGTACAATGCTTTGGAAAGAAGAGAGGCCTGCAAGGGTGGGAAAGAGCTGAGCAAGAAACCTTCAGCTAAAAACTCAGCCTCTGTACACAAACAAGCCAATCACAGTGGTAGAAGGCCTGATGTTGCAACGCGGTCTGTTATTCCAGCAAGACCACCTTCAAGTAGTGGGAGTTCTGGCTGCTCTGAAGCGGAACGCGCAATGTTTGAGGAACAGGTTACAACTTCTATTCGGTACTCAATGTTCAGTGAAGCTGATGAACATTTACATCCTTCTAACTTTTACCCGCCCGCAGATCACAAAGCTCAAGTTATCAATTGATAGTCTAGAGAAGGAAAGGGACTTCTACTTTGGCAAACTGAGAGATATTGAGATCTTCTGCGAGAACCCCACTATCGCAAAAGTACCGGTATTGCTTCAACAAAATACTTCAATGGAATTAGCTTTCATGTATGATGAGTGCATTCTCGTTAATTTTAATATTCGTTGCAGGAGGTGGAAGCAGTGAAAAGGATTCTATATGCTGCAGAAGATGATGATGCACCAGTCGTTGCAGAAGCTGGGCAGGAAGAGGAACTACAATCAGGTGTCTCGTCCGAGGAGGAGAAGCATAAATCCGATAGTCAGAAGAGGAAAAGCATTGTCAATGTTGAGGTCGATGTGGCTGCTAGCAACACGTTGTCTCCGAGGCAACGTTTATCAGAAGCCTCTGATGTCCACTGCATTGGATCTCACTGATCACATCTTTTATTCATCATCATTTGGCCTTGTGAGCATCTTGTTTGCTATAACATATATAAGAAAATTCTCGCATCTTTGTTGATAATAATTCTTATCATCAGAATATAATATAAAATGTAAAAATTTGATCTTGAACGACTTTTATATGCAAAAGGACTACTCTGAAGTGTATAAAGTGTTGTGTGATGTTGACTATGCTAATAATGTCGTAAATTAGACTATGTTTGGTATTCATGATACGATTTTCATCTTAAGATAATTGTTCTATAATTAATAATTATATATTGTTCTATAATTAATATAATTATTAATTATAGAACAATTATCTTAAGATAAGTATCATGTCATGATATCAAACATAGGTTAGCATTATCAAAATTTGGACAATCAAGACTTGTATAAGTATCATGTCATGGTATCCATGGCTATAAACCCATTAGTCTTATTTCATCTCTTTCTCGCAAGTGAAGCAATTTATATTAGAACTTGGAATTCGAAACCATTTTAATAGACCTATTTTTTTTTTTTTTTCTTATTTGGTGATTCTAACACGTTAATTTTCTGCAATATAAATTACTGTTTTACAACACGTGGTAATTTTCTGCAAAATCTTACCAGCGATACGACCCAAACTGTGACATTTATAATTTATAACCATGGATAATGTTATTGAGGAGTGGTAGACAATTAATTGTCCGTAAACTATAAAAATATTATTGTCATTATCATAATTTTTTAAGTTACCATATCTCAAGTGACATTTCAAAAAATTAGAGGAGTGATTAATCCAAAGTCAACATTCATATTTCTGGTTCAGATCACATACTCATTTAATGCAAGTTATTTAATTGATTCAGTTTCGAGTTAGTATGAATGCGATTGTGATACTATTGCTACCACCACAAAATAGTGTTCAATATCAATCGCCTTAGTAGTAAATAAACCAAACCCCAACCTCCAACCTCGAATCGAGTTCAATTTTTTATTATGAGTTAAACTTGAGTCAAATGGTATTCGGTTCGAAAGATTCACAAACATATTCAAATAAAATCTATAAAAGTTGAGCTTATAATAATTCGTGAACTCTATTCACGAGCATGTTCACAAATTTAAAAAACGAATCGATCTTTGAACAGTGTGTAATTTTATATATGAACTTGTCTAATTAATATAAAAATATATATTAACTCAAATAATATAATAAATGAATTTTTTAACATGTTCAAATTTGAATACTTAACGAAATCGAGTAAAGTTCGAGCCCAAATTCAAATTCACTATTAAATCGAATAATAAATTCGAGCTTAATTTTAATTTATTGAACCAAATTCGAGTTTGGTTTACAAAGCTCAAGCCAAATTTGAACCTTCATCAAATTTTCATAGGAACCAAACTCAAGCATGAGAATATTCGATTCAATTTCATTCTATTACAACCCAACCAATAAACCACTGAAAAATCTCCCCCAACATTAATTACAAAACAAACAAGTGAAGCTCCTCATATCACTAATTATATACGATCCCAACCTCCCCATCTACACTGCATTTACTTTTCCAAGTTTTCAAAACAGTTAGCTGTTAGGAGTTGAGAGAAAGAATCACAAATACATATACAAACCCACATACTACAAAATTCAAGATTTGCAAACCACATATAATACACAAACTATATGAACAAAAAAATCCCTTTGCCAGGGTGTCATTTATTTGAAATATTACAATTAACTATGACAGTTTATGACAGATGATGAGTTATTTAACCTTTACAAACACAGATTAAAGAGAACCAAAAAAAAGAGAGCAACTAAGTTCTTTCTAATTCTCAGAGCTTAATTGTCAGTACAGAAAAGGTTATTTGTGAACAGAAGAAAGTGAAACAAAATTGAGTACCTGGGCAATATTTTGTGAATAAAGAGTATTATTCTACTTCTGATTTTCCTAATTTATGCACATGATCTCCATATTCTACCCTCCAAAGAAATAACTATTATCGAGACATCGTCGTGGTAGCGCCTCCGATCCCCTTGCGGTATCTCGAGTAGTTCATGGAAATCCATGCCTGAAACAAAGGGAGCTTCAGTTTTTCTCCATTATAAGTTTATAACAGACATAAAGAGACCTTTTCTTTTCCTTCTCGGTGAAAATAAACACGTACCAGCCCTTTTCGCTGCTCGGAAGAGCAATTCTTCGACGAGATGCTGTGCAGGGTCACCTTCCGGTGACCAAGAAATGAAGAGTTCGACTTCGGACACAGCCTCTTCGTTCGTGAAGTACTGGTAAAGCCCGTCTGATGACAGTATGAGGAACCTATCCTTCGGCCCTAGTTGGTGATGGTAGAGGGATGGTGTGCAGTTTATGTACGGAGACTCTCCAACGAAGTCGATTCTAAACATCTCAAGAAGTGCATTATTCCACTTGGGCTGCAAAAGCAATATTCAAATTGGGAAAGCAACATCAGAATCAATCTTGTTGAAGGCACAAAGGTATACTAATAGACTAAGATTTTAGAAGAATAAGTAACATATGAAAAGTAGTTGCAGTCAACTTCACTACTCCTAAAGGATGAAAGATTCTTGGTGAGGTAGGCCTATTCACAATTTTCTTCTCGTTTTTTCACCGTGATCGACTCCATTCACGTAGTTCAATTAAACTAAATTTCGATAATCTACTTTCGATCAAATGAAAGGCCATCAAAATCCCACTACAAGATTCCAATAGGCAAAGCAATAAAGTTAATGCAAGTAAGAGATCATGAGCATTTTTTTTTGTGCTTGGCTTGTACTAGGTATGCATAAAAACCTAAAGGAACACAATATTCATTTTGAACATTTTTCTACTAGGATCAGATGCAGAACTACAAGTACACATTGCAGAATAGAGAAAACGATGCTTTATCTAGTAAATATTGATGGGGTTCTCCACAACCACTAGGAATATGCTTATAAAGATCATACCTGCTTGAGAAAGCCGGCACCAAAAGCTCGGGTGACCTTCAACGAGCCTTTCACGCGTTCGTTCATCACAGCAGAAGCATCATCAGCATGCTCATTCCTAATTCTTGCAACTTCCTGTAAACAACAATATCAAAATTGATCGATCAACAAATAAAGGAACTCAAAAAGGCTAATTCTTATCAAGATCCCCTAAGAAAGTGGATGGATTAGAGCTATACCTCTTCAACAGAGGTGCTATGGTCCATAGTAAGCTGCAAAGCAGCTAAGCTAGGTTGAGGATTGGTCAAATCATCATCATCATCCAAATCCTCAAGATCATACAATGTTTCTTCATTGATCCTCTCCAAATCTTGGCTCCAAAGATCGGGCTCTTTCTTCCTACCCAGAACGGCTCGACTATCGCCCACATTCATCACATACACATCTTCCCCCTTCATCAGCATCACAAGAACACAAGAGCCCATCAAAGCCAGCTCAGGGTTCTCCATTACCATCTTATCAGCAATGTCCAAATAGGCTTCCTCAGTCTTCTTGAGTGCTTGAGAGAGAGCCTTAAGCACATCTGCGTGATTTGTCGCCCCCGTTGCTTTCGACCTCAGCTGCTCCTTCAACCTCCTATCAAGATCCAACCTTTCCCTATCCCATTGACACCTCCACGCCCTCTGATACTCCTCCCATTTCTTCGCTGCTCCACGGTACTTGTATTTCGAATTCCTTCCCCTCTTCTTCCTATAGCACAAGTCCCCAGCAATCATATCACCATCTCCACATGGATAACTTTCTTGCTCTACACATCTTGAACATCCATCTTTAGTCCTATCCCTTGAGACATCCTCGTTTATGTCCGAGCTCGAATTCTCAGTTACAATAGAGGGATCCGTGATTGATAAGGAATCAGGCTTGTTACCATTATCATCCCAGAGTAAGCCTTTGAGCTCCTTACGCACAGCAGCATACAAATTAGACAGCAAATAGTCCGGTGCATCTGGGCCGTTGAATCCATCATAAATTCCCACGAACATCCACCCATGTTCCTCGGAGACAACAACGTGAACTCGATCCTCTCCCGCTTTCCCCTGCGCCCATTGCAGATTCTGGGTTTCGGTGGAGTCCTCGTCGTCTAAGCTAAATTCACTGCTGAAATTCACACTGCTGTTGACCGTCAGCTCGTTCTGCTTTTCGGAACCCACAATCCAGTCACTTTCCCTCATCGCGACGACGCCTTTGATCGGTGCAACAATGGAGTTCTGACCTCGGGAAAGCCCCTTGGAGAAGGCCCGCCTAAGGGCCCGAAGCAATGAGGCCTTCCTCGATCTATGGCGCAGCGCGAATCCGCCGTGGGAGTAGCTCCGCTGGAACTGATCGGAGGAGCCCTTCTCGAGAGGGCCCGAGAAGATCCCGCGATCGAGAGGGCCCGACATGAAGGCCCGCTCGATGGGGCCCGACATGAATCCCCTCTCGACGGGGCCGGAGGTGGGGATGAGGCCCGAATTGGAGAACGGGCCGGAGTGGACGGAAGGGTTCCTGGGAATGGGCTGGAGAGGGATGGAGGCGAAGGAGGTGGATCCCTCGAAGGCGGAGGCCCGGTCGATACTGTTGTAGGAATAGACGTCGAGAAGAGCGGTGGAGAGCGGAGTGGAGGTGTTGGCGCTAACGGAAGCGCCGGAGATGGACCTAAACGTCGTCGTGGGGGGGTCGTCGGACTCGGAGTGGACCTTGGATGAAGAGATGCGGGCCAATTCGGGGCGTATGTAGCAAAAGGAATGGCCCAGATCGTCGAGCGGGTCGGATATGACCATACCCGCCGCCATCACCTTCCTCCTCCGGCGGGCCTCGTCGGCAGTGGGTCCCACTCCGGTGAAGCACACCGTTAGCTTGCCCACGCCGTTGCCCATTTTTTTTATTTTATTTAAATATAAACAAAAATATATTATATAGAGGGACGAGCGCAGAAGGTCTCCTCTTGATTTTTCAATCTCATTTCATTGCTAGCGAAAATGTGAAAGTGAGCAAGTAAGCAAGTTTGTGAGAGCATTGAAAAAGAAGGAGAGAGAGAGAGAGATAGAGATAGAGAGATGGAGACGTTGACTTTAGCAGTGACTTGTTTGATTGAGGTAATAAAAACAGAGGACTCCGAATCACGGCCAACGCCAACCTCGATGCTTTCCTCTCTTCCATTTATTATTCTTATTATTTTCAATTTTCTTTTCAGAGTTTTCTAAATCAGTTGATGTTTAACAAAATTATTACGGTATTTTCGCATGCTCAAGCTCGGTTTGTTGGATATTTAATAATATTATTTTTGAATTTTGAGTCGAGTTCGACTTGTTTAATATTTATATTAATAATTTTTGAATTTGAATTTAAATTCAAGTTTCAATTTGAACTTGAGCTTGTATAAAAAAAATTATTTTAAAAAATCAATCATTTTAATTTGAAATTTGGCTAAATGTTGGTTGAAAGCTATAATGTTATATTACATGCTCGATTAAAGGACCGGTAACATGTTTGCGAACAAATGAACTAAAATATATCCACAAACTTAACGAGCCGATCATTGTTAAATAAAAGTATCTAGCTTGAAACCAATATCAAACTCATCTCATTTACTATTGAATCAAGATAGACTAATGAAGGGTCAAGATTCAAACTAATTAATTAAAATACATGAAAATAGACTAATGAAGGGTCAAGATTCAGTTCTCACTAAGCAGAGAACAATAAATATAAAACTAAATACTCTGAAAGTTTTGAGTATAAAAGTTAGATTTGTCATAAAAAATAATAAGTGATGGCTAAATGGGAAATCCAAAAGTCAAAACTGGGGTATTATAATAAATACAGTAATTAAAATATTAAATATTAATGGAAAACAGTTTCAAATGCCAACAGCTTGGATCTACTGTGCTACGTACCACTGTTATACAATACAACCTATACCGAACACGTGTCACTCTTAAATTATGAAACGCATTAACGCATTTTATTATTATATTAATTTCCCCAAATTTTACCTATTTATAAAATTTCTTCTATTTTTCAGATTTTTTACTTTATCTTTAATAAATATATTAATTTATAAAAGAATTTAATGATAATAATTTTCAATCAATTAAAGTTGATGTTTCATTTTATATTAATGATATGTATATAAAAGTTATATTTGCATCGTACATCATTCAGAGAATGTTATCGTAAAAAAAAATATAAATTGATGTATTTATTAAATAAATTAAAATATTATATTTTTTATGAAGTATACAAACTTTGAGACAAATAATCTATTACTATTAATACAATCATAAAAGAAAATACCTAAATTCTAGTATCGAATAATATATCATGTTTATCTTACGAGATCAGACTTAAGAAACAAGGTTTTAATTAATTAACCATTTAAAGTAATCTCAAACCCGCATCTAAATCAAATTAATCCAGATTTTGCATGCACATTCTATGAAATTTAATATCTGTGTATATTTGTTTGTAGTTGGATTAATTTATTAGGATAAGTTACGTATTTAATTTAGTGAGGTGGAGTGGTTGTGAGATCACTAAATATATATTACATTTAATGCTATTTTAGTGTATTAGGTGGTTTGAGTTGAGCTTTATAAATATAAATATCATGTAG
Source organism: Leonotis leonurus (assembly GCA_026898415.1). Classification (NCBI taxonomy): domain Eukaryota; kingdom Viridiplantae; phylum Streptophyta; class Magnoliopsida; order Lamiales; family Lamiaceae; genus Leonotis; species Leonotis leonurus. The sequence goes on along the minus strand of JAPKLX010000037.1, from coordinate 999,930 downwards.
ACTTGTCTTTATTTTGACTTTACAACATTGACTAAACCGTAGACCATCCTCTAATAATTTAATTTAATTTAATTTATGTACAATTAAAACTTGGAAATATAAAAATATGATTGTTGTTAACACTTGATTGATGCATTTATTTAGTTTACCATGAATTAGCTAGTGGACCCTATTATAATATGGAAAAGCATTATGAATTATAAAACACACAAGTTGCATTAAATTAGTTGCTAGAGTTCATTTGGTTGTGTTGTTACATATATTTATCAACCCCTTCTATAAGTTAATTGATGTGTATTCTTGTAAAAATCTAAGTTTTAGATACTAACAATGAACTCATTGTTTTATATAAATAATTTTAGTACATTTTAAATCTTATATTGTATCATTGTGCATCATATATAGTGATAATGTATATATTTTTAAGTAATAGTATTATTTGATGCAATTTACATGATTTTGATGCATCATTAATTTAAATATCACATGGCAGTCATACAATTCAAATACTATTAATTTTATTGTCTAACATTTTGTGTTATATTAATAAAAGATTAACACATATTTTCTTTATATATACTCTAAATAATGAACTATAATTATGTCGCATGTCAATACAATATGAAATGTCATACGATTAGGCAAATACATGAAGTTTGCTAAATATTCATTCAATCCACACGCATATATATATATATATAGTGTGATAGTTATAAAATAATTAATAAAAACATTACAATATGTGAATATTATATCAATTATGACTGCAACTATATATGTTTTCTAATAAAGTTTACTGTAGCAACCGTTTGAACAATGAAGAAATTTCATGAATTATAATTTTGTATTGTTGTTAATTATAGTTTTTCCACAGCTGGAGCTTGTGTGGGTAACAAACATTGACTTTACCACTTAATTAATTGATCAAGTCTTTATTTGTCTACATTCAATAAATATATCACACTAATCAATTGGAGTACTTGAAGGTCACACTTATTACTCATTTTATTAATTAATTTATATCCATTAATTATATCGTAGACTGCAATTCAATCAATGCTATCAATTTATAATATTAAATACAATTCCTAAAATAATTTGACAAACTGTATTTCCTTTTCCGGACCGTTTCTATTTTATTTCCTTTATCTGAGTTTACTAATTCAAAAAAAGGAAGGTTTTTGAGAATGAATATTTTATTTTTCTATTTTTATGTATGTATTATTTTGTAGTATTGAATGAATTAAATGGGTATCCTAATTAATAAATCGAAAAAATTGAAAATTATTAAAAATTAATATTTATCTACAAGATACGCACATCTTTTGCTGATACATTACCTCCGCCTACCGTAGAAGGTTGATCATTTTTGTTCATCCCCTTCTTACATTAAATTATAAATTAAGTGAACTACTTCATTCGTCCCGTTAAAAGCGGTTTGTTTTTTTTTCTATGTTGTCTCATTAATATTAAATTGTTTCTCAAAATGACAAAAGGTAACTCTTCAAAATGTGTCGATCTCAGCATTTTTATACTACCTCTGTCCCAACTAAGATGGATCGTATTCCTCTTTTGGTCGTCCCACCAAAGATGAGTCATTAAGGACACATTTATTACACACACAACTTTAAATAATACTATATATTTCTACCATCACTTTATATTCTAAACATACACTTTTTATTTACCGTGCACAAAAAAGTGCTCCATCTTAATTGGGACGGAGGAGGAGGGTGTACTACTTTTTATTTTACGTGTTAAAAAGCTTTCAGAGGAAAGATGAAAATATTAAAAAACTTGCACATAAAAATTTTCAGCTTATGTAACAATTTGGGAATTAATTAATGTAGCTAAATGGTTTGGTTGTGGTAGATGTGAATACATGACATTCAATACAAAATTGTTATGATAGGGTTGGTTTTGGTTTCATTCTCCAAACAAGTTAGGCCAATTCACATCAATATTACACGTAACGCATGTTTAATTTGACTTTTTGGGACCCTAATTTGACAACTTTATGAGACTTGTCTGTTCCAATTATTCAACTAACCATTCAAATATCTCAAACTTTCCTAATCATGACATACCATAGGAATTTGCCACATTCATGCAAAAGTCAAACCACTCTTTGAATTTTCATTAATTATTTAATTAAGCTTTAAAAATTAATGATTTTTTGTCTAATTACAGTAAGAAAAACCCAAACCAGGAAACTTCGTGCTATATTTACAACCCCTTTGGCGTTTACTAAAAATATTAGTCCAAGAAATCACTAATACTAATTTTTAATGCGATTTTTTGGCCTCACGAAAAGACAACTTTAATAAATCTGTAGTGTTGTGTAGGAACATAAAAAATTTCAAGAAATTTTTGACATAAGGCTGCTAAAATATTATAGTTGATGTCAATACTAATTTTTATAGTGCAATATCCACCACCCAATTTTATATATTGACATTAACCATTAACAATTGGAATGATATTCCAAAAAGAAGATGTTTATTTTTGTAGAAGGAAAACAAGAAAATTTTAAAATAATATGTTTAGTCATATTCAAACTTCATTAAGTAAACATTCTTATTAAAATCAAAAGATATTATTTAATAAGATAACAAAATCAGTCTTCAAATAATCGACTTTAAAATATGGAATAGTAATATATTGAAAGTAAATTCCGTATGAGAACCGGCAACTGGGAAGCCGCGTTTGTACTGTGTATAAACTCCCCATTTTTCAGGTTAACTCATTCTTCCTGAAAGCGACACTTTCCCCCTTGTCACCGGTAAAAACCAGGAACTTTTTTGTTGTTTATTTTCTCCATCCATTTTTTTATTTTCACTCTCATTAATAATCAACGCGCAAAATCCCAGTTAGATTAAGAAGAATTAGAAATAAAATATGATGATGGTGTTGGGCTTGTTTAGCAGAATTAAACTAAAATGCAAGGCCCAATCTGTAGGGATGATGAATATGTTGTGATTAATTGATTGGGTAATTTTAAATGTAGCCACCAAATTTTTAAAATAATAATGGAATTAATAAGAAAATACTATTATACATTCATAACCATCGATCTTAATTAAAAAGTAATAATTTTTTAATCATAACTAACAATTTTAAATTACAATATAAATCTTAATCATAGCTCCAAATTATAAATTGTTAATATACAAAATTTAATCCTAGTCACCAATTTTAAGTTAAATTAAAAAATAAAAAACTTAATCATTTGAGAAGATTACAACTATGAATGTTGGAACCTGATAATAAAACTTAACCACATTTAACTAATATTTTTTATGTTTTTTTTTTAAATTTCTTATTTTTTTAACATTTTATATTCTTTTCTAAGTATGTGTTCTTTTCTTTTAACAAAATTTGTTTTATTTATTTAACTTTTTTTAAATTTGGGTTTAACACATAAATTATGATTTTTCATAATATATGAAGAATATAATAAATACATCATATTTACATGAAGAATATAAATTAAACTATATTCACGAAAAAGTTCCCAACTCCCAACCCCATAAAAAAAGCCAAAAATAAACACTACAAGATTGCTTTCAAGAAACCTAGCATTCCTATTTTAACAAATGCAATTGATCAACAAAATAATAAATTTAAAAATATGGAAGAATAAATGCCCAAAATATATGAAACGCAAACAAGAATATAGAAAAGGGAGAATTAATTAATATCATAAACTTAGGCAAAAAATCTAGGACACAACACAAACAAATAGTAGTACCAACAAAGATGAAACATCTACAGGAAATCCTGCAAGAAATTAGAAAACATTGTACCACAAACTTCATGTCTGAATTTTGCACAATCCCTAAAATCCAGCAAATGTCTTCTTTTTCTAACAGAAACTTTGTCAAATATTTTCACACAACCACCACCTTCTTCAACGTTACACTATATATCAGACTTAATCCAAAATTTCCTACAAGTACATAAGAATTTGATCACTATATTACACAGTCACAAATGGGAAGCTTCCATTTGCTTTTCTTTAATACAATAAACAAGAATACATAACCCAGAATATATAGAAGAAAGAATCATAAAAATATTTATTAGGTAAATACAAATTTCTTACCTTCGAATGAATCTCAGTAGAAGAATTACTGCTCGTGTTACAAAGAAAGAATGATACTGATAGAGCTCCACAGCTATAGTGACAGACAACTCATCACTATACATACGAGTATTTTCAAAACCCCCACCGCCTCAATCGCCACCGAGGAGCGGACCTGCAACCCTGGCGGAGCCGATAAATGGCTTGGCGAGTTGGGTGAGAGCGCGATTTCCGGCGGCTGAGCAGTGGAAATGACTCCACCGCCGCCGTAGCTAGGCTTGTTCACCTCGTTAATGGGACTCTTCCCGAAGAATTCGCGCGGCAGCAACACCTTGGAGACGCCGAATATGGCCACCGGGTTCTGATCGAAGACGGTCTGTGTCACGGACGCCATCACGACTCCGGTGTCGATAGCGACGGAGTCGTTGACGCGGGAGATGTTGACGGTGAAGCTGCCGGCGCCGTTCTGCTCCGTCGCGAGGGTGGGGTAAATGGGGTTCACGATCGATTCGAGAGAGCCGAGGGGGTAGTAGGAATGGAGGACGTGGAATCGGAGCACCACCGCCTTCTTGTCGGCCGGTAGAGACTGCAATTTGACGGACGACGACAGATCGGCGAAGGCGGCGTCGGTAGGGACGAATATAGTAATGCCGGCGCCGCCCTCGTCGGCCTCGAATTCCGAGACGACTCCCGAGGCGGCGAGCATGGCCGTAGCAACATTGAAATTGTGGCCATCGATTAGGGCTTCGGTGATGTTGAGACCCGGCGGGGGGCGCGTTTCGGAGGCCATGAGATCGAGATTGTAAGGGTTGAGGAGGGAATTGAGGGAGAGGATGGTGAGGTTGTACGGGAGGGTTTTGATTAGGGCGAGCATCGTGGCGTTGGATGCAGGGGAGTGGAAGGTGACGGTGGCGGTGGCGGCTGAGGAGGAGGAGGTAATGTTGACGGAGCCGGAGCTGGCGGCGGCACGGCCGGTGGTCTGGAAGAGGGTGGTGACGAGCTTTCCGGCGAGGGGGAGGCGGCGGAGGTCGGAGGGGGAGAGGTACTGGAGGAGGATGTGGTAGCGGAGGACATCGGCGAGGTTGGTGGAGGAGGGCGAGCGGAGGTAGGCGTTGGGGACGGCGAGGATGGTGAGGGAGGAGAGAGAGGAGAGATCGGAGGCGACGGCGGTGGAGGAGAGGAGGGAGGTGAAGTCGGAGAGATCGGGGTAGGAGGAGAGGAGATCGGTGATGTTGAGGGAGAAAATGGGGAGAGGGTGGGACAGGAGGAGTGAAAAGAGGAAGGTGAGAGGGGTAAAGATGGAAATGGAGATTGAGATGGCCATTATTGTGGTAGAGAGGTGCTGGTAGTGCTCTGGGGAATCAGCTGCTGCTGCTACTGCTACTCATCACTCAACTAATTTTAGTGACTGCAAATTGATGATGGTCATCACGCTGGGACCCACTCTTAATATTATTCACTTATTTTTTATAGGTAAACTAAGAATAATGTAGAATATACAAAATATTAAACTTCATACTTTTTAAAGTATTATTTTTATGAAGATAAATTAATTTAATTGAACCTATATAAAAAGAAAAACAAATCAAGACATATGGAATATTAGTAATTATTTCATTTGTTGGGTGCGTGTATATTTGAAAACAATATTATTTCATACTAATCTAGTCGAATTTATTTGAGTTCGTGTGATTAAAATTTAGATTGAAGTCCATTTTGAAGTTTATAAATTGAGCTCGAATTTAAATTTATTACTTTTAATAGTAAATTTAAAGTTGATTTTGTTACAAAATTCATTAATTAAATTAATTTAGTTAATATACATATTATATTTATTGAAAAGGTTTTCGAACTATTAGAATTTCAGTTCTTTTTTAATTTTAACAAAATTCATGAATATTTTAAATATCAATTAATTAAGATTAGATTCGAATCAACTAAATATCATTAATATTATGCTCAAATTAAGTTAGAAAAAGAATTTGAACTTACTTTGAGGCTCTAGTTGGATTAGTTTCCGAATAAAAGAATATCAAATAAACTTTGATTGTCAAATAGTTGATCAGGAGTGATTTAATTTGCGCAAACCTATATCCACATATAATTATATATACGAAAACAATTATATTATTTCAGAATCCAACTATTAGAGACAATTATAGTTCTCAAAACTATTGACTACAATTATTTTGAAGACCTTTAAACTCAAATTTGTATTATTAAATACAATAGATTGAGAAATATATATATAGAAAGGGATGAAGGAGGTTTGTATTGATAAGGATTGAAGAACAGCCTGGAAGAATGTTTACAAGGAAGGCCCCGCTAATAACTTCATTCAGATACAATTAAGAGTAGAGATATATAGTATTACTATATATTAATCAAGCTAACTCTCTCTTTCTCTTAATGTTACTCTTATTCAATTCAACAAACACACACAAACTTGCATAATTAATTAAGCATAATTATATAGTATTTTGAGTAATTAATACCGAGGCCTAATCCATCATGATTTGATCAACAGTTGCAAGGATCGCAGGTGCAGCTGGACCCACACTTGCAAGCATTCCCTCCTTCTGCGTTCACCCTCTTCTCACGTCCTTCAGTATACCTAATAAAAGGTAGAAATAAAGAGATTCAAGAATAGTATCCAAACAAACTAGCTTTGTGAGAAATTCAGATTTATAGAGTTTTATTAACATACATGTTGAGTGGTGCAACCCCTTCAACAATGGCGACAGTTGGGCTCTCCACATACATCTCACAGCTGCAGAATTAGGGCATCCAAACATAAATATATTTTCAATCAAAGACAAAGAAACATGCATGATCAACTTAATTAGTTAATGAATAATTAGCTAGATAAGAACATGTATGTAATAATAAAATAATTAGTAATAAATGATAAGAACCTGCATCCACTGCCACAGCTGCAGTTGGAGCCACACTTGCAACCATCAGAAGACATATTAATTTATTAAAGCTAGTAATTTGGAAGTGGGGATTACTGATTAATTGTAGTGGATAGATATGATGTTGAGTTGCTGCTGCCTTGTATTTAGGGTCCATTTGGTAGCCAAGTTAGGATATGGGTGGATAGGTTTAAAATAATGTGGTGGGTTAGGATATGAGTGGTTAATTATAATATGTTGGTCCATTTGGTAGGCAACATAAGGAATGAGTTAAATCTAAACTATTGTTTGGTAGCTAGGTTTATTTACTAGTTGAAGGTGTGATTTGTCGAAAATAGCCTTCACATTTTAGATAATTTACCGAATTGCCACTGAATGTCTCAAAATGGAAATGCAGCGGGAAAAAGCTATTCTCACCGCCAGAATTCAGCGACCTCCACTCCTGCAGTGATTCACCCATCACTGCGCTTCTCTTTGACTGATACTTAACTCCGGTGAGAACCATTTGTTGCTTACAGTTCGTTTTGTTTGTGTGAGACGTTAAAATTGTGGTTTATAAAATTATACTAACATCTAATGGGTGGGTCTCCGGCCGTTGTTCCCTGCTCACCTGAAATTCCCGACATGTGTCTTTCAAATTACCTGCGAATGTCCTTTTATCTCCACACATGTTCTATTATTTAATGGGTGTCCGGCTGTTAGGTTTTTATTTGTGTTGGTTGGTTGCCATATTCGATTGTCTATTTCTACGGCGTCAAAACTGCGCGGGCGTATGTTTGTATGAGTGTCCGTATATAATCACCCTATCTGGAATATGATTTGGGAAATCTTGTTTAAAATTTGTGTTCGATTAATTTGAGTATGCGAGATTTCGTGGCATGGCTTGATTATTTTGTACGTGCAGGCTCTTCTTCGGATTAGAAGTTGTGTTTTATATTCCATCGTCTAGCATGAGTACGATGCAACAAGGTATGTACTGCATCTTTATCCTTCCAACAAGGTATTTGTTGCCCGTATTGAAAATTAATGAAAGTTTAGTTCAAATCATAGCTGATATAAATATATATGTTGTGAAGGAAGTACTTCCCTTGATGGAAGCTCTAAGAAAAGTGATAAGGGTCGGCGAATTTGGACCGAAAGCGAGGAATCTTGCCTAATAAGTTCAGTTAAGGCATTGATCAGCGAAGGTTGGAAAAGTGATAACGGGTTTAGGGCAGGCTACTTGAGTAGATTGGAGGAAGGCATGAAAAAGTGGTTTCCAAATACGGATTTAAGAGCGTCACCTCACATCAACAGTAAACTCTCAGGATGGAAGAAAAACTATTACTCGTTGTGCAACATCCTAGGTCGAAGTGGCATAGGTTTCAATGTTAACGGAAACTACAAGATTGATTGTGAAGACGAAACTTGGGAGCATATAATCAAGGTATTATATTATAATCAGTTTACATTAGTGTTAGTGATATAACATTCCAGCCTTACATAATGAAAGTTTAAAATCAAACGTTGCAGACTGATCCAAATGCGCGTACAATGCGCTACAAAGCATGGCCTTATTATGATGTGTGGAAGGAGATTTTTGGCAAAGATCGTGCGACAGGTGAGAATGCTGGGGATCCTAAACAAATTTGGAATGATGTCCGTAACACTAATGAGATTCACGAAGGAGGATGTAATGACATGGAGTACGATGTCAGTCTAGAAGACTTAGATGAGAACGACGACGCCGATGAGAGTATGTCTGCAACTCATGGAAAGTCACAGGAGGAACCGGGTTTGAAGCGAAAGAAGAGAAAAGTTAACGACAAAATTTCTGAAGTGTGTGACATTATGGTTGAGACAGGTCGTAAAGCCGACGAGAGGCTTGCATGCTTGGTCGATAGCCTTGCATACGAAGCCCGCTTGGATAAAGAATTAGAAGGTAGCTTTGAGGAACTCGCTAACATACCCAATCTTACCATGGAAGCTCGATTTGAGGTTTGTGGCATTTTAGGGGCACAAGCAGACAAGCTAAAGATTTTCAAGGGAATTCCTCCAGCCGCTAGGCCCCAGTTCGTTGCATGGTTGTTGAAGAATAATCAGTAATAGTTACCTAGCCGGGAAAACTATCTACTTTAGTCATTGTGTTATGTGCTCTATGTAGGTTTTGGGAAAACTATCTATTTGGATATAGTGTTATGTAATTAATGGATATTATGTTCAAAAGTCGGTGCTCTACGTTAGTTTTGGGAAAACTATCTATTTGGATATAGTGCTATGTAATTAATGGATTTTATGTTCAAAACTATCTTTTTGGATATAGTGCTATGTAATGAATGGATATTATGTTCAAAACCATGTGCTCTGCGTAAGTTTTGGTTGGGCTAGCTAACTGTTGTTTATTTGGATCAGTATAAACAGTGTTCTTACCCCAAGGTATTGTTCTTTGTTCGATTTGTGCGAAGATGGACGAAATTATATTCAGCGGTCTCTGACACTCAGAGATCTCACAAAGTAGCGTATTTCCGTGGAACTTGGTTATTTTACGAAAAATAAGTCACCGAATGGTGTATCATAGAGAGAGCCGAATATGAAGTTATTTTTTAAATACTTCCTTTTAGAAGAAAGAACTTAGCCGACGGTATAACCCAGAGATCGGTGAACTGGATCATTTACTCCTCCTTATCTACTTTTTACATACTACAACACAAATGTTTTTGAAACACGAACCGTCACCTATTCTCCCAACACTGATGTGTGTGAAACACCAACGGACACCAATTATTCCATAAGAACCCTAGCCTACATTCCCATTTTTGCATAAGTTGTTCATCGCATAAGCATTAAAAAACCCAACTCCACCCCACGGTGCCTTTTCCAAACCCAAGATACCGTCCCATTGAAGCTGATTGTTTGTGAAAATGGGGATCCAGAGAAAACGCACAAAACATGCCAATGTGGAAGAAGTTGCTGAGGAAGGACACACCATGGAAGAAGGAGGACACAACCCCACTCAAAATACGACTAATGTCCCAACATATTCTCCTGAGGAAGGTAGTATTTACTTGCGTCTAATGAAGAAAAAACACACTGCACCTAGATGCTTCGATTTTGAACTTTTGGAATCTTTGGGTGTCAAAAATAGAGTTATGACATTATTGAGTAACTTGGGGATGGACCAGTATGCTGCTATGGAAGTTGATGGAATCATTCCACTAGGTATTGAATTCTTGAGCACATTTTCTGTGTCGCCCGACTTTAAGTCATTTTCTTGTCAGTTACTTGGTCAATCTATTCGTGTCACCTCTTCTGTGATGAAAACGCTTTTTGGTTTTCCAAATAGGGGATATCATAGAGCCCCACCGAGTTTTGATCCAAATAAGGCTTGGTTTGAGTTAACCGGTTTTCGTAATTGGGGCTCGGGGGGTATATCAAGTGGTTTTTTACGTGATCCAGCAGTAGGTATATTGCATAAGTTTATTTCTTATCAAATTTCGGGTAATGACCAAGCAAACAAGGTTAATACCCTTGAATGTTATTTACTTTATTGTGCTGTGAAAAAGATAAAGATTCGTCCGGCTTCCTTTATCTACGAAGCTATTCAATCAATCCAACGAAGGTCACGTTGTAAGGCTGCCCTCACGCATATCGCGACAGTTATTGCGATTCACTTCAAGGTTATACCGGAATCAGGAATTGCCCCACCAAATCATTTACCTTTGTCATGTAAGAAAATTGATTTACATGAACTAAAGGGTGCTCCGTTTGCTTCATCACGTACTGAGTTGGTACCACAAGAAAGTCGTCATTGTGTGAAGAACTACTTAAATGCTCAAGTTGCTGCACAAGTTGGCGGGGCAGGTTCATCCCGTGCAACCTCACCTGAGTCTGATGATGCGAGTGATGAAGCAGAAGAAGAAAGTGAAGCTGATGGTCAATTAGGACATGGTTTAGCTATCGGGATAGCCCAGTTACTTGGCGAGCTACGCAATTTTAAAGACGATTGGACCACACAATTCGATCAGTTCAAGACTCATGTAAACGGTCGTCTTGATGCACAGGACACAATCCTTAGGGAGTTGCAGAAACAGTGGCTTGATTGGAATGGCAAGCATGGCGTCTCAACTTTCGACCAGCAAACTCAGCCGTGTGAAGGAGGAACCCCATCTACTCAGCATGATCAGCCGTGATCGGGGTTGAACTTACTATTTTCTAGTATTGTCTTTTTTCATGCTTTCATGGTTGATGTATGAACTCCTCTGATTTTTACTTGGATTTTGCGTTATGAAGTTTGGACAATTTTTTGGTTATTGTTATCGCATTGGTTATGATCATGATTGTTAATTTCATTTTCTGTTTTATGTTCCTTAGTTATATGCACAAATATTATATGAAGAGTATGTGTTTTTTGAATTGGTGTTCTGAAGATAGATTCTCTTTGGTTGCTGGGATGCAAAAATGTTTCAATGTCATTGGATTCAGCGGTCTCTAAGTGTACCCTTACACTGAGTTAAAGTTCGTCCCATTGTGTTTGGATTCAGACAAAGCTGTCTCTGACCATCAGAGACGGCTGAGTGTTCTCACGTCGTTTAACCTTTATTTTGCTTCATTTTTCGTTCCATCCAAACCCAGGTTAAACCACAAATTAATTGATCACAAGATACATTGAATAACATCCTATAAAATACATACTAAAACACAAGTTTCATTCAAATTATAACAAGTGAGAAGATACATTTGGTTATAAAATGTTTACATGAATCGAAGAATGTTAACATCAATCCAAGAATCTTTACATTCAATTTATAATACATGCGCCCCGGATGATCGACTTTGTGTCCAGGCGTAAATATGTTCATCTTTCCAGCTGCACACAGACATTCCAGGAAACATTTTGCTTCCTCTTTTTGCATTTCCATGTACCTGTACCTGTGTTGTTAAATAACATCCTCAACGTCGAACGTAATACTATAATCACAAACAACTAAGAAAACAGGTCGTAAGACAGACAACAAATTCCAATCGTCACTGATTCGATCAGTACAACGTCATTCAATTCAAGTCTGATAACAATAACGTCTTTAACAATCTCACAAATTACAATACGTATGAAATAAGGTAATTGTTATTGGACATTATAAGCATCCCACATGTCTTGAGCCAATCTGTCTCTTGCACTTGTCCAAGCCTGAGTTGCTTCCACCATTTCGACAAAATCGTCGACGTGTTCATCATTAATATCATTGAAGTCTGACTCATTCAACTCCACCTCGATTGGATCCACGCACATTTGACTCCTTATGAAGTTATGTAGCAAGAAACAAGCCATTACCAACCTCGTTTGCACTTTAATAGGGTAGAAAGAGGCTGATCTTAATATGGCCCATCGCTTCTTCATCACTCCAAAGGCCCGCTCGATCACGTTTCTTGCTCTACTGTGTCTAAGGTTGAATAATTCTTGAGGGTTTTTTGGTCTTGAATTCTCTCCACCCCACTCCTTCAGATGGTATCTAACTCCTTTATAAGGCGTTAGAAAACCTTCGGAGTTTGCATAACCGTTATCGCACAGATAGTAGGATCCTATTATGAAAAGGCTTGTGCAATCAGAAATATTAAATTTATATGTCAGATTTAAAGATTGAAGATCAAAATCATATTTACCCCTAGGCACTTTCAACCCTGTCTCCCTGTTAACTGCGTCCCGGAGTACCCTACCGTCAGCGGCCGATCCTTCCCAACCCGCCAAAACATAGACAAATCGCATATGTCTATCACATACGGCAAGAGTATTTGTTGAGATTTCACCCTTTCGGGTCCTATACCTAGGCTTGTCTTGAGGAGGCACAGTCACATTGATGTACGTGCCATCCAGAGCGCCTAAACACCCCTAAATAATTCAAAAAATATTCCTTCTCAACCAATAACCAACAATTTTTTTTGCATAACTTGTTCATTTCCAAATTCCATAGAATAATATCCTAATAATTACCTTGAACCATTTCCATCTTGAATCATTGGAGTCTTCTTCCACAGGTACCGGTTTAACAAGGAATACATCATGGAGCTTCAGAATGGCTTTTAAGACTACGTGTGTGAAGCGATATGTAGTTTCGCCAGAACGGGAGAAATCAAATGATACCGTCCCATTTTTCCTATGGTGCGCCAAAATCCCTACAAACATGGCTACTTGTTCTTCTACGCTCACATACCTACCATCCGTTAACCCTCCACGTTCTTTTAATATTAGACATAGTCTACCAAAGGTATTTCTATCCATTCTCAAGTTAATGATACAATTTGCATTGGTTGCTTTTACAAGTCTGTTTAAGTGTTTAATTTGGCACGGCATCCTTTCAATCATGCTATATGTATCATCACTTAATCGTTTTCTTTTTCGCTGTCTACTGGAAAGGTGAATTAATAGTTCTATACAAACACAAAATTGTATTAGGTATAAGTTAATTATTTCCATGATCATAATTGCTATATAAACTCGTCTCTGCCTATTTCGCATGACTGCCTTAATTAGGTTACTGAAAATGGTAGGTTGGGGTAAACAATGAATCCGATTTTCTGCATACACATACAAATAAAATGGAAATATAAACATATTAATAAATTTGAAACAAAAAATTATCTGAAAGCTAGGGAACACACCATAATAACACTCACACGTTACTAGGATAGGTCACAAAAGAGTATGTGTGTCACCATACCATGTATCAATGCTCAAGTGGTAATTTTGTATATAACTCAGCCGAAAAACAGTATATAGTACCAACATATACGCCTATCCAGCCTTAAAAACAGTGCGAAAACCTCATTTATAGATCAATGAACATTTTGATATTTTTCCCCATGAACACAGACATGCGAATCCTCCTAAACTCTTTCGATTCACCCATCATAGTACACCCGAATAATTGATCACTACAATTGATCTTTACCCAAAAAAATAACCTACTATAATCCAACTGCATTATCTTGCATAACAAATTACAATGTTCAAAAAAAATACGCATGTTTCTGCAGAATCAGGTTTGGGGAAGAAACTACATTTACCTTTTCCAAATCCCGTTTTCGAGAGGCTAGCCCGTGATAGATTCTTCAAAAATCGCTCACCTTCTTGATAGATTCTTCGAAAACCAATTCAAATCATTGGGGATTCGAAAATCAGTAAAAATTTAAACCATTACACCACAAATAACAAATTTGGAACTCAGAATCAACGAAAAAAAAATAAATTTGGAACACCCATTAACTTACAAGGCACGGGGTGCGATGATTTCAACGATTTCTTCCAGATTTCGGGGCGCGAGGTTTCTGCGATCTCTCAACACTCGAAGAGGAAGCTACCAAATACAGGGGAGAGAGACGATAGCCGTAAAAGTTGAATTAAAGGGCATTTTTGTCAAGCCCAAAAATCCCGCCTGTCACTGTTCAATTGGGATAAAAATAAAATCACCCTTTTGGTGGGTTTATAATCAGCCTTCAACCTACCTTTTTTTTCGGGCCTTGCTTAGATACACGGGCCGCCGGGTTTACCTTAAAAGCTACCAAACACAGGTTTAGCCCAGTTGAACTTAGTATATCTAGGTTCAACTGGGCTACCAAATGGGCCCTTATAGTGCAGTGGGATTGACTGTGTCTGTGTGGTTGATGCCTACTTTATCATATTTAAAGACTTTTTCATAGCTTGCATCGAATTCAGTAAATTAATTAAAACAAGGACGAAGAACGAATTAATATAATATTGTTTCAGCATCAGCAGATATATATATACAGATAAATGGATTGATTGTTTAGGGTTTATAAATAAATAAATGGGATAAATGTGGATGTCAAAGGCAAAACAGCCATCCATTTTGCATTGAGGATGTATTATATTGGAAATGTAGTTTTCTTACAGCTGGGCTGATTATTCATTAAGGATTAAATTATGTGTTAATTAGGGACAAGGCAAGGCATGAATCTTGCCGTTTGCTGTTTGCAGATATACACACAAATTTCAATTCCACCAACCCGGTCGTAGGTTTATTTGATATATGTTGTAATCTAAATATTGCGTGGAAGAATAAACATATTACAAGAAGAAGGAGAAACCGTAAGAGAGAAAAAAGACTGAACAAACGGCGCAGATAAAGAAATTGTAGGGGCGTCAACCCTAGAATTATATTCTCATTTATATATATTGTTCACTTTATAAGGAATATATATAATCAATAAATATACTAATATTTTAAATGGTAATGTCCACTAAATAATAATGTTTATAACACTCTCCTTTGGACATTATTGTGTGATGTTTATACCTCGTTAAAAATCTCGTTGAAAAACCCTATGGGATAAACAGTCGAGGAAAAGAGTATATGTCATACACATATATATATTCATTATTTGTTGTCTCATTAAAAACCTTCACCAAGAAAATCCAATGGGAAAAAACTTGATAAGGGAAAAAGAGTACAACATAATATAGCCTTCAAGGCGTAATAAGGTAGACATTCATATCTAATTTAATTAAAAAAAAACTCCAATATTATATTCCGATGGAGAAAAATGATACATAGCATACAATTTATATTGTTTTGCACAGGTTGCCTCATTAAAAACTTTAACTAAAAAAACTCAATGGGAGAAATTTAGTAAAGGGAAAAGGAGTGTGTAGTGAACCCTTGTGCTGTAATGATAGTTTAGTGTTAATATGATAATATGTTTGTAGAATATATCAGTTTTGTCACTGTGAAATAAAGTATTTAGTGAAATTCTTGCGTAACAAAAGAGAAGGAAGAAATAGGAAGAAAGAAAGGGAAGAAGAAGATGAGTGGAGAAAAAGTAATCCAATCTTATCCATTTCTTGGTACTCAAGTAGGGTATAAATACCCAACAAGTTTAACAACTTTTAAAATACTCAAAGAACAATCTAACACCTTAAGAAACTAGAAAACACGATTATGCCAATCTATCCATTAATTCTCTTATTTCTCTCCACGTGGCATTGTTTCCTTAATTGTTAAGCACTTCTCCCCCTCACTTTTATTTTCACCTCTTTGAAAGAACCCATCACCTTTCTCTTCCCTTTCATTACAGCACCAAATTAATCTCTGGCTATAACAAAGTGCAACCAATTAGTCTTCATGATTATTTATTTGATTTTCATAACATAATCTTCAAGATTATGTATAAGTTATAGCTCCCCTTCAATAAAATAGTTTATAAGTATGACATTAAACATATTCCGATATACAAAATAGAATATTGTCATACAATATATATGTATTGTATAAGTTGGCTCATTAAAAACATTAACCAAGAAAACCTCGTGGGAAAACTTAGCAAGGGAAAAAGTGTACAACCAATGGTCTTCAGGACATAATCTTCGGGATTATTTATATGGTCTTCATGACCTAATCTTCTTGATTATATATAAGTTATCGCTCCCCATCAATAAAACAATCTAAATATATGAATTTCAATATTCTCAATATATTACTAAATGTAATTGTGGGGAGAAAATCGAGTAGACACATTTGTCGTTGCTCTACTGGAGCTCAATTGTGCAACACATTTTATTATTCCTTATAAGAAAAGGCGGGGATATATTTCATATCGTTATATCAGTCCAAGATCAAATTCTATGAGGATCAAATAATTAATCATCATCCGAGTAGCACACCAGTGTCAATCTCAATCTTTGTATCAATATAGACACACAACTTGTGTATCTTGAAGATAACCAATGATATATATAAATATTATTTCAATGTCTCCTTCAAGGAGATAAGTAATATATTTTGCTAGAAAATCAAAATTTCTAGAATCAGGCCTGATGTATTAGTTAGTGCCTAGCACTTCAAACAATGAACTTTTGGCCCAACATTATTGGTTATCTTTTTTTGGTCTAATTGAGATTATTCACTTCAAGTGATGAGACAATTATTGGGGCAAAAATGAATATTATTTATCAAAAATATGTTCTTTATATAACCTTATTCGAATAGATCGACTGGTAAAAATAAACTCCTTCATGGAGATTCTTGATATGCAGGTCGAGATAATGATTAGACTTACTCAAGTCTTTCAATTCGAAAAAACTCCGTCATTATGTATGAATTTAATATTTTCAAACACTTGTGTGTTCCAATAAAGACACTTTTAAATCTTCTTCCCGAAGAATTCAATTAGTTGAATTTTCAACTATAATAAAACATATAGTGATCTTATTTAAGTGAATATGTTGCGAATTAATTTTTCCGAATTATAGGAATTATCATGTCCATCAGAGACTCTCATAAGATATTTGTCTAGTAATTTTTGCAATATTATAGTCACGTCTTATACTAATTGGATACATGTATCCAAGATTACTGCCATAGACATTCTATAACGGAACATTTCGACGAGAGAGTATACCTAATCAATTTAGGATTTATGCTAAAATCCTTGAGTTAGTCTCGCTTTATTCATCACCAACTCATTAATCTCATTTTTAATTTTGTACAAGCATTCAATTGTGTCATACATGGACCAAATTATTTAATTCTAATTGTACAAATACTCATGTGTCCTGTCGGGACCACATTTTCATTGTGCATGTACTACAAAAGACTTTCGTCTATTTAGCGAGTTAACTCTGTCTTAATTGTTTTTCTAACTTTATTTAGTGCTTTTGGCACACCTTTATCTTTTGGATCCAAATAATTGACTCATAAGCAATTCTTGAGGCAATTTGTTGTCGACAACTATGATATATTTATTATTCTCCTTATATTGACAAATTTTCGAGTCAATATCAATATAAATTTAAACCAGTTATTTTATTTCCCATAATATTTGAATCTGGTCGTTCCGTAATCACAGTATTATAATTATTTAGTGCACGTGCAAATGTACTGTGATTCACGTCTTCAAGACGATCCTCTTCAGGAGGTTTTTGGAGTTAAGTAATTTGTTAAATTATTATTCTGCGGATTATAATCTTTAGCACCAATGCATATCTCACACTTCTATTGTTATGTTTCTAACATAGAGGGATTGATCTCATTAGAGATCTTACGCTTCTAGTGTTATGCTTCCAGCATAAATGAATTGATCTCATTCAGAGGTATACATATCGATCTTACATTTTTAGTATTATGCTTCTAGAATATAGAAGATGATCTCATTCAGAGATTTTCGATTCTTAATGGTGTATTTATAATTATCATAAAAGATTTAATCACTCATTTGGCAGTTAAGAATATGTTGAACTTCTGGTTCATATTCATTAGTGTGTGTAGTTTAGTCAATTAAATCCAACAAGATTTTCACTGCATTCTTTTATCATATTATATTCTCCCCCTAATGCCGGAAATATTATTTTAGTTAGATTATATAATAAACGTACCATAAAAAATTGATCCTCAATTATTGACTCTAGATAATTCTTTTCAACTGAGTATGAATTTGTTTCTCTAGAGTTCGTTCGGTACATTTGGTGATGATAAATAAATAGGAGACATAAAATGATTTATTTATATCACACACTAATTATATAAGGAGGCGACCCAACACTCAGGCCTCTATCATTTGAGAATAATTTGGGTCTTTAAAATATAATTTTCACAACATGATATTAGATAGCTTTTATAGCTACATACGCTAATCGACTAAGGAAAGCCTCTGATTCATTTTCATAGATATTCCACTGTAGCGGGAATATTCGTCTATGGCACACCCAAAATATGAGACCAAAAATAGAAAAGAGCAAGATCAGTCGTTGCTACAAGGATTGAATATTCTAAAGCATTGATTTCTGAAATAATTTGAACTAGTTATGCCAAGTTGAATGTTTCTATTCAATCACTACACAGACATTTATACAACGTCTCACTCTCAGATGTGGCCTTTGAGTTCAATTGTTTTTTATTTAATATTGTATCGATGACCATGATATGCAAATATTTGTATATACATAATTTTTAAAAGATTAGATTAATGAGCTCTTCAGGAGCCGATAATATAAATATTGTCATTGTGGTAATGCTCCTCATTTTCGTTATTCTTGAATATTATCAAACATTTAATGTTATGTTTTTCGAGAATATTAATTGTACTACTTCAAGAGCAACAATTTAAGCAATAGTAAAAAAAATGAGAATATAAGGAGCCAACAAAAAGTATTTTATGAGATGAGGATCACTAAAAATCATCATTAACTTTCTAGTTTATTGAAACAATAATTTCCAAAAGTGAAAATGTGTATTTGTGTACAAAAGCAATAATTATAAAGTCTTCAACAAATTAAAGTTATGCTAAGTTGATACATCAACGAGACATATCAAATAACACATAAACATAACATAAGAAATAACAACATTAAAACTCAAATAAGAATTAATACATAGTCACACTACTTTGCACACTCTTTTTAATAATCGTGTCGGAAAAAAAAGTGTCATGCTTAGTGTGATGGAGGAAGTACTCAAATTTATTGATCCACTTGTACAGGAGAGAAAATTTACCCCATTTTAAGTGCTATTTTCCTCTATTGATTCTTCAAATGAATCACATAAGCTATCAGTTTTCTCATGTTAGACTGATTCTATGCCTTTAGCATTTTTTGTTTCATCTTATTTGCTGATTTAATGACTCTTTTGCCCATTACAAAAAGGAAACAAAGTAGAATAATAATAGCAAAAAAATCTCTAAAATACACCAAAATGACAGGATAAAACTCTTGCAATATTTTGGTCGAAAGTCCCAAGATCAACAACTAATTTAAAGACAATGAAGAGAATAATCTCACCAGACATCGAAAGAATATATTATGCCATTAACAGATAGCTTGTGGAGTAAAGATGCTAATTTAAGATGATTTTGAAAATGGAGACCCGTTTTTAAAAGAAGAGATTTGAAAGAGTGTGAGGTTTTCTTTTTCTAGCGATAGAGAAAGAATCAAGAGGAACTTTTTAGAGACTCGTGTTGATAACGTGTTATAATAAATATTGTGTGGAACAATAAATATAGTACAAGAAGAAAGAGAAACTGTAAGAGAGAAAAGAGACTGAACAAATGTCGCAGAGAAAGAAATTGTAGGGGCGTCAACCTTAAAATTATATTCTCATATATATACTGTTCACTTTACAATGAATACATATAATTAATAAATATACTAATATTCTAAATGGTAATGTCCACTAAATAATAATATTTATAACAATATATTACTAAATTGAATTGAATTCTTTTCTAGGTTGAAAATTTATAATCATAATCTTAAATATTATGTTTTCGGACATCTCATTGGGCCAATCAAATTAGAATGTTTATGAAAAATGTTTTAACATATATGTATCTTTTATAATTCTATATTTTTTAAAAATAAATATATAAAATATAATAAATTAAATAATATTTTAACACATAATTAAAAAATTAATTTCAATATGAAAATTTTAAATATAAAAAGATAATTATTTTGTAACAAAAATATTTTTTATTAAGCAAGTGATTAACCAGTGAGTATGATACATACAACTTTTTGCATAAAAACAAATATTTTACATTTTTTTATTTAATTAATTGGATCAATTCAGTTTAGCTCTTTGGAGTGAGGATTCTTTTGGGTTAATTTTGAATGATTAGACATTTTAGGTGAAGAGAGAGGGAAGGGAAATATGCACGACACGTTGACATTTTCAAGACATAATTAACATTATTATAATCAATTGAAATGGTTTTAATTATAGATTAAGGTTTTTTCAATTAAATGGACAATTTGTAACTTGACCAAGCTCATCAACACCATTAATTATTCTTGGATTTATATATATATGCTAATTGGTGCGTAAAAGAAAGTCTTATATATAAGCAATTATATCTATAATATTAAAAATAGATAATATTTTATAGAAAATATCAACATCTCCATCTTTGTTTATTTTCACGAATCACTAGCAAAGGTTTTCACAAAGTTACGGCGTGTTTGACTAAATTTATAAGCTCCTTAAAAGAGTTTATAAGTTGTTTAAGAGCTTATAAGCTCCTTAAGAGTGTTTGACAAATTAAGCTTGTTAAGAGCTTATAAGTTGTAAAAATAAATAGTTCTACCACAACTTATTTTTCCAACTTATAAGCTCTTAGAATAGATTATAATCTTCAAGAGCTTATAAGCTCTTTAAAATAAGTTTAGTCAAACACCCTCTTAGTTGCAATTTTACTCAAGAACAATAGAATTATGTTCTCTTTGATCTTTGATAAGGGTGTAAATGAGTTGAGTTGAGTCAAATACTATTCAATTTGGCTCGGCTTGTTTAAAATATTAGGGTGTTCGAATTTAACTCAAATTTTTGGTATATTGTTCGAGCGCAATTCAAAATGTAATTATCGAGTTTAAGCTCAACTCGTGAAAAACACGAGAATATTATTTTTGAGCTTGAACTCGAGCTAATAGTTGATGGCATTCCTCTCTGCGGCTGGCACTCGAAGAACCACATGACACTCCCGGTCATGGAATAAATGAAATAAATAAAAAAATAATTTTTTGTTCAAGAATGAAATTTTATTGGAATTGTCCATTTTTAGAAAAGCCAAAACCCAAGAAGTATCCTAGCATGACAAGGTATTTGATGTCGAAGGTGCGGCTCAGGCAAGCCTTCAATCTTGCAATTGGCACATCAGTTTGGTCTTTCTGTATAAATGTATTTGCAAGGTTGGTTGGTCAACGGTTGAACTGTCTGGCCAGTTCTTATTTCCAAAAATATATGCCGGTCTGAGCTCTTTCATCAAAATTGTTTAGATCTAAAATAATAATATACCCCTCATATAATCTCGATCTAAATATTGATATACATATAGATCGACCCACTTTACAACTTAGACATCAGACGATCATGATCGACACCCCTGCCCCTAGGTGGTTGCAGAAAGTCCCAGACTAATTTAATATTTATATTAATATTTTCGAGCTCGAATTTGAATTTGAACTTGCCGAGAGCTTGAATTTGAATTTGAGTTTGGCTCAGAGCTCAAATTCAATGTTGTGTAAATTTTTTATTTTAAAAAATTAACTATTTTAATTCGAGGATTGACTATTTCAATTTAAAGCTCGATTGAATCCTCAATTAAAAATCCGATGAAAAGTTCGTCTACAACCCTACTCTTTAAGTTCAAACGATATCACTAAAAGGGAAGCATTCACTTACTTGAAAATAAAATTAAAATTATCTCAATAATTCAAAAAAAAAAAGTTTTATATTGCATAATATCCTAATTATAATTTTCTTTAATTACATCTTAATCAAAATCATAATATTTTTTTGTCTCTTTCTCAATGCATTATGTGTTTTGTTTCATATTGAATTTCAAATATTCCACGTGTCAAGGTGTCATTTTTGTATTAATGAATTTTAGGAAGGAAATTATGTTTGGGAAGCATGAGATCCATCGCCTTTCTTCTTCACAAACAGACCACCTTTCGTCGAACACTTAACGTCGAACCCACCAATCTCCGCCGCATTCTCGGTTTCTGCACCCAACCACCACCGGAAGCGGCCGCTGCTCCGGTTGAAACTTCACTGCACACCGAGAAGGAACCCAAGCAAGTAGAATCGAAGAGTTTGAGTTGGCAAATTGAGAAATTGTTCAAAGGGGATCCGGTCTCCACCGCCTTCCGCCGCTGGATGGGCGATGGCCTACCCATCCACAGAGGCGACATTTTCCATACCATCAACCGTTTGCGGAAGCTCAAATCCAATAAACGAGCTCTCGAGGTTAGTATTATGCTATGCGCGCCAATGTTCGACGAAATGCTTAAGTAACTTTTTTCTCATTCTCTACTCAAAATCCTTTCTTTTTATAACTATAATACAATGCCCTTTTCCTGTCCGTTGTGAGATCGTGTGGCCACATTGCATCTTGTTCGGTGGTGCTATTTCGTCGTATTTTAATCTACTTTGATTTGAGTTCAATCTAGCTTCAAGATTTTGAATTCTTAGTAAAAGGATTACTGAAATAGGAATACAATTTAAGAATTCTGTTGTTGTTGTTGTTGATGGTGGTGGTGTATCAGGTGATGGAATGGGTGATAAGGGAGAGACCTTACAAGCCAAATGAGCTAGATTACTCCTACTTGCTTGAATTCACCATGAAGTTCCATGGCGTAGCACAAGGTGAGACCCTCTTTGCTCGAATCCCGCCCGAGTTTCAGAACGAGCTGCTTTACAACAATCTCGTGCTCGGTTGCTTAGAGAGAGGACTCATTAGGCTTTCATTAGCGTACATGAAAAAAATGAGAGAGCTGGGGTATCAAATATCGTACTTGGCCTTCAACCGCCTCATCATTCTCCATTCCTCCCCGAGTCGAAGAAAAGCAATTCGGAAGATCTTAATTCAGATGAAGGCCGATAAAGTGGTTCGCCATGTGTCCACTTATAATATCTTGATGAAGATTGAAGCCAGTGATCACAACATTGAAGGCCTTCTGAAAGTCTTCGGTGATATGAAGCGGATGATGGTGGAACCAAATGAGATATCCTACTGCATTTTGGCTGTATCGCATGCTGTAGCAAGGCTGTACACCGCGTGCGAGGCATACGTGGAGGTAATTAAGAACTCCATGACAGGGGACAACTGGTCTACGCTCGACATTCTTGTGATATTGTATGGTTATTTGAGGAATCAGAAGGAGCTCGAAAGAACGTGGTCTATGATTCAAGATCATCCTCACGTGAGGGGCAAGAGCTTCTTGTTGGCAATCGAAGCCCTTGGCAAGGTCGGAAATCTTGGCCGTGCAGAGGAGCTGTGGCACGAGATGGTTAAGGAGAAGGGATTAAATTCGACTGAGCAGTTCAATTCGATGATAGGTGTGTACAGCAAGAAAGGGTTGATCAACAAAGCCACCGGGCTGTATAAAGACATGCAGAAAAGTGGGTGCAAGCCGAATGCCATTACGTTTAGGCATCTTGCACTCGGTTGCTCTAGAGCGGGACTGCTAAAGGAAGCAATCCGAACTCTCGAGCTAGGTTCAGGTTATGTGGCGAGTGCGAAGATTAGAGGGTCGACTCCGTGGTTGGAAACCACGCTCTCGATAGTAGAGGCTCTGGCTGAGGAAGGCGACGTCGAAAATGTTGAGAAGCTGTTTGGAGAGTTGAAGAGCGCAAACTACACAAGGTATACTTTCGTGTACAATGCATTGATAAAGGTGTATGTGAAGGCCAAGATTTATGAGCCTAATCTTCTAAGAAGGATGATTTTGGGAGGTTGTAAACCTGATGCTGAGACCTATAGTTTGATTAAAATTATAGAACAGTTCCGACCCTAATTAATCAATTCGAAAAATCTGGTCGGTGGAATTTTGTCACTACCCCAAAATTTCAGAGTTTTCTTCACTCTCGAGTTCGTTAAAAAGTTCATTTATTAACTTATTAGCATAAATTTGTGAACCATTCATTCGCATAAATTTGTGAACCATTCGAATAACCTCGACTTGTTTTTCAAATTTTCGAACATGTTTGTTAACGAAAAATTTTGAACTATTTATGTTCGCATTGTTAAGATTATTTTCTAATACATTTGAGCTCCAAGTACTTCACAAATAGTTTAGTTTTACTTACACCCCTATATTTGATAGAATAGAACTCAAATATATGAGCTGATTGAATGTCAAACTATTATACAAAATTTTAGCTAGCAAGTCGTATTCGAGGGCACTCGGAGCGTGAGAAACCCTAAACCCTAAATTAATAGGATCGTGTCACATCACTTGACCACTCTTTGATTAAGCAAACTTTGAAATTTAAGAATGAAGTCAGAAAGTCATACACTTTACTCAAAGCAGAAGCGTCACGGACGACTCAAACTCGACTCTACCGAGTACATAACAATTGATTATGAAGTAAACATTAATAATTACGATAAGTGAGGAACTCAGCAGCAGTGGCAAGGGCACCTCCAGTTATAGCATCCATCACAATCTTGTCCCTGTTGCTGTTGCATGCTGCCGATACAATCGCACCCGTTAATGCCCCACCAATCATTGCGTTTTTCTGCATTAAGCAACACATCCCATCAAGAAAAATGTAATGATCAATCTTGAGCTATTTGGTCATCTAATCCTTTGAAAATTTGAATCATATGAAATGTCAATCGAATCGTGTGTCAATCAAGAACTTACCCAGTCTTTGATTCCACGGATTCGTTCGACTCCATACTCCATTCCAACATAAACTCCGGCAACTGAACCTGCAGGTGGGTAGTCCAATTATTAATTAGAAAATATGTGCTTGTTCTTGTAATACACATGAATCCGAAAGGCGACACTCACCCCAGTATGCACCATCTTTACACATTGCCTTCAGCTGTAGAAGCAGAAATCCGGTTGGTTATTATTCGAAAATGGCTATCGTTAACAGAATGCATCAAATGCAAGAACAGAGTGACGTTGTATTTAACTCTTTTTATGGTCAAGAATTTAACTAAAGATCACTTTTTAAATAGATCCCAACACTCTTGCAACTCTGAGACCTAAACTATATTCAAGCTACATACTTAAAGAACATCTTTCTGCCCTTCAAATATCATCATTCTTTCTAGTCCCTTCGATCCACTATTAGTGGCAGGTTAATTTAAGGCGCGTAAAATAAGAAGTCCTAATGGCAAAAAAAGGTGGTAGGATCCGCAATTTTTGAAGGGTTGTAGTTTGCTATTTTGGGGAACTCGGCACTTTTAGTTGGACAGAAGTAGTATTTTCAATACGGGTGAAGAAACAGATCAGAACATAGCAGTAGTATGTTCCCAAGCTTCATTTATAAGGAATGGAGCATTTGGTTAGAGAACAGGAATCTCTTTATCTAGGGATTTTCTGGATCTTATACGTATCTGGATTGTACTGATCAGGAGGCATTGATCTAAAGGAAGATCGATCGTTCGAGACGAACATGCAATAATAGTTTCTCAAGGATAGCACATTGTCATCTCAATGAAAGGAAAATTTAACAGCACGAGTCTCTTACCGTGTGTTCAAAGTTGTGTTTTGACACACTCCCTGCAGTTTGCAAGTAGCACCATGTCAAGAATAATGACAAACAAATAAAAATACTAGAAGTAGTACTTAAGGTCAATTCAAACAATTGTCATTGAGATACAAAAAACACCCTGCAATTCTCATCCAGTGTTCTATTACAACTAGATACCTTAGTCTTCAAAGTTCAAACAATACAAAACATTAAAGGGAAGGAAAAGTAGGACAACTAACTCACTGCATCTTGTTATAGCATAGACAGATACATGCATAAACCATTGATCAAGAGAGGTTATAAAGCAACTATAGTAACTAATGAACTGAGAAAGATTAACAGTAGAGTGTCATCGTCATTGCAATTTGCAACTACCCATAGAAGAACATAGCAAGAAAAGGTATTAACTGGGAAAGTAATTGGTGGCTTAGTTCTAGAGCAAAGCAAATTGAGTGCAGAAAGCAAGAGTGTTCACTGCCAATACTACTTTCAAATTCAACATATTCAGACTTGCAGTTTGCTAAGCAGCTTAAATATTTAAGCAATCCCATACCAGACCAGAGGTATCCAACTAAAACTATAAAGAAATCCCTAATTGGAAACCCAAACAACACAACAAAGCATGCTAGAAAAGCCCAGAATGTGGATTTCGAGTGAATATAATGAAAATGGAACCTTTGTTAATCACATTGTAGGATTCCTCGACAGCCACTTTTGCAACCGCCACCTGAAAATCCCACATCAAACAAAGCAAATATGATCATCAACAACAAGAAATAAGAATGAATTTCAAACTAGAGCACAGAGAGGGGGTGAAATTCACTTACAGTGCCGATCTTCAAGAAGCCATTAGCTACGCGGTTGAGAAATGGGTCGCCCAAATCCACCGTCAAATCAACTCTTGCAGGGAAGAATACTCCATTAACGGAAGTCCGAGGCATGCTAATGCCCAAATGAATTATATAAGCTGGTAGGACAGGAAGCGAGAGAGAGAGAGAGAGATATTGGTTCACAAAAGTGAGGTCGTGAGTAGAGACTTTAAACAGGAATGACGAAGTGAATATGCTCCTAAACGACGTCGCTCCGACGTCGGTACTAAACTCCATGGTAAACAGCGACCCTCATTACACGTCCAAATCTCCGTTTGACAAGTGTTCCGAAAGCAAGCTCGATAATATCCATATGCCATCAACAAGATCGAGGAAGTACTTCAAAGGTAAATTATAAAGATTGCAACTTTCAATATTAAAAGTTAACCCCACATGCTGTAAGCTTATCTCATTTATTTTATTTCTCATTTTAGACTATTTAATTATTTATTATTAGTAGACTATTGGAGTAGTACTTATTCGCTTCCCTTCCATTCTTGTTAGTTTTCTTTCTTTTGCACGCTTATATTCAGAAATAGGATAAAATAATAAAATGTATATATTATTTTTTTAAAGCAAATTAAGAATAATTAGCTAATTCGAAAAAAATAAGACGCATAACGGATAGATTATTAATATGAGCATACCATACCGTCCAAACATTATTAAAAAAAAAGTCTATTATTCATATGAGTTCGAGATCTACTTGAATTTCAATTTAAATTTGTATTTTTTATTTTAAAATTTTAACTATAATTTTAATTTAAACTTGTGTAAATTTTTTAAAATAAAAAATTTAACTATTTTAACTTGAAC
Organism: Leonotis leonurus; assembly: GCA_026898415.1. Lineage (NCBI taxonomy): Eukaryota > Viridiplantae > Streptophyta > Magnoliopsida > Lamiales > Lamiaceae > Leonotis > Leonotis leonurus. The sequence continues at coordinate 972,272 of JAPKLX010000037.1, read as the reverse complement.
CTTTACTGAATATTAGATTGAACACTCATTTAAAAGCTCAATTGAATACTTAATCAAAAACTCAGCGGTAGGTCCGTGAACAAGCTAAGTTGGAAATCAAACTCTTGATCGACTAATTTACTATCAAGCTGAACTTCAAAAACTTTCTCGAAACAAGCTACAAATATCTATCTTGCCCTATTCATTTATAGCACATTATTTTAAAGCCCTACTAACAATTTAACAATATTATGGTCTGTACCATATAAAGTATCTAAAAAATACTTATGTTTAGAACATCCAATTGATATATTTGTAAATTTTTCAAACTTATCAGTAACTAAAACATTTGTAAAAACACCCGGACTGAAAGCTCTCAATTTTGGGATTCTTCGCATTTAATTTCTATATTTCTAGTTTTGCATTTTTAAATAAAATATAAACTATAAATCAATATAAAAATAATAATTTATGTAAGAAATAAATTAAATAAAATCATTCCCGATTTTATAACTATGTCCATTCCATAAAACGGTATACATATCTTAAAGATTGCAGACAATTTTAAACATCTTAACATATCAACTTCTGAACGAACATGCATGGCTCAAATAGTTAAAGGTATAAAACACAACTCGTAGATAATCTGATATTTCTGATAGATTAAAATTCCAGCATTCATTACAAATTATCAATGCAAAAAAAGAAAAAAAATAATAAATTAGTAAAACTGTAATTGGCAGCAAGATTTCCAGATCTCCAGCAGTGAAGAATAGTGTTGCAATAATTGCTCAATGGCAATGTACACGCTGCATAAGACATCAAATATCCAAATACCTGCAGCTGAGAATTAGTGCTTTGAAAAAACATATCCCCTTACATTATTTCCTGATGATTTTATTAGATCATTCACCGAAGTACTAGATTTTCAATTCATATATTTCTACCGATATCTCCTAATATCAATGTGACTGAAGCAGAAAACAGAACCTATCTGCAATAGTCTTAATTCAGCTCGCCGTATATTCCAAGAACATAAAAAAGCTTGATAAGATGTTCACATTAAAAAATAGCTAGAGGCACTAAAGCTGTTGAGGTATTATCTCATGTAACACTTGAGCATGTAGACTCAATTCTAGATAAAAATAAAATTCTATCAGGAAGAAACTTAAATAGCAGCGGGTAATTCTAACTAAATGCAGAACGGAAATACATTTTATACAGGACAAGATGTCTAGCTTAGAAAGCTTAACAGAATCTCAACGAGGTTCTTATAACTTAGAATTCGGTAAATAAGTAAATGCAAAATATTAGGTTCTCCAGCTGTCTAGAGATCTTCTCCTTGCTAGTACTTGGAAAATCTAGTCAACGCCGAGCCACGAGAAGCAATAACCAAGAGATATGTGAGAACTCCTACAAGATGCTTAAGGACATCTATCTTGCATAAGGATGGTATCGACTACTGCCACTATAACCTGCTCTACCTCCATACATTCCACCTCCTGCTCCACCATAACTAGCACCAGGGCCAGAATCATATCCACCACTTGCCCCAGCACCACCATAACTTCCATAACCACCACCACGACCGTAGGCACCCAGCCCACTGCTATACCCACCACCAAAACCTCCACCATAAGAACCAAACCGGCCGGAGTAGCTCAGTGGGGCGGCTTCTCGATAGCCAAACTCACCACTGGCATAATCTCCATAACGACCACCAAACTCACTGCCACCACCATATCCACCATACTCACCAAACCTACCACCAAACCCTGATCCCATCGACCTATAAGAGGCAGGGCCAAAACCGCCACTGCCAAAGCTGCTATAGGAGCTGCTGAAACCACCATAACTATCACCATAGCCACGACCCCTAGATTCACTACCATAGGCAGGAGCAGGTGGCGGGTTTGAGGGTTTCTTTGGTTCAGCTTTCTTGATCTCAACCTACAACAAAGAAGCATGTTAACCTAGAACTTCCACCTGCAAACATGCCAGCTAACACTAAAAATTACAATTTGTATCAGGAGACCACTTTCCCGATTCTATGAAGGGGGTATAATATGCCCAAATGGCTGATGGACTCGCTAAAATTATATGATGGCAGCTAAAGCAACTTTTGGTTCTAATGGCTAATGCACTTGATCTATGACATAGAGCTGTTCGACAAGCACAGCTTCCTACAAGAGTAACTATTTAACATAAGAAACTCACCTGAGTACCAGACATGTCAATCATATTTCCATCAGTTAAAATATCGTCAACCACTTGCTCATTGTCAAACACAATGAACCCAAAGCCACGAGACCTCTTTGTCACATGATCTCGAATTATCTCGTGCTCAACAACCTTTCCGTATGTTGAGAAGAAGCTCTTGAATTCATCTATATACAATATATGAAGCAGCAATAAGTTTACAGGAGGAACAGAAAATGCAGAAAGGAATCACAAATTGTAAAATGTAAACAAAATTAAAGCATTAAAAATATTTACCTTCATCAACAGAAGTGGGGATCCCACCAACAAAGATCTTTTTTGTTTTGAAGTCCTTGGAATCACCGGATCCTTTTGGAATAGTTCTCTTAATCTCAACCTGTACCAGTAAATATTAGTAAGTTTTTCACCAGTCAGCACCGATAAAAGTGAATGCAATGGAATGTATGAAATCTGAAGGAATGTATGAAATCTGAATCATTCAGACAATCCATCGCTAACATTTATCCTATTCACTTTTTATACTCCTAATGACCAAACATTTAAGGAGTAATGACTTTCGTTTTGAGGTAAAAATACTAATTCACTTCACTGACAAACAAGGGCAATTCACTAACCACCAAATGATGGGGTATGGGGGATTAGCAGATGAGTTTTGAGATGCTTCCAGTCTAAGCTCAAAATAAATTCAACCACCGCCAAACAACACAAACCAAAATAACAATACATGTTTGACTAATGCAATAACTCACTTGTTTTCCATTGATGACATGGGTTTCGGTCATAACAGTGTCCACAACAGAAGCGTCTGCGTAAGTTATGAAACCAAAACCCCTAGGTCGACCAGTGTGCCGGTCTTTCATGATCACCGAGTCGGTTATTTCACCGTATTTCCCGAAATACTTTACAAAGGCATCTAAAGAAACCAAGATACCTTGATCAAACAGGATGCTAATTATACACAATCAATGGGAAACGACCATAATTAACAGGTAATACCAACCTAGTGTAGTATCTTTTGCCAATCCCCCAATGAAAATCTTGCTGTTACGAGAAAAACACGTCAGAAATCATTAGCGAAATCGTCAGCTACACGCGCATATACACACAATACGGACATACACAGAAAGAGATATAGACAGAGAGAGAGCGAGAGCTACCCAGGACTAGCACCATCCCCAAAATCTGATCGCTTGGAACCCATCGGCGGTGTCGAATTTTGCAGATCTGAGAGGAAAGGCTAGGGTTTGGAAGGTTTTCGACGATGAAGGAAAGTAGAAATTGGTAATTTTGTGGTGCTGGTGGAGGCGGCGGATTTAATAAACAAGGAAGAAGTTTCTGGACTATAAGGTAAATAAAGTTTCCATTTTAAGTTATGAATATTACAAATAACCCCTCCTATTATCATTCACTCGCGTTTTCTTCCCATTCAATTTTCTCTCATTGCCCCTACTCAGTTAATAATTCCGAAATAGACACGACTTATAAAAAGTTTGTAAATATACTTTCAATTAAATAATTGACTTACAAAATTAAATATTATTTTTGACATTTAAAATATAAATTAATAATAACCACTTTATAAATATTTGAAAATTTTATACAAATTCGTACAATTATTAAAAAAATTTGATAAGTGATATAAAAGAGAATGAACTTCTTTTTCTTTTTTTTTTACATTAATTTTAAATTATATATTTGCATCGTGGAGTACTCAAACTCGAAATACATTATCTTAGATATTAACTCACTATCACTGTCACTAGACTAACACGCACACTAAGAATGAACTTCTTTTGTTATATACTCCCTTCGTCCCACTAAGCATGACACTTCCCGACACAGTTATTAAGGAGAGTGTATAAAGTAGTGTAAAAGTGATAAAGATGATAGGGTCCACAACTTTTCCACTAAGCATGACACTTCCCGACACAGTTATTAAGGAGAATGTATAAAGTAGTGTAAAAGTGATAAAGATGATAGGGTCCACAACTTTTTGAAGAGATAACTTTTACTATTTTTTGAATGTGTCAAGTTTATTGAGAAGTCCCAATAAAAAAAAATATGTCAAACTTAGTGGGACGGATGAAGTGAAACTACCAATCTGACCTACTTCGTGCTATTTCTGTACGATTTAAACTGAACTTTAGTTGATTGTTAGGGACAACAATGTAATTTTTTTACAATTTTTTTCTCTATTTATTTTATTTTATTCCGTAAGGGGGTTTATATTTTCATTTTGTAGGTTAATATCAAAATAAATAACAAAAAAGGTTTGGTTTTTCAATGTTTACATTACTTTTAAGCTTCATTAATTAAATCATTCAATTTTAAATTTTCGAGGTTGTTTCATTCTATCCTTTTTGTTAGTATTTTCTTTTTCTTATGTTTTTTTCATTAGACGGGATAGAACTATTATTAGGGTAATGATTCATCAACCTCCTGCTTATTATTCTAAAGCACAAACGGGAGAATTTTATTTTGGAAGCGGAAGAACTATTGAAACTACGCAAAACTATCACCAAGGTTTATATTCAAAGGATGGGAGAATCTTTATGGGTTGTATCCGAAGACATGGAAAGAGATGTTTTTATGTCAGCAACATAAGCCAAAACTTATGGAATTGTTGATCTTGTAGCAGTTGAATGAAAGAACAAAAATGTATTTTGTACATCATTTCCAAATATAATATATTTATCTTGATTTTCTATTTATGTGAATATATATCATATATAATATGAATGGAATTTGCTAGTAATAAATATTTAAGTGAATTACTATTACACCCATTCAATTGTTAGTAGAAAATTGATTTTAAAGAAGAATGTGGTTAGCTCATAGCTGGCCCTTTCTGTACTAACACGAAACAACTGTGCTTAAAATCAAAAGGGAATATTAATTAAGAAAGTGGAAAATAATATGTGTGGAGCAAAAATGTTTTACGTGAACCTAAAAAGGATTGGATTGTGACTACATGCAAGTAGACAAGGACAAATAAGTCAGACAAAAGTTGCAATAAATTAAAAAAACAAAAAATCCAGAACCAGCTAAAACTTAAACACCCATTCCCCATTTCGAAATTTTCTAGAACCTAATTTGGAAAGTAACATTATAATTTTTAATATTAACAGGTATAGTTATGCTTTTATAATTATAATGTAATGAGTCATATAATTACCAATTGACTGTTTCTTTTAAATGTATTCCATTCATTTTAATAATATAATTTCATTTCTTGTACGCAAATCGCAAATGAATACACATGCTAAAAGTGAATTTATTTTAATGTTTGGAGATTTTTTTTTATCTAAATTGAAAACGAGAACAAGTCATTTAGAAAAGTCTGACTACGTTATTAGGAGAGAGGAATTATTAAATCACCTCATTCCAATAAATTATACTCCCTCCGTCCACCATTTTCTTTCTTAGTTTGACCCGGTGCGGGTTTTTATGTAGTGCTTTGACTTTGTGTTGGAAAGTGAGTATAGGTTGAGTGTTTGATGCATAAAACACTATTAATAAGATAAATCATTTTTAATTGAATAGAATATATACAAATTAAATTAAATTAATTCTGAATGCTAATTAAATAATCATTAACATATTAATGATTTAAATCACTACTGCTTTACGCATAATTAATTGCCATTTTCGAAGATAAGGTGTCACCACCGCCCATTTAAATATGTCGTACACTCTATATTGCTAAATGCATTGAATTAGAATGTTTACAAAAATTAAAAAAATTAAATGAAGCATAATTAAAAAATTAAATGTACACAGTTTGCATAGAAGAAAACCATTAAACTATTGAATTAATTCACTTGGAATGTACTACACGTGATTTGATCCAAAAAAAAAAAGGAGGGAATTTGAGAGCCATTCCTCCCAATTCCCTCCCTAATAACAAAGCTATTGAGTTAAGTAGACACTGCCTAATCATCCCATACATTCATTTCCAAAGTTCAGAAAGAAAAAAAGTCACGGCAGACTACATGGCAATTCCAAACAGAAAAATATCAGATGATGAAAGGAATATAGTAGCACAGTTCTTGATGCAAAAGATGGTGGATGGTAAGTTGCCATACGGAGCTCAAACTGAAGCTGCTCGCGTCTTCGGCATAACTGATCGGACAGTGAGAACGTGGTGGAAAGCTACAATTGATCAGATTCAGAGGGGCCAAGCTGTGCACCTACAAAGCAAATCAAAAGGTAACAGTCACAAAGACAAAATGGAGATTGATATTGAAGCTGTAAAAGAACTTACAATGCTTCAAAGGTCATCAATTAGGAAAATGGCAAGTAGTCTTGGTGTAAGCAAGAGTTTGTTAGGCAATTGGATAAAGGAGAAGAGATTGAAGGCGCATAGTAGTGCAATAAAGCCTACACTAACTGAAATAAACAAACTTGCAAGAATGAGATGGTGTTTGCATCACCTTGATCCAAGTTTGGGCACTGGACATGTGAAATATGAACTCATGCATAATGTGGTGCACATAGATGAGAAATGGTTCTATCTAACGAAGACAAGTGATAGATATTACCTGCTGCCCGATGAGATAGAGCCATATAGGAGTTGCAAATCCAAAAGATTCATATCAAAGGTAATGTTTATGTGTGCTGTTAGTAGACCATTAATAGGCATGGATGGAAGCATTATATTCGATGGAAAATTGGGAATATTTCCATTCACTACGTTTGAGCCAGCAAAAAGGAAATCAAAGAATAGAGCAAAGGGCACATTGGAGCTCAAACCAATAAACTCAATCACAAAGGAAGTTATCAAGGATTGCATCATCAACAAGGTTTCATTTCAGCATTTAATTGAACTGATTTCAGATTTCAGATTGCACATTCAGATTTCAGATTGCACTATCAGATTTCTTTTAAAGAAATCATCATCTAGTTTATTAATTGTCGTTTTGCAGATTATACCAGCTATTAAGAGCAAGTGGCCAGCAAATACAACCAAACACATCATCATTCAACAGGATAATGCAAAGCCACACATCACACGAAATGACACAGACTTCATAGGTGCAGCAAATTCAGATGGGTTCCATATCAGTTTATTGTGTCAGCCACCAAACTCTCCAGATTGCAATGTGAATGACTTGGGTTTTTTCAGAGCCATACAAAGTCTGCAAGATGACAAACAGGCTAAAGGTGTGGAAGATTTGGTTAAGAATGTGGAGGATGCATTTAATGAACTCTCAGCAGTGACATTGAATAATGTTTTCATCACACTTCAAGGGTGTTATACAGAAATTCTGAAGGTTAGAGGAGGCAACAACTATAAGATTCCCCACATGAACAAGGCTAAGCATATTAGGGATGGAACACTTCCAGAAACACTAAGTGTGGATGAGGTACTAATAAGGCAGAGTTTGGAGTATTTGTCATTGCCCGAGCACAATATTGGTGCATCCTACGATATTGGAAGTCTAGAAACAACTTTTGGTATTTAAATCTGGATTAGACAGACATAGTGGAAGGTTTAGGAGTCTACATTACAGCTTTAATGACTGATATAGGGTGTAAAGACAGCTTTTGGTATGTGAAGACAGCTTTTGGTATGTAAAGATAGTTTTTGGTATGTAAAGATAGCTTTTGGTATGTAAAGACAGCTTTTGGTATGCAAATACTGCTTTAATGTTGGCATGGCTAACATGAAACACACTAAAGAGCCATATACACAACTACCACACAATTCAATCTTAGAAAATGTAAAGGTGGCAGAAACATAGGGAAAACAGCTTGTAAGTTTGATCACCCTCAGAATTTAATCATCACAGGGTATATTTCTAAACATTTCCCTTTAATCCACCCACACAGTTAATAATCTAGATTGACAGTATAACAATCATGTAATGGCTCTAGGGTTTCATATTGTCCATACCCTCAGGATACATTCATCATAGGGTTTGAACACCAAGTGCAGTATCAGTTCATAATCAACACAAATATCCAACACCAAGTGCAGCATCAGTTCAGCATAATCAAGTGCAGCATCA
>JAPKLX010000037.1:929434-957568 GCA_026898415.1 Leonotis leonurus | reverse complement strand
GGACTCAACAACGCCACGTACTACAGTTTACAAATAAGTTGGGAACACTAACTTACTAGAAAATGTCTCGGATCAGTTTATCAGTCAGGACAAAGTAAGTTGAGAAAAAAAGTGTTAGTATGTGTGTAGAAGTGTTTCTAATTCGATCCAATAAACAAACAATATACTACTATATTAAATTGTGTATGTATAAACCTTCTCTTAAATTCTTATTAAAAAAACAAAATTTATTACAAGTTGCTTAAATAAAATCCTCTATTTTTATGTGTTTGAATACTAATTTGCTCTTTTCTTTTTTGATAATTAAATTATTAATACTTTTCTTGATCATTAAATTACTTTAAAAGGGACTACACGAGTAACACAACTACACTAAACAGCCATTTGCATCAATAAAGTTGAGAGGTTGAAAGATAAAGAGAGAAAATAATTGAATTACTGCATGCCTCTTCTAACAATAATCTTATCGAAATAGGCTAGCTTTAAATACAAAGATGGTGATATCTCTTGTTTCTTGCCTCTAATTTAATGTTTGTTACTTTTCTTGAATACCTTTAAAGAGTATTTTCGTCGTGTAATTGATGCATTGAGTAATGGCCTTTTTCCAACTTGTTTACGCAACGACAAGAAGAGTCATGACCATATAAAGGGACACCCATTTCTCAATTGATTAGAACTTTAGAGTATTTTAATTTTGACTACACAATTTCGGATTTTGTATCACCATGCGGAATAAGTGACGGATGATAATATAATAATTAAAGATCGAAAAAAAAAGCATCGTCACATGAAATTGAAATGAAATTAAAATGGGCATAACTTTTGCTATTGGGATTGAATTTTGTATTAAAACATATTTTCGAAAAATGGAACGACAAGACGCATAAAACACACCATATTTATTAGGTTCAATGTGTTAATAGACAAACTTTATATTTTTATCATCAACCACATTTCATTTTCCTATGATTGTACGAAGAGAGTTTCGTATTCAACGTTATCATTATGTGTCGCTTAATTAAGATATATAATTATTTTTAATATTTAATTTTATTTTTCAATTAATTAAATTTTGATTAATTTAAAATAATCTACTATAATTTCTAAAAAATATTTATCATGCCTATTATATTATAAAATTTTATTTTTAAGATAAATTAATTAAAATAGGAAATTTAATAGTGGAATATGAATGTGTGACACATTGATTGGGCGAAAACATGATTTGATTTGTTATTGTGTGTTATCGTATGTGATATATAAGGTGTTTGACTAAGTTTATTTTAAATAACTTATAAGTACTGGCATCGATTTCTCTTTCTCTATCAAGGCGGGGAAGATAACCTTCCGAAAGAATTACAGCTTTAAGAATACCCGAACCTTTACTGAAACCTTAGATATGAGTCCAGGAGTTTATAAGTTACGTTAAACCCATTATGCTGGGTACAAATTAGTTCATTTATGCTATTATATTATTATTATTATTATTATTTTACTTTTGAATAATGCCTCAAACAGCCACGTGTACTGAATACTTTCCCATGAAGGAGAAATAGTGGAAGCTAGCTAATTGGGTTTCCTCCACTATAGAATAAAGTGTACTATTTGAGATATATATGAAAAGTTGGCTTTATGTGTGGAGCTCATAAAATATGACTTTTGTTTGATATAAAGTTAGTAAACTACTAAACACTTTATATTACAAAATCAACATCGATATTATAATAAATAATAACAAGAAGATTAACAACCCCTAATAGTGATAGTATAATCATCATTATCCATAGATTGTGTGTATTAGACTAGTGATGATAGAGACATTAATGTCCAAATTTAATCTCGAACTTGAATTCTTTGAGATATGATTTTTAAATCTAGATAAAAACTCATGTATATCTAGACGTATAATACATATTGTTCAAGTTTGAGTTCATTTTGATATGGTTATAGATTACATAAACCTATAATACATATTATTCAAGTTTGAGTTCATTTTGATATGGTTATAGATTACATAAATCTAAATATATAGGGTTAAATTTATACAAGAAAAAATAAATGACAATAAATATATGTCATCTACCCATCTAGAATCAATAATTAGTATACACTGTTTTTTTTAATAAGAAATCAAATTGCCAAACGAAGTTATGTCTTTCTATAAATAAATTAATTAATTAAAAAAGAGAAAATATATCCCACCATTAGTTTTGGAGTTTGGGATCAGTTTGTTTATACTTCCTCACGCGTATTTTAATAAAATGTAAATGACTTGAGTGATAAAAGTATTATTAATTGTTAAAATATAATTAATTTAAATGATAGTAGAGATCGAGATACACAAAATTGTGTTATTATTAAATATTAAAATATGCTCTCTATGTTCCTTAAAAACATGCACCATTTGATCCAGCGCGAATTTTAATAAAATGTAGTTGACTTGAGTGGTAAAAATATTATTAATTATTAAAATATAATTAATTTGAATGGTAGTGGAGATTGAGACCCACGAAAAAAAGGTGTTATTAAATATAAAATATAATTGATTTGAATGGTAGTGGAGATTGAGGCCCACAAAAAAGTGTAATAAATAGTCAAAAATAGAAGATGCATGTTTTTAAGGAACATACGAAAATGACAAAAGATGCATCTTTTTAAGGAACATAAAAAGTAAATTGAATGATAGTAGAGATTGAGTTCCACAATAAAGTGTAATAAATATTCAAAAATAAAACATACATATTTATGAGAAACGAACCAAAACAATAAAGTGTAATAAATATTCAAAAATAAAACATACATATTTATGAAAAACGAACCAAAATTAACGGATGGAGTATGAAACGACATTATTTGGTACTACTTCGATTTTTTTAAAAGCATCAATTTACACGTAAGGTAATAGAAAGCGTCGAATCATTTGAACAATCTTATCAATGCGAATTTTTTATTCATATTATAAAATAAAAGATTATGACATTATTGAATATACTTATTACAATTATAATAGTCATCTTATAATGTTCTTATCAAGAAAAAAAGAAAAGTACGAACTAAAAGGAGACACGTGGCAATTGCATAACTACTGTAATTTTAGAGTTCCGACAGCGGAAAACGTGTTTGGTTCACGAGGGTGGCGTGAAAGTGTAAGTATCAATGGCCCAGAAGCGTTACTCAGAAAGCAACGATTCTCGTGACCAATTTTCTTGCAAAACCTATAAAGAATTTGATTGGAATTGGGGCCTATTGCTTTATAGACCTCTCTCTTTAAAAAAAATGCAAATAAATCAATTGTAATAAGAGTCCAGTTGCCTTTAATAATTTGAAGACTCCATTTCAGTTTTAATTGATTTGATAAATAAAAATAAAGTTCCATCTTGGTTGATTCATATTTCAATTTGATAATGTATTTGAACCTTATCTCTAATTCTGGATGAATTCACAAAATATTTAAGTTCGAGCTAAATTATATGAGCTAATAATATGTATTTATATTAATTAAACAAGTTCATGATCTCACTCCTTTACAAATTGCGAAATATTTGGAGTTCTGTTTGTTAACAACATTCAAGAGTCTTTTATCAAATCAATTTTTGAATTATTTCTATTGAAAATTTTGGAGATGTTGGACAAAATACAATTAAGGCCCATTGGGCCAAATAGTAGCCCAACCTTTATCTTTGATAAACTTTTTCCTTTGATGGAGGATTTTTTTAAAGAAAATTACATTTCCCGATTACACATTTGAATTTGATAATGGAAATTGGCTTATTAATTGAACAATCCCCAACCCTTAAAAAAGATTAAAAATTTAAAAGTTACACGTGGTTAACCATCCATTATATATTGCACTACTAATTTTGTAACATTCACTCAAAATAAAAATGCTCACCTGTCAACAGTTATGACAAATCAATTATGAACACGTTAAGTGGTGATGTTGGTCGCGAAGACAAATTAATTATGAGCACGTTAAAGTGATGATATCGGTGACGAAGGAGAGCGAGTTCTCACTCAAAATTCAAAGTAGAAAATGTCAATATAAATTATGTTAGATTCATCATTAGCAAATGACAATCAATGCAAAAACAAAATGAAAGCTACAATTAAACTTACTCTGGATAAGAATCTAAGTAAACATAAAACAAGACAAAGAGCATAGAATGAATATATGCAATTTAATTAAGTAGCAAATTTCATGAAACAACAACATCAAATAAATTACAAAAACAATAAACTATTACTTTGTAGTATTAGTGAAAAATTACTTATGAATCATCATTTCTTGGCAAAGAGCCCCCCAAGGCCCCCAAAGCCACCACCCTCCTTCTTCGGCGGCGGCACAGCCACCGTGTTCTTCCGGCCACCGGAGGTGGTGGTCGTGGTTGTGGTGCTCTTCCCATCCTCCACTTTCTTCAAGATTGGATCAGTCTCATAGAACTGATCTTGCTTGGTCAAGCTCCCAAGGATAAAGTCCAAAATACCCTTCTCCTCACTGCTCCCACCTGAGGATTTTGCTGCAGTAGCTGCGGTTCTTACTCTCCTTTGAGGGGTAACAATGGGAGAAAAGAACATGTTCAAAGAAGCCATTTCTTGTCTTTCTTTCTTTACAATTTCAAGCTTAGTTTGCAGTAGTAAAATGAGGTGTAGCTTTGTTCAGACAAGAGAGAAGGAATATATGAGTTTATTGTGAAGAGGAATTAAGGACTTGACTTGTTTCCAGCACAAGTTCTCCACAAGTGTCTTATCTTCTTTCAAATTTCAATCATTTATTTTCATTTATTTTTAATTTATTTTTTGATAGAGGATCATGTACACCAATGTAATGTAAGGCTATTCTTTTGGTACAACACTCTCATATTCAGACCACATATTCTAAGTGCCAATATCTTGTCTTGGAATTACATTACTCTACTTTCAAATTTACAAGGGAAAAATCAACAACTTGTACAAAAAAAAAAAACTTTATTTTAGGATTTTTTTCCACTTAAAATAATAAATAGTGTAAAAGATATCGACCCCATGTTTAGTGGAGAAAAGTAAACAACTAACTTTTCTAAAATCAAATGCGAAAAAACTCTAAATTTCATATATGTTCTTTAATTGTGGTTGTAAGAAAACTATGTAAATGTTAGTAGTAGAGAAAGACCCCCTTATTTTTTTTTACTTTATACAATACTTTTACTTTAAATTTAAGTAAAAAATCTTTAATTTGCGTGTAGAAAAGATATGGACTTCTGATATGGACTGTGGATCGGTAGTTTTCATTTTACATATACAAGGATAAAAGCATAGTTTCTTGGCATCTCTGTTTTCAAGCAAAAAACATCTACTATTGACTATTCTCTCACATTCCTCTTTCTTTTTTCAAAACCAGAGATCAAAACTACAAATTACAGTATCCCTGAGGAATTAGGCACCCTTTCTAGTAGTGATCAAGCCTGCACCGTGGTAGCAAACTCTCATTTGCTCGATTCTTGAATCGAGCAGCGGAAACCATCATCCGGTTCATGGGAGAGGATCATAAGTTCATAACATCATGTCCTCACTAGATTCGGAGTCCAGTTTCTCCAATCCAACTTCCCGATCGATCTGTTCCTCAAGACGAGTTCTCTGAAATCGAAGCCCTTTTTACGGTTGCTGCTATTCGTTCTGCTCGGTTCTGATCCAACGCTCTCTTCATGTGCATTCTCAGTCTGATTCTCGGATTCAGTTAAGCATTCATCGTGGGCAGACGCTTCATCAATGATGCATCCGAGCATCTCAATAACTTCGCTCATTTTGGGGCGTGACCTGGGATGCTTCATTAGGCATTTGTTGGCGAGGGACGCGAGTTTCTGGGCCGACTTCATGCAGTTCTGTCCCTCGAGTCTCTGGTCGAGGATCAGATGGAATTTTTTTGGATCGGAGACGTAGGGTCGCACCCATTCCAGAAGCTTCTGCTCACCTCGTGGCAGGTTTCTTTCCAGCACACGCCTTCCTGTAATGAGCTCATACAGCACGACGCCGAAGCTCCACACGTCGCTCTTAGCAGTTAGCCTGCCGGTGTGGACGTACTCCGGTGCTGCATATCCGACTGTACCAACAACCTGGACGACAACATATTGAAAGAAACATATGCTTAAGCACCCTAATTACCGAAACATCAGAATTGACAGCGCGATAGTCAGTACAGAGTAAGTGCAAAGAATGCGATTCAAGATAATATATGACAGAGGTCGAATCGAAAGAAGGAGACTTACTGATGTAGAAACATGACTTAATCCAGCAGCAGGACCCTGCCTAGCCAGTCCGAAGTCGGAGAGTTTAGCATTGAAGTCTTCATCTAATAGGATGTTTGAAGTCTTGAAGTCTCTAAATATTAACTGCATAGAATGTGAAGGCCGACCAAGAGAACACCCAAGTGTTAGGACAAGTGTTCGGATCAAGGGCCCGTTGCAATTCGTGCAATAGTTTTGGTTTTAAAATTTCATTCATTTACCAAAAAACAACACGACCTAAATTAAATAGTGCAAGGAGCAGTGATGATAGTCACTTGTCCCATGCCATCACATCAAAGAAGAAGAAGAAAAGTCAGCTTCTTATGCATAGATCAAAAAGAGACTGGGGTTGCATTGCATGTAGCCATTTTACATAGTTGATGTGTGTATATCATACCAATATTTGACAATGATTTTCTCAACATTCCAAATTCGAACGGAAACACAGGTTAAGTAGCTCATGTTCTTCAGATGAAGCATGTTGCCACCCAAAATCGATAGTTCCATAGTTCCACAAGAGAACGTCTTCACTGCTCCGGAGCAACTAGGAAGAGACGGGGAATTGACTACACTTTCTTTTCCTTATCTATGTAAACTCAGAGTATATAGTTTGAATTCATTCATACTTAGAATGTAGTTCCGGAGATTCCAGGAATTGAGTAACTCCCACTCCCCCTTCACACGGACTCTTTGGGGTTTAAGGAAAATGGTTTTGACATTTAGCTACGGATCAGCACATTCAGAAGGAAAGCCTCGGAGCCAGAATAAGATCACGCAATGTAGTTAATCTTTGTATGCCAATGAAATGTATCGACGTTTTTCACATGTAAACAAGATCTTCATCATGTATACCTAATAAGCATTTTCTTGGACTGAAAACACCATAAACACATGCACCAGTTTCATATCTCACTCATGGTCATTCATTGCTCAAACATGAAAGCCAAGATTACCTGAAATTCCATCTCTTCATGAAGGTATGCCAAGCCGCGAGCTGCATCCTGGGCAATCTTCAACCTTGTTAGCCACGAAAGAGGAGAAGCTAGCCGGTTCAACAAATGATCCTCCAAGCTCTTGTTACACATGAGTTGATACACCAACAGCCTCTGGATCCCTCTCTCGTCGTCGTCAGCACAGTACCCTACTAACTTCACGAGATTCGGGTGCTTGACTACACCTAGAAAATTCACCTCATTTATCCATTCCTTGTGCCCCTGATAACTAGAATGCAAAAAGGGAAACACCGTAAGGTCGAATAGTAACTGCACTCCGTCTCATGTCTCATTCTTGAACACTTCCACTAAGACTAGTTACATAAGTAATGAAGTACTTCACATAAACTTTAAACAAAAAGGGACTGTTCATAAAAGATGCAAAGCTTCTATACCCCACAATATGCCCAAAAAGCTTTGATATGTTCATGTTAGTGATAACTGATAAGCATTCCAATGCCATAATGCAGCAAGGATAGTATCTATGAACTGCAGATTAGCAAAGTTCAGATTATAACTACAAGTATTGATATCGATTAATTTTTAACAGAAAATCAACAAAAAAGAAAAGGAACTGGTAAGCAGTTAAAGGGCGTGCCTGGAATCCATTGCGATTCAACTGCTTGATGGCGACATCCATATTCACCGAGTCTGAACCCGACCCGGAACCCGGGACTTTGACCCGGCCGCGATAAACGCTGCCGAAGCCGCCCTCGCCGATCATGAGACTTCGGCTGAATCCGCGGGTAGCCGATTTAAGCTCGGAGAAGGAGAAGACCCGCAGATCATTGGCGCGGCCCTGAGTCAGGAAATCCTGGAACAGCTCCGACGAGTCGGCCCAGTCCCGCCGCGACTCGGTGTCGAACTCGGAGCGCCTCGAGTCCAAGTTGGTCGATGCCACGCTGAGGGAACGCGCCCACGAAACCTTCCGCGAGAGCGGCCCCTCCTGCTCGTCATCGCCGTCGCAGCCGCCGCCACCGCTGGTGAAGTGGAAGCATTTCATTCTAACTCAGAATACAAAAAAAATCAAAAGGGTCGACTCCGTTTGCCGCTGTTGTTGAATTGAAGAGTCAAGAAACGGAGATGCGGTCGAGGCTGATGAGATCGAGAAAACAACATTCGGATGTTTGACTGTTATATATGGTGTTTGTAAAATACTGCAATGAATCAGTAAATTATTATAGTACTGGAGATTAGGTGGGGATTAGATGGGAGATTGAATTAAAGATTGAAGTTGTGGATTGGGTTTGGTTGGGGTGTGGTGATGGTAAAGAGTCTGGGGAAAGAGAAGAGGGGGACAGTGGTCACGAGAAGAGTGCAGGTGAGGTACCAAAGGGGAAAAAACAAAGAAAAAAGAAAAAGGAAATGCAGTAGTGTAGCAGAGATTTCCATTGAAACAGTCAGCGCGCTTGTGCGTTTACTTCAACTTCATCGTCTTCTTTTTTGTTTAGCTTTTACTTTTTCTCCATAACCATAGGTGGAAATTTAGGACCGTTCTATTCTATGTCTACCTTCGAGATCGACTGCGTCATATTATGGTTATCATATCACTGTCTTATTTTCCTATTAATAATTATAATTATTATTTTCTTTTTTTTAATAAATTGTTTATTTCACTGAAGATGTCAACTTTGTGTATAGCACTCTTTTTTAATTTTTCTCCTATCACTATATTTCATTCACCATGGCATAAATTAGTTTATAAATTATATTCTTGTTCCATTAATATTAACTTATTTCCTTTTTTAATTGGCATACATTATACTGGTATCCATTCAAATTTAAAATTTGTGGATCTTATTATATTTTTATCTTTTATATTATTTCGTTATTTTGTGTCAAAAATTAAATCATGTTTGATATGACTGAAATAATATATATATATATATAATCCAGTTTAGCAATTATAATCTTAAAAAAATCCAATCATTCGATTAGAGCCATATATTTTGTTTAGATGGAATGTTGTGTACCTCTAAATCTCGTGGAGTGTGTAATCTATTTTATTAGCGATTACTTCATAATATAAATTTATAATCGACAAAAATATGTATATCATTGGATAAATGCGGCTTAATTTGATGAACAAAATTAGAATATATTTTATATAATGATATGATATGTGATTTATGTGCTTACATATGTTTTGATAAATCACAATTATTTTTATCAATCATGCATTTGATTTTGTAATAATCTATGTCTAATGTGATATTTGTTAATCCAAAATAGTGTTATAATATTATCATCTTTGAAACAAAATTACATACATGATACCTCATATAATGTGAATGTATGGTTCATCTTTAATAGGATTGTAATTTGTAAACGCGAACCGAGCAAAGTTAAATATTATCGAGCAAAATTAAATATTATTTAGTTTTTAGAATATTAATGTGTTTTATAGTTATAAATCCATAATCAAGGCAAGTAATTCATTTTTCTGAAAAAGTAAAATGAGAATTTTCTGAAAAGTAAAATGAGAACCGAGCCCGACATAAAAATATCTAAATCTAAAACAAGATATTACTTCCTCAGTTTCACATAAACATAAACATGTACTCTTTCCATCTCATTAAAAGTGGTCACGTTTGATTAAATTTATGAGAGTTTTTTATCAAACATGAGCACTTTTAGTGGAACAGAGGGAGTAATATTTTCTATTTTTGGAAACTAATACCACTTTTTTTGTGGGTCTCAATCTCCATTATGATTTAAATTAACTGTAACACATTTTTTTGGATTTCAATTTCCACTACTATTCAAATCAATTATATTTTAAGACTTTTAACTCTCAAGTCTACTACTTTTTATTAAAATTTGTGTTTGGTCAAATGATGCATATATTTAGACTTACACTCATTGGTGACCTTTTGTTGACCTATACCTCAATTAAATTATTCATTTCTCTTATCTTTACTTACATAAATCAACATTCATCTTGCCACATGGTTGTAACATTAGAAGAATTGAGAGTCATTGAATGACTTTTCAAATTGAAAGTTATCATTTTTTTTCATTTATTTTTAAATCTTTTGTCATTTTATTGTGACTTTTCTATTAATGTCACCAATGTGGTGCTCTTATAGAACAGAGGAAGTACTTTTTGTTCGATTCTAGTCATTTTTTCGATTATTACCAAATAATCATCACTCATAACCACCCATTAAATCCCACAATCGATATCTATATGCGAAAATGATCGCTTCGTATCGGTTGACGAGATTAATGCGCTCGTGAATGATGTCTTATGTTCCGTAAATAAATATAAAATTTTAATAAAAAATTATTATTTATATTTTCTGACTATAATTTATTGATTATGATATAGTTTAATTTTATTCAATACAAAATGATAAAAATAATAAAAAACAAAAAATATAATGACTCGTGTGACATTATTATATCAACCGTTGACACGTTAAGTTATATCGACCGCAGATGGTGGAACAATGCTCATTCTATATATGTTATAGATACCCGAAATTAATGGAAGTAGTTTGTTTTGATAAAAGCAACATAGATTACTTAGACACTACGTTTGGCCGCAGCTTCACGACAAAGCTATACAAAACGACAATTACCACATATGATAGTTGATATAATATGATGCATGGTGAAAATTATAGTACATGCATAATTATATTTTTACATGTTATGTTTATCAAAGTGTACAAATCACTCTTTCACACTATTTGAGACTATAATATTGTTCTTGTCACGGGTTCAAATATATGGTCCACCAACGAATAATTACTTACCATCAATTAAATATCCAAATCACTCATTGTTCGGGAGTCCGAGAGTTTGAGCTCGCACTAGGTAGTCCTGTCGGGAGCTCGTACTGAGGAGTGTGAATCTCTCGAGTGTGAGAATCTTACCTTTTATTTCTGATTTTTTTTATGCGTATTTTTTATTTCTCATTTTTTAATACGATAGTCCCGACTCTAAGAGTCATCGACTATAAGTATTTTTATGAAACTTTCAAAATAGGATGCAACCAACTAAAATTTATTAAAAATTATAAAAAAACCAATAAGCACCCCCGTTCTTTCTAATTCAATAGTTTTTTCAGTTGAGAAATAGTTATTTCTTTTTATAGATTCACTTTGAATGAAAAGATGACTTGAAATCTCATGAATTTTCAATTAGGAATTAGGAAGTTACATCTATCGTTTTTTTTAAGAGGAGCTGCAAAGGTTGAGACATGTTGAGGTTTTATTGGTACATAAATTAAGTAGCGTATTTGTTTTATCAAAATGCTATCAAGTGACTTTGATGATTAAGTATTTTGAGTAATAAAAAGATGTAATTAAAGTATGCGTGTATTGGTCTAATAATAATGAGATTAATGTTCAAAATAATAAGTGTCGAGTTTATAATTTAAATTTAAAATAATTCAATTAAAAAGGATGTGATTGATGCGTAATGACAAATTATCATCAGGCCAATCCGAGATGACAAAAAAAATGATACGAATAGTTCAAAAGAAATAAAAGAATTTGGTCAACACAGATTTAATAAAAAAATATTACACTTTTTATTTTATTTGAAGTTTAATTATAATAAAATCACACGTACTTTATATATACAACTTTGTGATAAATGCATTCATACAATCATTACTAGATTCAAAAACTATTAAATGTGAGGATCAAATTAGTAAAATGTCACAATTACATTTCACATTTAAGAAATATAACACGTATTTAAAAATAAGAAGAAAAAACTAAAATACAACACTTAAAACAAATTGAGGAATTAATATATGCCTAAATATATGGGATGAGGTAGGATACATTTATTTTACAAATCATGCAATTAATGGTATTTTATGTGAGTTATATAAAGTTCAAAAGCTTTCGTCATCCAATCGAAATGCAAAAGGTTGTGTTATCGAATTTTCAATCTAAAATTTTATAATTTTAATCTAAAGCGTTTTCAATCTAAAGAAATTTATAAAATAATACTCCCACCGTCCCACTAAACTTGATATTTTTTTTTTCGGCATGAACACCTTTTTTAAAATATAATTTTTACTATTTTAGAATCTGTCAAATTTAGTAGTACGCAGAGAGTAATATAAAGATGTGATATTTTATACAAATATATAATTTCACGTGAGCAAACTTTGCTACACATAAATTTATGAGACGTGTGCATGTTTAAAAAGAAAAATAGCTATCACATTATATATTGATTACAAGTTTATCAAATTCGAAATTTATTATTTCGGATATTAATATTTTATAATTAAAATTATTTTGAAATAGTGGAAATCAATTTGTAATTGAATAGTAACAGATGATTTTGGAAATCGTAATTGTACTTGACATTTTAATTTGTAATTGCAACTATGTAGAAAACGATTCGATTATGATTCTAAAAGTACGAAACCGTAAACTGACGGTTCGGAACCGTAATCTCAATTTTTTTTACCTTATTCAATTTATTTTTCATGTTATTATAAAAAAATACATTAAAATTCTATAATAATAATGAAATAAATATCTTGCAAAATGTACTGTAAATTACTTTTTTAATATTTCAATATTTTTTAATTGATTACTAACTTGCAAATTAATTTATTAGGATAATTAAATCCCATGAATTTATGATGGGACCATACTAGTTTGTAAATTAATTTAATAGTATTAAATCCCATCAATTGGTCGTCTATGTAGTTGAAAATGTAAATATAGCACGCGGGTTGTGAAAGTAACATCAAGATTTTCAATTCTTAGTTATGTCTATAAATTTATACACATCAAATACCTTTATCGTACCACTAAAAATCCGTCTTTTTTATTTTTGCGCATAAAATAAAGAATATTAGAAGAGGTGAAAAGTTGAACCCACACTATCAAAAAAATATTAAAAAGGTGACGGACCTAACAAGGGACGTACATTCCGTTGTTAGGTAGCGACAGACTGACGACGAACTGCAACATTTAGGTCTAACGACGGACCTAACAATGAATTGTTAACGGAATATTTGGCGCGCAAGTTGGCGTCAAACCTAACGACGGACATGACGACGGAAAAGTCCGTCGTTAAGAAATTTCGTCGTTCGGTCCGTCGTTAGCATATTTATTTATTTTTTTAATTATCTTATAAGCGGCTGACAGAACTTTCCGTCGTTAAGTCCTGTCGTCCAGCTTTAAGTCGGGTTTCATCCCCAATTCGCGAAAACAGACAGAAACAAAAACCCTACCCCCTCTTACCCTCTGGAGAATCAACCTTCCCACAGGCGATTAGAGGTTCTCACCGGCCAAATACGCCCAGATATGTCCAATTTTTCTCTTTTCCTTCTTCTCTCTCTCTATCTCTATATTTCTAATTTTTGGACTTTTCTTATCCGGGAAGAAGCTGCTGCCCTTCCCCCGCCGTTGCTCCGTCTGAATCATCCGTCGAGCGACTGCTTCCACTCCCGAACGGTGCTCCAGTGGCGTTTTCTTGCTCCGGCAACCTCCGCCGCCCTCCGCCACTGCCTGCCGCCGCCTCCCTCTGGTGAAAGGTGATTTTTGTAATATTTGTAATTAAATTAATTTAGTTTAGTGTTAGTTAATTTAATTGTTCAATTAGTCTTAATTAGTGTTAATTGTTTAATTAGTATATAAATTTAGTTAATTAGTTAATTTAATTGTTTAATTAGTGTTAATTATATTATTAATTGTTAAATTAGTATAGACTTACTTAATTTAATTGTTTAATTTATGTAATTAGTTTAATTTTGTTAATAAGTTTAATTTAGTTAATTAGTTTAGATTAAATTAATTTATTTAATTAGGATTAAATATATTTAGTTAGTATTAATTATAGTTAATTTGATAATTAGGGTTAATTATAGATATGGTTGAAATAATTAGCACTACAAAAAATGTATTATATAAAAACGGAATAGTGACGGAAAAATTTTCCATTTCTAAATTTTAACGGATTAACAACGGAATTGTTACGGAATTTTTGTAAAATTTTAGTAACGAAATTAATGACGGAATTATTCGTTATTAAAAATTTAGTAACGGAATTTCCCGTTACATTTCCGTTACTAAAATTGAAGAAACCATTCTAGAAACGGAAATTCCGTTACAATTTCGTTGTTAAATTTTTTAGCAACCATCGATATTATTACGGATAAATCCGTTACAAGTCCGTTACTAAAATTTTTAGTAACGGCATTTCTTGTTTTAGTAACGGAAAAATTCCGTTGCTAAAATATATATTTTTTGTAGTGTAGGGTGGGTATAAATTGAATAATTGGTTATGCTTAATTAGGGTTTCTTAATTAATTATGATTTCTCTAATTAATTAGGGTTAAGTTTTAATTTGTTGTTTTAAATTATTTAATTTTAATAATTCGTGTATTTATTTTTTAAAATTATTTAATTTGTTTTATATGAATATAAATTGTATGATAGGTGTAATAACGATTCAATTATATTATAATATTGGGATAAACGTAATTAATTTCTTAATGATCTTCTCCCTTTGGGATAGATTTTGATTACGTCTTAAAGATCTTCTCTCAATATGTATAATATTATACAAACTCGTTATATGTCAATTATGTTGGGATGTTTTGATTAGATGCATGTGTTGTGATGTTTTGATGATGAGATGCACGTTGGGATGTTTTGATGATTTTGTTCGGATATTTTGATGATTATATGTCAATTAGCTAGAATATAATTCACCATAACATTTCCCAAAAATGACCCAATGCTCGTGATCTTCGAATATCACATAAACCCAATGTTCGTGATCTTCAAATGCTTAGCATTAAATAATCTAAGCATCAATTTATAATTCATAACTGCACATCAATGACTTACAAAACTTTAACTGTATAATTCAACACCAACAACAAATATTTTCCAAAAACAAACAATTCCCCTATCTATTCAATATCAAAAGCCCAAACAACAAATATCAATTTCCCAAGAAGCACCCTCCTTTCTTTGTCACTAATGTCATCGAAACGGAAGAGGATGAAGAAAATGAAGATGAATATGAAGAAGATGAAGCTTCAGATGACGAAGACGAAGAAGAAGAAGAAGAAGATGATGACGATGATGACTATGTAGATGAGGATGAGGAAGATGAAAATGACAATGAAGAAGACGACGAAGATTAACACATTGTGTAGAAAACTTACCATATTCTAATTTCAACTTATTAATCATAAATGCAACTCATTGTATATTCAATATAAAACTTCAACTTATACGTTTTTTTTTTTTATAAATACAACTTATTTATTAATTTTCAACCTAATAGATATCTTCGAGTCGGAGAGCTTTTCCACGCGATGATGTCAGTACTCCTCGAGGAAGGGGTACACGACGTTCTTCATTGTCCTCCAGAATCAGTCGGGGTTCTCCGGGTTCATCATCTGGATATGAGTCCGGGACTGGTCTGAGCTACCACCTTGGTGGCTAACGTTTAGGTGGTCCCTCTTCTGACTCCTATACTGATCAGCATGGGGAGTCGAGACCCACGGGGGACTTCGTTCTCTCTGTGAGTGAGTTGGGGTACGTAAATACAATCACATATTCAATTTTAACACATATTTAATAAGTAATTCAAATGACTAATATATGTGTTTCGAAAATGACTTATGTAGGAGATTTTACCCGCATAGCGACCCTGCTGATTACATCTGAGAACTATTTAAGATAGTTCCGAATCTGACTGGATATAGTTGGAAGCTGACGCCTCCTGACGTGAGGCAGAGATATTGTGAGGAGTTTAAGGTTTGAAAATTTTCTAAAACTTTCAAATTCATTATAAATTATAACGATAAACTTGAAGTTAACTACAATTTCTAACATACATTTTGAATGCCAGAAAAAATTTACTTGACAACCAGTGATAGATGCCAAGATTCGAGAGCTGTGGTATGATAAGTGCAGGGAACAATATAAGGACTATATTTGCGGGATTAAGAGGATGAATGATCCCCACCGAGATGGTGGACTGATGATGTTTGGGCGGGTTGGCTCGCCTACTGATCTCGAGATAATGTGGTCAATAAATTCGAGACAGCGAGACGCAACAAGATGTCTGAGCCTCAAGGATCAGGGACTGGTCCTATCAAGCATAGGGGAGGGTCGAAGTCCATTATACAGCGAGCTCAGGAGAAGATAATTTCAATTCATTATTTCAATAATATTTTATAGTTTCAATTCATATACACATATTTCAGTAACACAACCCGATTGGTATGTAATGCATAGGCTGTTGAGAGGGGAGTACCTCCGATAGACTGCATGTTCGACTACTTTCTCGATGAGCATCGGTACGCAGACGAGACGTATACCGATACGAAATTGCAGGCGATTGCGGTAAGTCTTAATTTCAACGTAATATATATAGTTTCTATTTTCAATCTTTATAAATATATATTATTAACAAATGTTCATTTCTAATGTAAATGTTGACTAGGGTGTTTGCCCGTGCTGAGTGGGATCGTGCCGAGTTGTCTGAGGGAGACCACGATGCAATGGACGTCAACGAGATCTACTTGGAGGTTCTCGGCGTCTTGGACAAGAAGAAGCGGTTGTCTGGTATGAGATCAGCGGGGAAGGCTTTGAGATCATCGAGGTTCGGTGGATCATCGTCCGCCTCACGAGCCAGCAGAAGCGAGGTTGAGGACCTGCACCGCTGAGTAGAGGAGCAGGACCACAAGCGCCAACAGTGGTTGGATGAGCAAAGGAGATTGGTTGAGCAAACGACACGTCTGCAAGCCCATTACGACCAGATCGCTCGCTGGATGTCGACCGGGGGAGCTGGTGGTACATTCCCTCATTTTCTCCCTTCCCAGTCTAATCCACCTCCCACTTTTCCCGATCATGATTCCCAGTGATATCACCTTTTCATCATGTATTTGATAGATGATACTCGTGTACCCATGATACCGATGTACTATTTCTCGTATATTTCATTGATAATATTAGTATTTGTATTAATTTGTAGTGTTTGAATTTTGGTTTATATTACGTACGCAATTCGATTTTCGATTTCATTTTTGGTTCATTTTAAATTATCGTTGAATGTTCAATTATAATTGAATTGTTTGTTGTGACAGGTTACAGGTTACGGATAATATAAAAAAATAAATAAATAAATAAAACCTAACGACGAAAAGTGAATCTGTCGTTAACGGTCAAAGGCGGACGGTGGATTCACTGTCTGTTGTTAACATTTGACCGTTGACCTAACGACGAATTCACAATATGTCGTTAGCTAACGACGGAATATTCCGTCGTTGTAGCTCCGGCGATGTCGATGGCCACCGGTTGAACCAGACGACGGATTCCAAGTCCGTCATTACTAAAGACGGAATATGTCCGTCGTTAGCTAACGACGGACAGTAAATTCCGTCGTCTGAAGAACTAACGAAGAATGAAATACAGACGAACACGATCCGTCGTCAGTCCATCGTTAGCTTTTCGAGACGACGGAATTGCAGAGGCTAACGACGGAATATTCCGTCACCAGTCAACCTTTTTTTTTTAGTGCACACATTTCAAAAGTTATTTCTTACTATTTCTAAAAAGAAGTCAATGTTAGTTTTACAATTTAAAAAGAAAAATAAGTGATTTCTAGTGAGATTTTATATATTAAGACAAGGTGTGTTGTTCAACTAATTAATGAATTTAGCTAAAGTTTACGGTAATCAATGACGACCAACGAATAATGCATTAGATTCGAGGTTGGTTAAATGTATAATTTATATCTATAACATGGCGCTTTTATAAGGTAATACATTCATGAAATGAAGAGATCTAAGAAATAGATACGTTTTGCAAAAAAGGGAAATAAAATATATTTGTAAAATATATTTTACAAATTCATTTTAATGATACGATCATGTCATTTTGCAAGGTAGTATCCACTATATCATATTGATAGATTGTTGCCGAATTTTTGAATAACAAACATGTTTAATATATTTATTGTTGATAATTTATGGCTTAATTTAATATTTATGTTAGTTAAGAATATATTTGACATTACGTGAGAATGTATAGGTTTTCAATTTTCCATTAACGCCGATTTTTTTGATAAGATTAGATGATGTAAAAATACTCCCTCTATTTTACTATTTTTGTTTCAATAATTAATAAAGTATTCATATTTTTTTTGTTAAATGTGGCCAAGAATAATAGGACAAGAAAATATGAATTAAGTTTTCAAATATTATTGTAAGTAAGTTTCTAATATAGTCTTGATGTGGTTCGAATTTATTTATTTAGTTTGGGCTTTGGTTTCATTAGTCAGTCTATAGTTTGGGCTGCAATATACTTTCAAATTATAATTATTATCAACTATTCTATCACAAGTGGTCGCTAAGTTTCATTAAATTTTATTTTTGATATTTTATATATTATCACAAGCATTTTCTTTTCTAAGTTCTCCTATTATGTTGTAAAGGGGATGATGGTTATAATCAAACCGTATTTAACTTAATCCCGTCAAATCTTACTTCCGCTCATTTGAATTTAAAGCTGGAGTTAGGCTCGAAAGGTAGCGATATCGACCTTAAGGTATAGGTAATTTAGTCAAATATTTCATGTTTAAAATTCTTAAAGAGTTGTTCCTCTCGGTATTAACAATTAGGCTATTCAAGGCAATGTCAATTGAAGAAGAAGAAATGTGAGTGAAATCACTTTCGGGTTTTTTAAAAACCAAAAGAAAAATGGAAGAGATAGAGGTGTCTCTCAGTGTGATAATGGAGGAAAGCACGTCCATCATCTATACCGGTGACCAGATTTGGATTATGAAATAGAGAGCTAGAATTCAAAGTTCAATTTGAATTTTATAAATCAAACTCGAGTTTGACTCAATAAGTAAAATCCGAGTTTGAGTTCGATTTAATAATAAATTCGAATTCAAGTTTGAAATTTTTAAATATTTGAGTTTAAGTTTATTAAAAAGTTGATTTATTAAATTATTTAAGTTAATATATATTTTTATTAATTACACAAATTTATAAACATATAATCTTCAAAAATATATAATCTTCAAAAATAACGTTCAACTTCTTTTTAGATTTTGCCTGGCCTAAAATTTGAACCAATACCATTAAGTTCAAATTCAACTTTTAAAATGATTTTAAATATATTCAAAGTTTAAGTTTAAATTTATATCCAAATTCAATTCGTTTAATTTAGAAATATTTAATTAAATTAGTAGCATGAAAATGTGAGAGTAAAATAAAATAAGAATAAAATATTAACCATAAATAGAAATAAGGCTTAGTTGTAAGCCGTCTGATCTGGGGTAGGAATTATAAATTAATAAAATTTGAGGGAGCAAAATGAAAAGAAGCAGTAACCACAATTCCTTCGCCACTACGAAGAGCAGCAACGATACTCGTGCTTTAATTGCTTCTTTTCTCAAACTACATCCTACATTTCTACATTCTATATTTTTCAAATTTCCAACATCATATTATTCTTCATTTCCACCGATTTTGCCGTTCGCACCAAAAGCATTTTCGCTCCGAAGCAATTCTGATCAGTTATGGACAACTTTACTGCGTTCTATAGTATGTGATTTTTTTTCCGTCGTTGTACGTACAATTTTTTGTGCGAAGGTGTGATTGTAGAACAAGCTTGTTTGCTTTTGTGTTAAACCCTAGAGAGTATCTGGTCGGCTTCTAGAGGATTGTTTATTTAGAGTTGAACCAGCGAGAATCTCCAGTTTGACGGTACGATCGCTGCACTCTGCTCCTGTTCCTACTTGTTTAACGTGTTTTTTTTTCTTCCTTTTTTTTTCCGGTGTGATTTTCTTAATTTGTGTTGGAAGCAGAGTTGTTTATGGAAGCTATTTATGTATTGAAGTGTTTATTTGTTTGGCTCCGTTTTTCGTTTGTTTGTGTTGCTTTTTATTTGCTTTTTCCCCATTAGCCATGCAAATGAAGCTAAATCTTCCGACTTACTGATTCGAAAATGGTGAGTGGGACTGGAAATAGTTGGAAATAATCTACTAGAATGAGATGGTTAACCGAGGAACTAGTCTGATTTGCTGTTATGCATCTCTTTTCCTCGACCTTTATGAGGAAAATGATAATTCTCCCGTGTTTTCAAAGTTTTATTCTCATAGTTTGAAAAGGCAGTCGTGAGGCTCGCCGGTCCTCAAGTAGCCTCGAGTAAAAATCCACCCATGAGGCACTGCCTCATGTGATCTTCTGAGGCTTGCACCTCAAATAAGTTGAGGCCGTCAAGGCAGTCGAGGCACCTGAGGTGGCTACAAGGCTACCGTCTCGTGAGATGCAATTCAAAGTTAATATTTTCCATTTTCGGGGTCTAAAATATCATGACATAGCAAATTTGAGTAAACTACTTACTGAATTTTGTTCATATTAACTCAATTATGACTAAAGTTGTCCAATTATAGATCACCCAGCTTGTCGCAAATTACATATCTCCATGTCACTACTCTCTCGTCCGATGCAACATTCCACTCCATTTCACTCCTTTTTCGACGTAGCCACGCCGACTTTAAACTACTTTTGTCAATTAGAAGATAGAGGTGGAGATGGAGATGGATACGAAGATAATTTGAATTTATTGTACTTTTGATTTATGAATATTTAAGATTTTTAAGAATTATGTTTATAACTAGGTATGATTTTTTACTTTTTTAGTGTTTTATCACTTTATGATATTATGTATAATTTTGAATGTTTATGATATTAGGTAGTATAATTTTGTTACTTTATTATTTGCGCCTCGCGCCTCAATAGAGAAACGCCTCAAGGCGAAAACTGCATTTTGAAACCTTGCTTCTTCTACTAACCTAGTAGGAAAGTTAAGTTATGTTCCCCTTTGTAACACGAATTTGATGTCGATTGTCCATATACATATTGTGTCTTTCAAGAAAGTAAACTTGCATAATATAAATTAACCTAATAAGTAATTTATATGGGACTGGAGATTGGATTTTCATTCTCCTGCCCCCCCAGTCTTTTTCAATACCAGCCACATGGCCCATCAGTTTGCAGCCAGTCTCTCATGAATAATTAATGAATATATGTAAATCCATTTTTTTTGGTGAATTTCGAAGTTTTTAGAATCTGTTCATTGTCAATTAATCAGTCAGCATTCAGTTAAATATGTTTGATACTACATAATAAAATGATAATCATGTCATTATTCTACCAAATGTTTGTTGTTTAGTGTAATTAACTAGGTTGCAAAACTGGTCTTTGGTTTAGCAGCACCTGGCTAACTTTTCCATGAGGAGTTTTTTATTAGCTGAAAGCAAGATTTGAGCTTTCACAGTTCAGTGTCTAATGTTTACACCGGTACTGATTTTATGTTTCTAACAAACTGCATTTAGCTTATTGCCAAGCCAAATGCTTACTTGTCACAGTTTAATTTTTACATATCAGCTGCTTGATCACCTTTTTCTTTCCTTTCTTCATTATAGATTGCAGGTGGATGATGTCTCGCAGAAGAGAAAAGAGTGGAAGTAGATTCTCAGACCTAGAAGATTTAAAGCACGTGTACTATAAAGAGTTGAGGGATGGTAACAAAAAAGTCACTGCGGCTGGGAAGTATCTTCAATGTCCTTTTTGCCAGGATCCCAATCATCGGAGAAGTGAGTATACACTGTCAGAGCTAGAACGACATGCATCTAGAATTGCAAGAGAATCAAAAAGTGCTACATTCAGGGACAAAGCTAGACATCTAGGGCTTCTTAAGTACTTGGATGTTTATGGACATAAGGTAGTTAAAAACTCTCAACCAAGGAAGAGAAGTCCTGATATTTCAAAGAATTGTCATGATGATAAGAGAAGACATGAGAAAGATACTGAATCTATGTTACTACAAGTAGCCAGAAATGACAGAGTATACTTATTAGAGAGAACTACTCAAAATATAGATAATCCAGTTAATGGTGAAATGTTAAATCATACTGCTGCTGACACTACTGAACCTGGGGAAATAGTGAAAGAAGTGGGAGACAATGCAGCAATGAGAGGAAATATAGCAACTGAGCCTGGAGAAATAATCACTGAATCCGCAGATTTAGGTGTGATTGCTAAAGATAGATCATCAACCTCTTGTATAGGGATATCCAAAGAAAACTTGCTTTCCAGATCTCAAGCCGCAATGAGGCTGTCTGCTCATAAAGATGATGACAAGCCTATAGTTTGGCCGTGGATGGCTATTATTGCAAACCTTAAGGTTGAGAAAAAGGGCGATAGATATGTGGGCGATAGTGGTCGAAAGCTTAAAGATGAGTGGGTGAGCCAAGGGTACAATCCTGTGAAGGTTCATCCTTTGTGGGATTTCAAGGGGCACTCGGGATATGCTATTGTTCAATTCAACAAAGACTGGGAGGGGTTCAAAAATGCTATGGCTTTTGAAAAGGCATTTGAAATGGTTCACCATGGAAAGAGAGATTGGTATGCTAGAAGGCATAAAGGAGATAAGTTGTATGGATGGCTTGCTCGTGAAGACGAGTATCGTGGAGGCGGACTTATTGCTAAACACCTTCAGAAGAATGCAGATCTCAAGACTGTGTCTGATATCCAAAAAGACGATTTAAGGAAAGACACTTCCTTGATGTGCACATTGACTAATCAATTGGAGTCAAAGGAGAAGAAATGTGAAGAGATTGAGAAGAATATTAGCAAGACTGATTTGCTCATGAATAAGATCATAATGCAAAAGGAGAACCTAGTCCAGAGCTACAATGAAGGTATCATGTGTGGCTGATCACTCCTCAGTCACATGCTTTATTTCATATTCTTTTATCTGCATATGATACCTACAATCTATATATGATACTCCCTTTGTCCCACTAAGCTTGATACATTCCTAAAATAGTAAAAGTTATTTCTTTAAAAAAGTGCGGACCCTACCACCTTTATCACTTTTACACTACTTTATACTTTCTCCTTAATAATTGTGCCCAAAAGTTTTGTGTCATGCTTATTGGGACGGAGAGAGTATATTCTAACAACTAATTTCTGCCATTGTGTTCAAGAGATGAAGAAAATGCAGGATGCGGCATCTCATGAACTCAGGAAAATTTATAAGGAGCATGAGAGAAGTAAAGAAGAGTTGGACGCCAGGAGAAAAGAATTGAAGTTAAGAGAGAAAGAACTATATGAACATCGAGCTCTGAATGAGAGTGAAAAGAGGAAACTGGATAAACAAAGAAAAGAGGTACTGCAATTTTTTATAATGACTTCCTTCTTACGAATCTTACCTCAGATCAATTGGTAATATATTTAAATTCAGGTTTTGGGTCATGACATGAAAAGTTGCCTACTAATCATGTAATGCAATTTTTTTTATGAATTCCTTTTTACTCAGATCAAGTTACCTAGTTTTCTGCAGACATACCAAAATATATTTTAGTTCAGGTTTTGGTTTGTGACATGAATTGAATCAGTGAATGTGTTCTTTCAATATTCCTTATCTTCATTACCCCCCCAGGTATAAGGGATAAAAGAATTACATTGTAAGAATTAGATATGACTAGATTATTTTATGCAGAATGAGATGGCTATCTTGCAACAAAAGAAAGCTGGAGAGAACATACTTAGACTTGCTGAAGAACAAAAAGTACGTGACCCAATCTATTTTTTGTAACTTGTACGAGCTTCTGATGCTTATTGCTTAATGTATTTTTGATGACTTCTGACGACAGAAACAAAAAGAAATCCTACACAAAAAGATTTTAGAACTTGAGGCAAAACTTGATCAGAAGCAAGCACTAGAGTTGCAGATTGAGCGCATAAAGAGCGGTATTGAGGTTATGAAACAAATGGCTGATGAAGGAGATATTGAAGATAAGAAAAAGTTGGAGTCCATCGAAGAGGAACTTAAGGATAAAGAAGAAGAGTTTGAAGATCTGGAGACCCTAAACTCAAATCTCATTATCAAGGAAAGAAGGGCCAATGAAGAGGTTCAAGAAGCTCGCAAGCAGTTGATTACTGTAAGTTAATGTCTTATCTGGTTCTTTTTTATCAGAAAACATTTAGCTCAAAGCTATTAACCCACACATCATTCAAGCACAATTTAGTCAATAATAATTTTTAAACTTTAAACACTTCACCAGGATTAGACTTTGATGAAACAAGTTTTGAATCTAGACTTTATAATTCCTGGATGTTTAGACAGATCATCTATTCATTTCTTTCAAACACTAAACTAAATATGCTTGGAAGTTTGTAACAAGTTGGAAGAATTATTAGTTTATTGTTATCATTGAAAATGGCACTATATATCTACTTAGAGTTCTCTTCTGACGATCTTTCTTGCAGACCATGCACACGTTCTGTCTTCATGTATGCAAATGATTGTTATACTTGAATCAGTAACATTCCTTTGTAGTTGCAGTGCCATGAAAATGCAAAATTTCTTTGTTGCTTTCATTAACATATTGTGGTGGGAATAAAGTGCGCATCTTGATTCCAGCTGGCATTGATGTTTATGGTCATCCGTGCATAGGTTTTCAAAGATGGTCGTGCCAACATTTGTGTGAAGAGGCTGGGAGATCTTGACGGGAAACCATTTATGAAAGCTGTGAAGCTGAAATATGGTACTGAAGATTTGAAAAAGGCAAGGGAACTCTGCTCCTTGTGGGAAGATTACCTCCGAGATCCATTTTGGTACCCATATAAAGTTGTTATGGTAGGAGAAAAACACGAGGTATGTTTTTTAGCAATGATGCGGCACTAATTCATACTTTATCCTTACCAACTCATGTTGAAAAGCGTTACATCTGGTTACCACAAAGAAGTTTGAATTTTAATAACATGTGAAGTGGAAGACCAAATGCTTTTTGGGCAGCATTCAAAATGTTTTTAAGCACACTCACAAAGTGTACATTGATTGTTTATGAAATCAATCTCACTTATATACATTCACGCACATGCTATGTATAATCTTTATCCATGTTGCAGTTCTTTCTGTTCTGTTGTTCTTTTCAGAGGTGTGATATAAAACATTATTGAGAATGAGAACTACAAGTGATGGCTCTACAAGAAATTCGTCCCTTTCCTTATAATAATGTTATAACCTAATGTTGCTCATTTGCTAGAGAATACTTGATGAAGATGACGACAAGTTGAAACAGCTGAAAACTGAATTTGGGGGAGTATTGTATGAGACAGTGACGAAGGCTCTGAATGAATTGACGGAGTACAACAATAGTGGTAGGTATCCAGTCCAAGAGTTGTGGAATACCAAGGAGGAGAGGAAGGCAGCACTTAAAGAGGGAATTGCACAACTACTGAAACAGTGGAAGCTCCAGAGAGGAAAACGTCGAAGGAATTGAACGTTGTTGCTTCACTGCAAATATTTAGCAAAAAAAAAATGAAGTTTCTTCACATGCTTCTGTTTTTGATTGTTTCTAATGCAGGAAAGTAGAAGTGCTTCATTTTGATGCCAAGTATCATGTATACAATGGATGACGCTTTCTGACTTCACTCCAGCAGTAATTGGTAATCTTTTTTTTTTTTGTAATCCAAGAGGTTATGTCGACTTCGCTTGAACTCATTAACGTATATGTGAAAGCTTAGTATTGGACCTAACCTTCATCTGACCCTCCCTTTTGGCTCAGCATGCATGTCTTAGGTTTACTTTGTTTTAATTTTGGCAATAGTCATCCATTCTAATATACCAAGATTGATGCAGAAATCAAACGACGAAATATCTAGAACGATGACATAAACTTGTAGGTTGAAATATAATATATAGGAATGCTTTCATAGTTATTATGTTGGTACTTGATATAAGGCAATAATATACAAGAGAAGAGACCACCTTTTTGGCGTGTATTATCTCAAGGCTATGCAACTATAGAGGGTAAAATAATCAATGACTTAACCATATGGGAAGTAAGGTTAAACTAGAAGAAGAGAGCAGTATAGAATAGTTGGTTCCAAGTATCGGGCAAGCCGGGCAGGCACCAATGGCTGCAGTCTGCAGAATGGTCAGGGTTAGCCCGTTGCCCGGGGGTTATGTCACCGCTGTAGATGGAAGGATGTGCATCCTTCCTCATGGCGGAGAGAAAGGTAATGTCGAGCAAGAAGGGAGGCTTGTTCATAGAACTCAGTACAGCCTGCACCACCTTCATTTGATCGGGGTACGTTCCCGGGTACCCCGAGGTCCCCACCATGGGCATTGTCTCTCCGTAACAGCTCTTTGCTGTTGTTATTGCTCCTGAACTCCACTCACTAGGACTGCATACCCAAACCTTATTTCTTTAGATAGAGATAGAGATAGAGATAGAGATTGAGAGGTTTTCTATTACCACATAGAAACTCTATACAAATAATTAATTTATTCTATTCAAAACCAAACACCACATTAATAACTTGTAGTTGGGGTGTCATAATTTTTTATTTCGTTTTGCGGTTAGGGTGTCATTAATGTTTATAATGTGAAGATGGCTGGCCATGGTGATGATTGCTTTGTCATCATGAGAAATAAGTTTGGAAATTTTGTTCCTACTTGTGATGAATAAAGTAAAGGCCAGATACCTAATCAATTCTTTAGTATGAATCTAGGTGGGCTATTATTAACCTTACTGAGAAAGCAGAGTATTTCAGTATTAATTATTGAGGCACGATCTCATTTACAAATATATGTGATAAAATAGTGATGTGGTTGATAATGTAACATAAAATTGCTGACATAGAGATGACATATTTGTTAGCAAAAAATTTAGGTATGTTTAAATTGCACAATTATGGAAGTTTATGATTTAATTTGCAAAATTTTAAAATTCATATTAAAATTACAACATTATTGTGAATTCGTGATTTATTTATCAACATCCAATTAACTACAATCGTACAAGCAATGGCGCTTAAATACCACATTACTAAAATTGTACCTGAACTAGTAAGTAGTAACTTACTAAATTATTTACATCTTCTAAAAAAGTTTACAAAGTTAGTGAAATTACTAATCATTAATATTGCTTAGTCATTTCTTGGTGGTCCACAACATCAGACAACAATTAGCACCCAATAATAGTATACTGTTAACTATATTCTAGTATCAAAATGTTAATGCATGGGCCCAGTTTGTGATACCTATTTACAAAATAAATTTAAAAGTGAACGGAGGGAGGGAGTATATCCTATTTACAATATAAAGTTAAAAGTGATACCCACTTAAAATAAAATATAAAATAATTTAATTTTAAAAATAAAAAAAATATATACCCCCTCAAATACTACAAAATAAAGTTAAAATAATTATTTTAATAAAAAATATATACATTTTAAAATAAAACATAAAAATATTCAATTTACAAAACAAAACAATATTTTAACACATTCATGCATTTCATTCATAAAATATTTTGAATTATATGAGCACACTAAATTCTTTTTGCTAATATTTTTTTATATTTATTTTATGAAAATATATTATTTTATCTATTACCCAATAAATAAAACATGATGAGGTGAAAGTGAAGTTTGGAAGTGATGAGATAAAGAGAGGGGAATGTACAGTAATTCTACATTTAAGTTGAGTGCCACCGACGTCGGTTAACAAAACTACAAAACCCAACAACTCCTAATACTATTTCTTAAGGTCAAATTCACATGCATCCTTTTTATTTCATACATATAATAATATAGGATGGATATGGTTTTACTTGGGTGTTTTGTTTTGTCGATACGTATATGCTACGAAATCATGTTACTACATAAACTCTAGACATTATAAAAATAGGATACCCCATGTTAGATGCCCTATTTCATTAGTGATAATGCATGCAAGTGTTAGCGCTAAAATACAACTTCATCCAACCCAATCTGAATTATTTATTGTCTAACTATCTGATTTTCGTATTGCATTAATACGAGATAGACAAATATTTCGTATTGCATT
>JAPKLX010000037.1:901031-929424 GCA_026898415.1 Leonotis leonurus | reverse complement strand
TTTCGTATTGCATTAATACGAGATAGACAAATATTTCGTATTGCATTAATACGAGATAGACAAATATTTCGTATTGCATTAACAACGAGAGAGACAAATATTTTGTATTGCATTAATACGAGAGAGACGAGTGTCATAATTAATAGTTTAGGATTCGATATGTGTGTTTTCCTTATGTATAATCTAAATTTTGAACTATAATCATGTTAGTGTCACTCTCGTGATGCAATACGAGATGTCACATGATTAAACAATACCACTTCTCATTTGATCCAACTAATCTACGTAGATGCTGACACAAATATAGCAATTAGCAATTATTATCGATCCAAAGGTAATATATACTCTCTCCGTATCATTAATAATGATCTAGTTTGATAAAAAAAAAATCTCACAATTTAAATCAAAATGGATCATTATTATAAGACATACAGAAAGTATATTATAATATATTTTTTCCAATGCAATACTTTCAACCTTTCTTGGAAGTATTATTTAGAATTACTAATAGACTTCGATCGTATTAAGAAACTTATTCTAATAGACACGATTTATTTTTAAAAAGAAGAAGCACTTTTCGACATATTTAAGCTGTAAATCTTTTTCCTTTTTTGCAAGAGTTTATGCCTTTATGGGTCTAAATCTAATCCAAGAAAATGAAAGAAGAGTCAAAGCAAAACAGAACAAAAAGTGAACTACAGTGTCAGCTGACTTCAAACCAACCAGCATTACTGCATTACTAACACTGAAAACTTCAACAAATGTGCAACTTGAAAACACCCCCCACCACCAAACACTCCACCCCAAAACCCCATTTTTTCTGCAATTTGAGCTTTAGCAGAGACTGCACAGTGATGGGCCTCATTTCACTTTTAATCAAACGCAAGAAAGACACAAAGCAGTTTGAAACGAGCTGTCATTTCACAATTATTTCATATATGGATCGACATAGCTAGTTCTTCAATTATTCACGGTTCTCCCAATAATTTAGTCAAACAAAACATCCAAGAAATAATCATAAAAGCAGAGAGAGAGAGGGGGGGTACGTACTTGTAGTGTGTGGGGGAAATGCCCTGAAAAAAGACTCTGGTTCTGCTAGTGTCAATGTTGCTGTCAACCCATCTGGCCCACGTCCTCAGCCCTCTGTCGAGCGCAACAGATCGGTCCATATCTTGATAATAAGTCCCTCCTGCATCCATAAAATCCCACCTAAACCACCCAAATTTCAGATTAAAACTGTTGATGAAGATGAGTAGTAGTATTAAGTATTAAGCAAAGAATAATTAGAATGCTTGTGGTGTTACCCTTGAAGAGATCCTTTATGCGTCCACCAATGACCGGTGTTGAAGGAAAGAATATCCACACCAACCCACGCATTAGCGTTGCCTCTGATGTCGTCTAATCTCAGCACCCTCTTCCCCTGCACCGACTCTATGTCCACCAAGTACGGCGCTCTGTAAAACGACACCGTCACGCCGTATTCCTGCACCACCAACATTCCCCCATTCACTCATTACTTCTCCTCGCACTCACATTCACACTCACACCACCTTTTTTAATTTACTTTAATTCGAGCTTACCACGAATTTGAAAATGGAGAGTGGATCTCCTCTGGTGATCTGCGTGGGCGAAGACGAAGGCAGCGCCGCCGCGATCATGCAAATCAGCGACTGCCATTGATTCCTCCCCAACGAATCCCCCACGAACATCACGCTCTTCCCTCTCAACCTCGTCAGGAACTCCAAACCATTAAACCTGAACCACATCAACCCAGAATTCAACAAAAAATGCTAAAAATCAATTGAAATCGGGGGTACAGCCATGGCCAATGACCTAGCTACCTGGGGAGCTGGCAGTTGATGGGCTGCCATCGATACTTGAGGTAATCGGAGTCAGGACGGCCGTACATTAGGCAGTTGAACTCGGCGTCGATGATCGGGCATGAGTACTGGTAGAGAGGGAGAGTGTCGTCTAGAACCCAGGAACCGGAGAAGAGAGCGCAGGAGGTGTGGTTGGCTTGCAGCATAGGGCCGCGGTGGTGCTCATTGTGGCTGCGGTGGTTGCGCACGACCAGGACGACAGATGAAACAGTGATGAGATGGAGCAATATAAAAGCGGAGAAAGGTATAAAGAGGAATGAGGAGGAAGATGCAGCCATGGCTGATTCGCTTGAGAGCTAAAGAAAGTATTGAAAAAGTAAGAGACAGAGAGAGAGAGAGAGAGAGAGGGAAAGTAAAGGAGGTATGTTAATGTATGTGTTTTTGATGTGTAAATATAATTATTAATGTAAAGTGTGGGGAATATATACATACGACTTTTGTGTTTTTCTTTTTCTTGTGTTGAAAATTTTGTTTGTTTGTTTCTACTATAGTCTATAGTCTATAGTGTTGTGTACATGCATGTGAATAAGGCTATAGGTTCACGTGTGTTTATTCCCATTTCCCACTCTCTTTTTTTACTATGAATGTTTTTGTAACAAGAATGTAAAAAGTGATAAAAATGAGAGCGAACACATTTTTTTGAAAAGATAATTTTTACTATTTTTGAAATGTGTAATTTTTAGTTGGACGTATAAAGAAATTATGTCAAGTTTAATGGACGAAGAGAGTATTATTTATCATTACTTAAAATTTTCATTTATTTTTATTTATTTTTATCATCTATAAATTAAAAAATATAATATTATTGCATCCTCTATATGATTATCCTTCGTTACAGGAGTGGGAAAAGAGAAATAATGAATTTATAATTTTGAACTGAAAAGTAGCAAATTAGCCCTTATGATGGACACCCCTACGGCGAATCACCTCTTATGACAAGCTTTTCTTCAAATCAACCCCTAACGTTAAACATTTGTTGCAATTAGACCTTCGTTGTTAACGGACTTATGATGCCATTAGATTACTCATATGGACATTTCATCAAACAGTTTGTATGTTACTTGCTTTTAACGATGTTCATGAGTGAATGAATCAATTTCAACGAAGTATGAGAAACAACAAGAGAAACATTTATAAATAAGATATAAAGACCAAGCTCAGTTTCTCTTTTAGTCATAAACTTGAAACAACATCGATGTTTTTAATAGCAAGAGTTGTATTTCGGCTATATGAAATAAGATTGGAGGATGAGAAGGTTGATGGTACTTATCCTTAATGTCTTCCGTTTTGTTGACTTTGTTGTGGGGTCGATAATAGTCGATTTCATCCAAAACATTATAAATCAAAAGCATCAAAGTTTCTAAACCATATTTTGATATCATGTTGAGTGATGGATCTCTTCTCAACAACATTTAAATAACTTCAAATCATTTTCGATGTGTTGTGCAATTGAATAACATCTTGATGAATACCTTGAATTAAAGACCACTCTTTTGTGATAACATTAATCATATTTCACACCAAAACATCAATGACTTCGGTATCAAATATTTTCATTATATCACACATAGACATAGAGCAACTGACACACAATATGTTTGATGAAATATTGCTCATATGAGCGTTAGAAGTCTATTAGGGGGGGCCTAACTGCAACAAATGTTGAACATTATGGGTTGATTTGAACATAAACTTGTTATAATGGGTGATCTATCATAGGAGTGTCCATCATAAGGACTAATTTACTACTTTCCCCAATTTTAAAAGAAAAAAAACATAAGAAACTTAAAATTGAAAATACTATTAAATCTCATTTTGGACGGATAAATTTTCTTTTAAATAGAACACTAACCTATAATTTGTTATTATTGACTTAGATTTCAAATGTTTCTTATTTGCATGGTGGATAGAGTAGTTGTTCACGATTCACAATTCTAACACTAGATCAATAACAAAATTACTCTCTAAAATGTTAAAAACTATATTTATAATTATCGTATAAATATGTGTCAAACATAATTTTAAAAATAAAAAAATAGAAAGGAAAAAAAATTGACCAAGTTGGTCCATAATTACTAGGTACTCATCACTAGATCTAAGCGGAGTTGGATTCATTTTAAAATCGAAATCAAAATTGCAACTCATCAACACTCTAATTAGAATAAAACACACTCATCAACACTCTAATTACTAGGTAGTCTTTTTTCCTTTTTCAACGTCATCCACTTTCATCTTTCTTCTTCCATATATTGAAAATTATATTAATTTTGATAATAATTAAATAATTTAAAAATATACTTACTTCATTTTTCTACAAATTTATTCATTTATATTATTTTAATATGTCTATGAATTTATTATCTGAATTCTTTTTTCTTTGGGGTAAATATACTCCATTTTATATACGCAATTCGATAATCGGAAAGTTCAGTCTATACATAATAAATCTTAAATCAAATAATTTTGTTAATTACTAAAAATTCATCTTACAAGAAATTCACTATAAACCCGAACTTACTAGAAACTATCTGTTTTCTCTCTTTTTCTAAGTAATTTTGTGGATAAATTTACAGAAAACAAACAATTTTTTCATATAAAAATTAAAGGACTGAGTTAGTAGTATTACATTTAGAAATTGCTTAGTAATTAATTAGTGGAGGAAGGGACATATATATTAGTGAATAGGTAGAAACAACTTATGGCAATTCACTAACTTGTTACTTGTCCAAAGCCAAGTGGTGTAAATTACATTATCACCCTCGTTCATGCATGTAGTCTGACTTTTCAACGAGTGTGCATGGGGGGTTTTTTTGTCATTTACTTTATTCCATTCTTAAATATGGTTCTATACTTATATATGAAATAAATATTTATATGAATCGGTTTCCAACTTCCAACGTCAAATCAGTTATAATCAAACTTCTAATTATTTAGTCAATTTTCTATAGTTTTGATGTCTTGACTATCGAGTGATTTTAATGATGAAAAGAAGATTTCAACGATGCATATATACTATTAATAGCATTACCTTCCTACTTATGTAACATATATTGCTTTTCGACTAGACATTTAGTAGGTCACATATTTTAAAAATATAAATTGATTTTAGAAAGAGGAAGTAAAATTACATTTCTATTTAGAATCTACTATTTAATGTATAGTTTAATTTTATTTAAAGAAAAATAAATATGGACAAACAACAATACTCTTAGTAACAAAGTGTACATATATACTAATAACCTAAATAATGGCAAGAGCTATGAAAGTTTCCATAAATACCGTATCCGATAATTTTTAACATGGCATGATAATTTGATACGAAATTAATGAGTTGGGTTTGTTTTTATAGGATTCAAGTTTTTATTGACCTGATAAAGGATATGAAGTTTTCGGATTGGATCCATGTTAACTGGAATATATAAAAATAATATTTAACATTCATTGGCAATATATTTTAACCTAATTATGATTCATTTTTCAGTATATACATCTCATGTTTTGATATTTTTATTATCTCTTCTCATCTCTCACATACATTATCGATTTATATAATATATTAGTTATTAATTTATTTATGTGTGATTCACCAAATTGTATAATATTGAGTTGTTATCATGTTGGGTCAACCCAAAAAAATCGTGTCAAAGTTTGGATTAAGTTCGAATTTGGACAATTCAAGTTGGGTTTGGGACCATGTTTATAATATCCTTAACAAACCGTGCTCAAATCTAACCTTAATATGTTGGCTCATTATCAAGTTTACCGATAACGATCCAAACTCGACCAGATTACCGGCCCTAGCTAATAGTAACATAATAGCATTGTTTTTTTTTATTTTATTTCATAGACTCGAGTTTAAGAAAGTTCATCACTTAATTTTCTCAAAATTATTTTACTAATTGGTATAGTAAGTTATAAATTTTGATATTAAAATAAATTATCACATGATTAACTATGGACGAGACGAGACATGAACTTGATAACATTATTGGAATTTTAGAGAAATATAATAACAATACCTAATGATTGTATTAAGAAAATAACAAAACGGCACATGCAACCCATGTAATAATTGGGAACCAATAGTATCATCACTGTACCTAAAGTGGGATCCAAATCACAAGAATATGAACAAACCTAAGAAAACAGCTCTTTCAAAAACATATGAAAGTCTAATACACACACACACATAATTAATAATTTGTACTATCATATATATTATACGTCCAAATTGAATTTTAGTTTATGTAGTAAAGTCATTATTGTATAAATTTAATACACGTTAAGAATTAAAAATATAAAAAATAGAAAATTGAAACACTAGTTTTTCATAAACATATAAACCATTTTAGCAGAAATAATTTTACATGAATTATGTGCAAATTTATAATGTTACTCTTTCGGTTCTATTTATATTTTAATGTATTTTTTATTCAAACGAGTTTATTATATAATAATAAAATATGTCAATGTAGACCGACCCAATAAATTGTTTTTATATTTAACTGGTTTGGAAAGTGATCACATTATCAAAATTATTAAAAATCTTATTTAATAATAATAACAATAATATGTTAAGGTAATTCATTTAACTCCCTTCTTTATATTTTCCATAAAAAAGGGTCCATTCTTTAAATAGGAAAAATCTAGAGAACGTAATTGACCTGTTTGTTTATTTATAGGTTAAAACCAAAATAAATTGAAAACTTTCTACATCGCACTACTATGTGACAAATGTACATTAGATATTTTTACAGTACTATCAACATCATATTCAATACATTTTTAATTTTGTACTCTTTCTTCTTGATTTGTGGTTAGTGTTTATTGGCAACTTTATAATCATACCCATAATCATTGTGACTAAATGTCCAGCAATATTTGAAGCAATTAAATTAAATAAAAGAATCTAAAATGCCACCAATTTCGATTTTGAATTATTGTGTTTCAAAATTGCTAATCATTTCGAGTAATTTTAAAATTTAAATTTAAATTTAAAATTTGGACTCTGATATAACTAGGCTATGTGAATTATGAGAAGTCTATTGTGGCCTTGTCGGCTCATAAGAGTGAAGTTAAT
The DNA here is from genome assembly GCA_026898415.1 of Leonotis leonurus. NCBI lineage: Eukaryota > Viridiplantae > Streptophyta > Magnoliopsida > Lamiales > Lamiaceae > Leonotis > Leonotis leonurus. The sequence continues at coordinate 922,464 of JAPKLX010000037.1, read as the reverse complement.
ACTTGGGAAGCTTTAGAACTATCTTTCAGGTCGGCAGATAGCAAGCGATCACTCAACAATGAACACTAACTGAAAGTGGTCGGGAATGAATACATATCCTTTGTGGGAATTGAACTCGTGTTTTTGACCTGAATAGACGATGTCCTAATCAGTATACGAGAGGGACCAAGTATAAGTTTTAAGTTCAAGTAATCTATAACATTAACTTGAATTTTAGATTAATGTAATAATTATTTTAAAAAAAATAAAGAGTGAAGAAAAAATAGAAAGTTGGTTGTAATTCATTTGAATGATATATGAAATATGAATCACTCTTAAAATGATTACTGTTTCATAAATTTTCCAATCACTTGAAAAACTAAGTTTTTTTTATCGTATATATCATACGATCTTATGTACATTTGTCTTTTGTTTCATTTGTCTTTTTTACTTTTGATATTAATTTCAATGATTCCTTATTTAATGGATGGATTAACTTTTCTGTTATATAATTTAATTAATTATTAAACAAAATTAAAACCATATAACCGTTGTAATACTTTTCTCACCGTAATATCATATATATATATGACATCACATGTAGATACATAATAAATTTTTGATACAAATTTATTAATTCTCACTTTTCAATTATGATTTATTGTGTGGTTATGATATAATTTAATATTTATATAATGAAAAATAAAATTACAGCTAGTCTTATTCTTATGTGCATTACATTGCATGCATTGTCACATTACGGCATACATATTAAGTGTTGGATTTTCTTGACATCATCTAATGATACGCAGCGGAAAATACAGTCAAGAATCGGATCTAGATTTACAATTGATCGTGCAGTTGAGCCTATAAATACAATAGATAGAAAAACTTACTGATTGCACGCTTCCGAGCACTCCTACAGCCAGAATCCACTACTATGGTATCCACGTGTATTCCAGCCCGATGCAGGAACGATTCCCCGGTACAGAGGTTCGCAGAGAGAACGCTAGGAATTCTCTCTGGGAACTGACGGCAATTCTGTTTCTGTGTTTTTGTATCTCAGACTTCACGGTAAATATGCGTGTCTTATTTCTTAAATAATACTGGCCATAAACCCTAGGTCCAATGGGCCCATATTCTGAAGTCTGCTTTATAAATTAATAGTCCAACAATCTAATTTAACTAAAGCCCATATATCTAATATATCCTAATCTAGTCCACAAGATATTAAAATATCTTTCATTAAGAACGTGCGACGTATATGGTCCAACGGAATTAACGTGACATAATATTAAATAATATTAAGTGACACTCATAACAAAAATTAGACAAATCAACTTGATCGAGAAAAGGTAGTCATTTATAAAAAGAAAAAAATTATTTTTTATAGATAAATAAATGATAATATATTATATAAATAATGGAAATGTTAACCATTCGATACGTTAAATAAGGTCGTATTAAAAAATAAAATACATAAAAAAACCCAAAAATGTATGGAACAAAAGACAATAGTACAAAGACAATTAATTAGCTCTCTCGTCCTATTAAATAATAATAATATATTAATTTTAGTTAAAGTAAATCTATTTAAACACACAAGTCCTAACACGATATATAACGACAAACATTCTAAATAAGGCAAAATCTATTTAAAATCAAACTACTTAATAATTGGATAAATATGTTGTGTAGATATACGAGTCCCTTCACATGTGAACTCTATTGTTAAATTCTTGTCATAATATCTACTGTTGGATCGGGAGTGGCCATTAGAATTGACGTACTGGCTCCACACACCAACACTTTCTTTTTCCAGTCTGCTTTGTCCTCATTGAACGTTTAATCTTGGAGTTTCTACTAAGGGGTCACCTGAAAAGATGATGCACCATGTTGGTATGAGTAGTACTAATCAATTCTTTTAACATCTCGTCAACAATGGTAGTGCAGACCCTTTTCGACTGAGACAGGCCGCACTCCCATAAACTCTCTCAGGTACGATACACGGAGGACCCACCCACCGAGAGGTGCTGGAGTCCACTTCCCAACATCTACTCAAAATAAGTTGTAAGAATAACTAAATCAAATTAAGGGAAAATAGCCAGTGTTGTGTTATATAACAAAGTAATACTTCTATTTGATTCTTTATAACACATTACTTTTGGCATAATTATTAAGAAAATGATTTTTTGTGTGTTGAGTGGTGGACACCAACAAATTTGACTAACTTTAAAAAGTTTCATTTTTTGAAAACAAGTCATTATTATTGAATAATGTGATGAAAGGAGTATATTGTAATTAGTATAGAATAAAATGAATCGAAATAAAAAAATCACAGTGAACCAATTAGAAATATTAAACTTGATTTAACTTTTTTATTGAATTAGAAATCAAACCGAAAAAATCTACAATAAGGATATCTATTGTTTATAAAATTTGAAATTATTGAAGATGAATGTCTTAGACTCTAGTAATTACTTATTGGATATAAAAAATGATTACTTATTTTTTTTTTATCTGATTTTATTTTAATTTTTACAAGTGAATCTTAATTTGAGTTAGCCGTGTAATTTATATTAATTTATCCCTTTATTCAAAAATATAATCTCGTGTCTTATTTATGTCCATCTCATTTTAATACTCTTAAATGTGTATTAAAAATAAATTTATATTTAATATACTCCCAATATTATATGAAAATGACATATATATCACATCTCATCGTTCGCGGTGGAGACGACTTAATGTTGTAATGACACATCAGCATATGAGCCACACTAATTTTTTTTACTTTTTAATTAATTTTATTGTTTAATTAGTCTATATTGAATAATACTTGTTTGTTGTTTAACCTAATGTTAAAAGATGTTAAAGTGTAGCCATCCAAAAATATATCTTAATGTTTAGTAACTAGAATCCAATTTAGGAGAAAAAGTGGTGCTTTCTTCTTTAATAATTGAATATTTTATTTTTATTCAATGAAACAATATTTATTGATTATACATTGAACTCTAAACTCATACTGTATCAATTATTTGAATACATGTGCCATATTATTTAGGAAGTTAAGTGGGCCATTTAAATACACCTCTCCATGATTGAAAATATATTGAAGAAATTTCTTTTACTCTCAACTAATTTTCTAGTTGCAAGTTGCAAATGAATTAAACAATTCAATAAAATTATCTGGCAATACTGCTGTAATAATAATTACAGGAAGTACCTATAAATTGAGTAAATCTAACATTAAAGTTAATATACATTAAGATATGTCAGGCGCCGCAAAGTTTGATTCATCCAAAAATATGTCCGAGCTGGCAAAGACCGGGTCAGGCCGACCCGGCCCAAGTTTATTAGGCTTTTCGTGGAAATCATATTGCGTTGACTAAAAAATTTAGTCCACCGTCACATTATTTATGATGGAAAAAATTAGATATATTATTTTGAAAAATTATTCAATTTTATTACTCTATCATTTTCACATAAAAAATCAACTTTTAATCTACATGCTCAAAGACAACGTGTCATAAATATAGAACTGAAAAAATATAAAATAATTAAACCCGAAACATTATTTATACCATAAAATTTTATAAACGGGTTGAGTAAGTCCAAATTTAATCATACCTTACTTATCCGCGCCCAAAACCACTAAAAATTCAGGCGGGGTAGACTGAGTCTGGTTGGTTCGGGTTTGTTTTTCCAGCTCTACAACGCTAAGGAGGAACAAGACATAACTTGTTTTATTTTTATAACTTGTTATCTACTTCTATTTTGTGGCAAAAACTGCCGCAAACTAACATTGCTTACTTCATTTTTTTAGTGCTAGTTCTATTTTCCTATTTAATGCTTCAACTGTTTTTAAAAATTATTAGTATATATTTATATATCTGTTATCTTATGATTTTATTTTTTATGGTTTCCAAGAAACATTTCAAATAACTTTAGTTTGCAATGTTTTGTCTAAAAAATTTCCAACTTTGAGAACCTGCTGGTATATTGAGAAAAAAGAAGTTGAAACTTAATTATTCTTATATGATTAATTGCACCAAAAATCACTAGTTGAACTTCCAAATAAAATACCAACTTTCTAATTTACATTCACTTTGCACACAAATAATATATTGTGTCTTGATATGGAAAGATATATTGAGAAATTTAAGCATTATTTAAATTATGACATTTAGATCCGAATAGTTAATTTATAGTGGCAAATATAAAAATTTTGTGGAAATTGAAAAACATATCAAATTTATGATTTAAAAAGTTCGACTTTTGCTTGGAAGTTCAATTAAATCTATGTTTTTTTTTTTTTGGGTGCAGTCAACCAGATCTTCTATTACTACAATTGGTTATCTTAGCTTCTTCATATTGTACTTGAATTCGAATTAATAAAGGAAAGTGATTGCCTTTTGAAATAAAAAAATGACTAAGGTAAATAAAATGAAGCCATTTATATTAGTATTGTACAAACAAATTTGGTGAGAAATTCCAGCTTCAGCCTCAGGCCTCAAGTAACTCAAGTCCAATAAGAAACATTGGGCCCAGTAAATGTACCGGCCCAATTACGAAAAGACCCTCTCTTAGTGTGTTATCACAGTACCTCATACATAGTCATATTGAATGTCAATCAATAATGTATAATTATTTTATTTGGTGAACTCATTTTTTCATTAAATAAAAATACTAATGGTTAAATCATAAATGGCATTGAAGTCTTGAAGACCAACTTATTTAAATAATGTTCCGCTAAGTTTGATATATTTTTTTTAAAGTGAAAAACAACCCTTCTCCATATATATTTAAGTATAGAGGTAAAAGTAAAAAAGAAATGAATTTGCACACTCTTCAACAAAATCACATACATGCATAATAATCTAATTATATAATAAAGTTGAAATTAAGCTGCGGGCTACAGCTTCTTGGTGCAGCCGCTTCAGCCGTTCTCCCAAACACAAATAAAGCCAAAACAAAAGAGAAACTATAATATTCTCTTTTCGCCTCATCCAAACACACCCTATTCCTTTCCCCAAAAACCCCACTACCCCAGCTGTCAAAACGCGCTTCTCAACAACCAATACTAAGGGTAAGGCCGTCAATTCATCTTCAGACCCTAAAGTTCTTGCCCACGAATGTTTGGCCGTACTGCCAGTTCGCCGGAGCGATATTCCATGAGGTGGAGGTGCGGCGGTCACTGCCTGTCACCCTGAATGACAGTGCCTGACCAACCAGAACCGAGTTCGATTGCCAATTTTGCCCCCAGTTGCGGCTCATGCTCATCCACCCGGTCCTCGTCCCTTTGATGCTCACCCTCACGATATCCCCTGCACCCGCTACGTTGGTGACCAGAACCAAGTTGAAGTAGCTGTGGCCGTTCACCGTGAACCTTATGCCTCCGGGCTTCCTGCACGGCACTCTGCACCACCCACAAATATCACATCAGTTTTTAATTTCTATTTTGATTGATAAATTAGATATGGTTTGTTGGAATAAAGAATTTAAGAGAAATTATTTGAATAATTTCATTCTCGTGCAACGCGGACCGGGAATTAAGGGTGAGGACGCAGTACGGCGGAGAGTATTCACATCTATACTCATCGATGACCGTCTATTACAGTGACGTGTCCTCATCTTATTGGGTATTACAAACCGGACGCGAAGGGTGGGGCCCTCGTATGTTTTGGTCCCAAACAATGCGTATTACCCATTATAGCCCTACTCCCGGCTTTTTTATTAGCACTTGAAAGGGTAAAAGAGGAAGGGAGGGAGAGAAAGGACCTCCGGTAAGTGACGGGGACGATGCCGGCGCGGTACTCGGCGATCTTGAGGAACATGGGCATGGCGAGGTCGAAGTGGGTGCGAGGGGGGTTGCACCAACCGCCATTGTCGTTGGGGAGGGCGAAGTTGGGGGGGCAGAAGTTGGTGGCGGTGATGAAGATGGAGGGGCTGCCAGCGTGGCACGCCTGTTTGTCGTCGGCGCACTTTATCTCGAAGCACGCGCCGCAGCTGAACCCGTTGTTGAACAGCGCCGTGCTCAGCGCCGCCGTGTTCACGCCGTAACCCTGGCTGTACAGGTTCCCGTACCCACACGCTCCGCCTGCCACGTAAGATCGACGCTCTCTCAAATTAATCAACCACATTATTATTTACAGTATATTTTTTTAAAGAAATGGTGCTTACCCATGGTGCCGGAGGCGTCGCTGCCACCGTAGAAGGTGGCGTGTGCGCCCTGCCACGCTCCGCCGCCGTAGACGCCGGGAATTCTGGCTGAAACTTGTGGTGAAAGAAGAGAAATGAGGGAGGCAATGCAGGCTATTGCAAGGAGTGAGGCCATTTTCTTTTCTCTCACTATAACACAGTGTAGAGAGAGAGAGGGAGATGGTATATTGGTGTGGTGTGGAGGGGAAAGGGTGGAGGGAAGAAGCGGTACTTATGGAGGGAAGCAGTCCACTCAGTCCAGTGGCAGATAGCTGTAATTTAGGACAAGTCGTGACACTCTTTTGGGAATATTACAAATACTTTTTGTATATATCGAATTTTCCCTTGGGGCGTGTGGTCTACGCTCCTTTTGTACTTTACAAACAGTGATTGTGTGGGGTCCAGTCATGTAAAAATATTGCTCCCTCAGTCCTATCCAGTTTCTTACGGTTTTCTTTTATAGTTGTCCCACCCAATTTGTTACATTTACTTTTAAAAACAACTTTATTATTCACACAATTTTAAATAATATATATTTATATCACCATTTATACTCTTTTAAACTTTTCTTAAATCTTGTGCCCAAAAGGAAAGATAACAAACTCGTTGGGACGGAGGGAGTACTCCTTAAGTTCCCCTAAAAGTATTTTAGTTGATTAAATGTGTGAGTATTTTTTAGTCAAATCAAATATTTTGAGTGAGATAGAGATATTATTTTGTTTTTGGGTGGAATTCATTGTTATTGATTTATTCTGCAGATTGAATCTTAACCGAATAATCGATTTGCAATTTTATTATTTGAAATTCAAATTGAATCGTAGTTAATATTCATCTGAGTGTATTAAAATACCGATTTTTTTAAAATTGTATTTAAAATGTACTCCTTCCATCCCAATAAAATGACACAATTTATATTCATCTGAGTGTATTAAAATAATAAAAAAGTCAAGTTTATCGGAAAAGAGGTAGTATATTTTTTACAAGTTATAAATAAGAATTTTATATAATATAAGAGATAAAGTTATACTAAATATAAAAAAATATATTAAAAATTATTGATAAATCAATAATTCAAAACTAACAGTTTACGATTCCAAATATTTAGAACTGAAACCGAACTCCTTCGTTTGAACACATCTAACTATTTTTGTAAATGGTTTTATTACAACAAAATTTAGATTATCTTTTGAATGATAAAATAATAAGTTCTCATTTTTACTTTTTTGCTAGTTGGGTTGATGAAATTTTCTACTATTGCCCCTTCCACTTATTTTGGGGGGAAAACTTTTCATTTCAATTTACATAGGGTATTTTTAAGAGAACATAAAAAATAGATTGCTACAACTTAATTCAACATTTTTCTTTATGAACTTAAATCATACTTGAATAATCATTTTATTAATTTTGATATTATATTAAAATTTTAAATTATATAATGATATTACGGAGAATTCGAAAATGAAACATATGGACTCAAGCATTAACGAAACAAGATAATCCAAATATGGAATCAAAATCAAAACTATACATATTGTGCAAATATGAATTAAAATGTAGTATAGTTTATGTTATAATCATATACATACTCATAAATATCTTTTAGAAAGCAATCAAATTTACGAATTTATTATTTATTTTGTCTATCGTTCATTCAATTTATATATTTTTTCGTTAAAGGGACTCATCTATATTTTATTTTAGGACACATTTAGTGAATTTAGCGTACTCTATATAAGATACAGTGGGGCCCATCATTGATAAGCATGGAATAGATCTTCTTCTAAATAAATAAACAACAGATAAAGAAAGAATAATATAGAATATAATCTCAGGACCAATGATTTATATTATTTTAACAGGATTGTGACAAAAGACAAATAAAAATATCATATATATAATAATAAATGTGGATAAGCTTTTATAACTAAATTATGTCGCCCATAAAAATTCAATTGGATTTGAACATTTATAATAAGGAATATAGATAGCTTACATCATCTACATAATATTTTATTACCACAAAACATGTGATGTTCGTATAAGGTGATAAGAGTTCTTGCCACATCAATTCTTCAACTTCTACTTGCTATAAAAATGATATATCAATAAATTAATTTAACAATTGATTACAAAATCGAACTATTAAGTGAATATATCATGATATCATAGTCAAAAATCATAATTAATTTAACAATTTTAACAACATATGCTAGTGTTTTCTGTTCAAAGAAGATCAATTTAAATAGAAGGAATGTAGTAATTAATTCAAACTGAAAATAACTCACACCCGACCTGAAAATCGAATAATTATCTCCATAGAGACGATTAATTAAACATGAGATGATATATTTGAAAAAAGAAAGTTAAAAGTGTGGACAAAATTCTTTGGTGTACTCAATAGAAATTGAAATGCATGCTCACAAAACCAATTAAATAAAGCAAAAGAGGGTGGGAATTAGTTGTTGTAGACCAAGTGAGTTATTTAGTTAGAACGAAAATTTTGGCGCAATAAGCGGCTACAATTCTTATAAATCAATACACAAAAGGGTGGGAAATGGGAAAAGGCCAAAGAAAACAAGAAAAGAAAAAAGGAAAAAAGAGAGGAAGAGAATGAAGGAGAGATGCGGTGGGATTACGGATGCCACTTGGCTAAATCTCGCTTGGTCCAAATTAAGATTCGTCGCATCCCGATTCATATATATTGGATCTTAAAAATTGATATATGTGTTCAATTATACACATATATTATATTTTTTAAAAACATGTTATAAATATATTAAAATTGATGATAAAATCACGGTGATAATCTAAATTTATAATAATAAATTAAAATAACATTATAATTCATATAAAATACTACGACATTTTAAAATAAGTCATAATTTTTAAAATAGTTTTACAATTATTAACATGTCAAGACATGTTTATCAAAATCAAAATTTAAAATCTTCAAGAAAATCTTTAATGTTGTATTACTTTCAACATCACATCTTAAAGATGCGAGGGATTTAAAAAGTCAATGAGGTTTATGATTATATTGAATTGTTTCAAAATACTTAATATATTTATATATATATATATATAGATGTATGTAATATATAATTAAATATTGATTCTACAAAGATTCCCAAAATGTGAATTTCAAATGTAGTACTAAAAAAAATTGAAAACTCAAAATTCAATTTGAATCAATCGAGTTCAAAATTTGAAAGACCAAAATATAAAAATAAGAAAAAATTTCAAAATTCACGAATTTGGATCGAGTCGAGCATGTGTTGTCATCCCTTAGGAGGGATGGGATAATGGGCAGATCTATGTTATAGCTGCACTCAGCTTCAGCTCAGTGCAAGTCCAAAATTTTCAATTATATGTATATTTTTAAGATTCGATACAACATTAATCAATATAAAACGTAATACTTTAAAAAATTTATTTTTCAACTCATATAAAATGTAAATACCGAATCAGCCGGTGATGGGATGGTGGTATATTTGTTGCATGTGAAAAGGGTTAGAGCAAAACCCCACTTCCACTTAGATATGCATGGGGACAAAATAACACATAATGCAATTCAACCGCATACGGTAAAGGGGGCCCGACCCGGGTATCCGATGGAATGCGGGTCCCATTTCATTCCCCGCAATTAAAGGAGCCATGCCATTGCAATTGCCACCACCAGAACGACGACGCATTAAGCTTTAACCTGTTTTGCTACGGCCCCACCACACTGCACCCATGATCCAACCCAATCCTTATTTTCACCGTTTGGTATCAAGTCTTTCCGACCCGATTCCGTGACCGTGGTATGTGGATGTTTGCTTTGATTTCAAATTATTTGCTAATTCTCTTTTCAACTACCTATACACATATATATATATGTAGCAATATGGGTTTATGTTATGTAAGGAAAGTAACTTGAAATTTTGAATATCAAATAAGTACGGTTAGAATTTGAGATCGGGATTTGAGACTTTCCCGGTTCCAACTCTAAGTCCATAATTTTTCGAGAATAGGACTGGGATCGGGAATTAGAATTTGGAATTTGTTTGAACGAACTGTAATCGGCGGTTTTTGGAAACCGTAAACATTTTTGACAGTTCAATTTCGAACCATAATTGTGTAGGGAATTGTTCGGTTTCATTTTCAAATATTCGGAACCGTGAATCTGCAGTTCTGAACCGTCAGTTACTCAGCATTTATCTTAATAGGTTTTTCTATCCCTAATTTAATTTTTATTTATTTATCATATTATATAAAATCATTGTTTATAACTCATAATGTTGCTTTTGAACTTGAAAATTCATATAAAAACACACATTTTTAATCTATCGGTTTGGAACCAGGACCAACGGTTGAAATCGGAACCACTTTAAATGGTTTCGATTCCGAAGCGTGAAGCGTAGGACTACAGTTTGGTTATTGTTTGGAAATAATGAAAAGGCAAACTGATGATTCTAACCGTAATCATATCCGAAGAGATTCTTTATACGTGTTAAGAAAGTAGGGAAACAACATCTTTATGGCATGAATCTTTCGTTAGTCAACCCCTCCATGTGCATCCCATTTCTTCTCTCAAATTTACTTTCTTTTCAAGATATATAATTATTGTGTTATTCTTGGGGTTTAAAATTAAAGAAGCAATGATAAGAATGAAGAATGCATGTAATAATCGAAGATGTGAATTATGACAGCATGTGAGTTGTTGCCGTGTTGGTAAGAAGTGAGGGGAACTACTTCTTGTACTACTCTACTTTTAACTATATATATACACACACATTGTCTGGTTTTCATAATTAGGGGGTCACTTTTTTAATTTTATTACCACTACTTAAGGCTCTAAACATTTACTACCTTTAACCGCATTAATTAATGATTGTTAAGTAAGACTAAAAAAAACATATTATATGTATTGACTTCTGAGATGAGAGTTCAAAGAAAATATTGATAAATGAATACTTCTTTTACAATGCTTTAGGACCTCACCGACAAAAGTTCATTTTTGAAAATTTAAATTTCATAAGAAAAAACCGATTGCCTAAGATATAAAAGAAAATATAATATTGTCGATAAATTTTAGAAGGTTAATAATAATGGAATATCCCGAAAATAAATTATACACACCAACAATAATGATATCTATAAAATATGTAAGTGCAAAATCCTTCCTTCTTGAGAAACCTATCAAGAGAGAAATTTCATAATATTTCAATTTACTACAATATCTAGAATTTAATTACCAAACATGAACAATTCAATGGCTTATTAAAAAAAATCATTGATCTTTGTTTTCTTTATTATCTAAAATTGATTTGTAAAAGTAAATTAGTTTTTTCCATATAAAATTTGAAGTAGGTTTTGGAGGTTATTGTCGGCGGAAAATACTATTTAAAATTTCTTGAACTACATACATTTGCCATTGAATAATGAATATCGTTTTCAACTTCTCAAACATTCCATTAAGACATATATTATTGGAAAAATATTGTATACTTATATAGTTTAATTATGATAAGTTTCCCTTTAAAAATCCAGACTTACAAATATTATTTAAAAATACACTACTAATTAATTATTTGGTTCCTTTTACTTAAGTTATAACATAAATGCCGACAATGGCAAAATAAATAGTATTAAGTAATTTGAACTATAAATGCATAAATTAGTTCACCGATAAAGTAATAAATTAATAATTACTATTAAACGTGACATGCATATCAGTTGACAAGAAAAAACAAAAGTAAAAAAACAAAGATGATTAATCACATTGCATATAATTAATTTGACAAATGACATAGCGTTGACATGTACCATATTTAAACAAACAATATGTGGACAAAAATTTAGAAATAATTATATATTCTAAAATTCTGAACTTTACAAGTAATTAAAAGTGATATTGAAAATTAAAAAAATTATTATATAACATATTCGGATGTGATGAATTTATAATAATAATTACAAAATTAAATTAGAGTTTATAAAATTAGCCCAATTTAACCTAAAATTATTATATAACATATTCGGATGTTATGAATTTATAACTTGGAGTATTTTTTTTATAAATTAACCTAATTTAATATGTAGAATATTTTTTTTTATAAATTAACCTAATTTAATATGTAGAATAGTATAATTAATTTTTAAAGTGCACCGAAAGTTATAAGCGGCTGTATGTTTACGAGAGAAGTTTGTATTTAGTACACATCAAATTCATATATAAAAAGAGTATTTAATATTAGAAGAGATTAATATAATATTTCTTATTGATTAATTTGTCATTTGACTATTTGTCGTTATTTTATTGGATGTTCACTTCACTATTTTTACCTCTTGTAATTTGGTATTTTGTGCTTTGGCATCTCACATTTCTAATGTTTTTTTTACCGACTTTGTGCTAAATCATACTTATCTTTAACTCTCAATTAATATTTTATTAGTACTCTCTTGTTTCGAGGACGAGTAAGTAAAAATTTTGAAATGCGAAAGTTGTTAGATGAAATTAATTCGTATAATCATAAATTTTAATGAAATAATTTGAGTACTATTTCGGTTTTCACTCGATCAATATTCAGTATCATTGAAGGTTAGTATAATAGATAATTAATCAAATACTGAAAAGATAAATACAGTGATATACGGATATTTAATTTGCGTGATTTAATTTGAGATAAAAACTTATACATCTACGAGACTTGATATGACAAATATATTAAAGTTAACAAAACTCTCTCACATAATTGATATATCTGATTAAAGTAGATAAATTTTAATGAGATGGATAGAATATTACATTGAAAATCGCAAACTCAGTTGAGTTAATTTTTTTTCTTCTTCTAATATTCACATGTGTTAATATTTGCATAAAATATAATATTGTCGATCATTTAATTTAAGTGTGTAAAAGTTACTCTTTAATATTCAAACCGTTGACATTTTTTTGACTAAGTTTATAATTTAAAAAGTGTATCATTTAAATATAAAATTATATAATTTTTTGTTAATTATTGTTGTGCAAATTTTATGTTCAATCTTTGTCAACCAGATTGCTCATGGGGAGCTGAGCTGTTCTCTAATTTACCAAAAGAAATTGTTATAAGAAGCAACTTGTCCCAACTTCATCCTGAAAATGGCCCCACAACATTTCGAAATTCAAATCAATAATTTTATTGGGAACAATTAAATCTAGCAATCTAGGAATTAAAAAAAATGGATTTATTTAATATCCACTAATTTCTTCCCCCAACTACAATGAAAATTAACAATTCAACTTATTAAATCGCGATTGATGTGATAATATGATGCTATATAAATATAAAAATTATTATTTGTTTTCTTATTTTTTATTTTTAAATAAAATTAAATTTAAAATATATACACTAATTAATAAATAATAATAAAAAATTTGAAATTAATAAAATTTTATCAAATTTTCATTATTTATAAACGTGGGATGCCATTAGTTACAGGTACATTAATATTATACCCGCCATGGATGAGATAACAGTTATGTATCTATAGGCATATTATAAGATTATGAATAAATTAAATAATTTTTATTCGATTTTAATTTTTGTAATTTGAATTTGAACACAAATAATTATTTAGTATTCATATACAAATAAAATATTATAATATCTGATACAATATTCATAATATTCAACTAATATATATATTAATATCCATATACATATATACTTGTTTAAGAACTGAGCTATTTTGTATATTGAAAATATTTTTAATATAATTTTCACTTTCATATGAATATCAAAATTTTGAATAAGATTGAATAGTAACAAAATCAAATCGAATTTATAACTAATAAATAAATGTAGTATTATAAAATTATTTTAAAAATATTGGATCAAAACGAATATTCATATTCAACCGAATATAAATTATGATGTAATACTCAGATACAAATCGAATAATTTCGTACATACGAACCAAATAATGCAGTATCTATTTGCTTCGATTCATCTACACCCCTACTTCTCAGAAATAAAATATTTCATACATCCATAAAATTATTTATTACTTGTTTACGCTGTCCACAAACAATGTAGTACTCTTTTTTAAGACATATTTCTACAAAATACTCAATATTTCAAATTTCACATGTATTTTATTTTGCAGAGTCTTTTCTCAACCAAAAATAAGTTTTCAATTCTTAAAACACGTGTCGACTCCCCCTCAAATCACAACACACCTTTCGTGAACATACAGTAAAATTTAAAAAAGTGGTAATTACTAATGTTATAAAAAACTACCAAAGATAGAATGAAGAGTGGGGACAGCAAGAGTTTTTATTATTGTTGGCAACATTTGTTCCTCCTCATGTGCTTCCTCTTAACTTCTTATCTATAACTCTTGTGATTTCTGTACACAATTTTAGATTTTGATTTGATATCATACCCCATCCATTTCTGACATTTTTTAAGTTTTCCCTTTCATATTTTTTGACCAGTATCATTAATTCTTTGGTTATTTATTGGTGAATATGTCCAACTTAGAGCTGCAAAAATACCTACTAACTCCATTTGTAAGGTCACTATGCAATCCCCATTAAATTACAGTTGCTGTATCTGTTCTCTTTCATTTATGTTTTATTTATGAAAAGGACCCTTAGATGTTATCTCTACATCCAAAAATCTTATTGTGTTGTGGAAATAATACTAACCTTATATGCATTTGCCTTACAATTAAAGCTATTAGATAATACTCTCTTCCTTGAGTCTCAGCTTAAAAAGCCCCACTTATTATATTGGGTTGTCCCCTTTAAAAAACTCGTTTTTTCGGAGGTAGATTTTACTTGACTTAGAGAGTGTTTGACTAAGCTTATTTTAAAGAGCTTATAAGTTCTTGGAGCTGTCAATGTGTTGAAGCTTATAAGCTGTCAATGTGTTTAGATAAACGAGCTTATAAACTCTTTTAAAGGATATAAAAGGTTATTTATGTAATTTTGTTGCAGCTTATAAGTTCATGGAGAAATAAGTTAGGGTAGAGCTACTTATTTTTTGAACAGCTTATAAGCTCTAAGAGCTTATTTTTACAACTTATAAGCTCTCAAATAGCTTAATTTGTCAAACGCTTTAAAAGAGCTTATAAGCTCCTAAACAACTTATAAGTTGTTTTAAGCAGCTTATAATACAAACACTCTAATCGAGATAAAGTAGAAGAAACAACGAAATAAAATAAATAAACAAAATAATAAAACGGTGGGATTTCAGATTTAAGAGTTTAGAGTTAAGAAAGTCTAAAGTCAATTAAATCATACTCCTAAACTCATGTTATTGTTCGTTCATTAAGGGCTTCTTAATAGTTAGTCTAATTAATTACTTACATATTCTTAATTAGACAATAATCGCGACTCACGTATTAGATTAACCTAAGAAGAATTCCTCAATTAAAAACAATGATTTGCAATTAATAAATGGTTTCATATAGTTGCTTAATCATCTAACTCATGTATTCTGTAACTAAACGGTAATTTTAACTCACGTATTCGAATTACACAGTAGGAAGATCATAAATAACCACAAATTTAATTCCTACATTTCCGATTTGGAATTATTGATGATTTAACCCGAAGTTCTCTATTGGAATAATCTCTCGATCTCAATCAATAAACAATAAATTAAAACGGTGGTCAATCGCGTCAATTAATCAAGCACAAGTAAAATCAATAGAGCGTGAATCAAAGAACAATCATTAATAAAATTAAAGACATTCATAAACTTAGGTAGAGAAAAACGAATCAATTCATTCAATATTAAAAAATAAGAGATACTTAGTAAGAATAAATTTTGGATTGAGCGTTGATCTCACCCTCAATCCTTCGTTCCGATGCGAAATTACAAAGAAATCAAAGTGCAAAAGTGTATTTAGGGTTCTCTGGACGCAAAGGGAAAAAAAGAATGATGAAATGAGTCAAAAAATGAGGTTTAAATAACCTAAAACGTGACCTAAAATTGCGCTCAGCGGTCGCTGGGACAAGCTCTTTGTCCCAGCCGCAAGCCACGCCCAGCGGGGCGCTGGACCTGTGATCTGAAAAATACGAAAATTCAAAAAATACATTTTTAAAGTTCGTCTCGATAGGAATCCGTAGCTGCAAACGGATCTAAATTCGGAATTATAACGAAGGAGAACGAACCAAAACAAAATTGTTGCGCAAGACGTAACAATTTCGCATATGGTCATGCTCTAGCGTTCTTTCTCCTCTCATCTTGTGCCCGTAACTCTCAGCAAGCTCCCGTTTGGCTTCCTCAGCTCGTCCTCGGCTCGTCCGTTACACTTACTCGTGCCAAAGTTCGTCTCCACGACTCCATTTCACGCCATTTTTCAATTCATGCAGCCTACACACAAATTCGAAATCCGACGTAATAACGAATAAAATTAACTAAAATACTACTAAATGCGACTCGAAAATACGTGTAACAAAAGCTTATGAAACATCTTACACTAAACAAAGAATTTGATGTAGTGGAGAAGCAAGAAATAATAATGGCACTCATTATGGTCCAAGATTTGGAAAAAGTGACTATTAATGTAGTTTCGCATGCACTCCCTCTTTTTTCTATAAAACTTTGGGGTCGTTAGTTAAGACTTAAGTGATATGGTCTTCCACTTTAAGCAATGTCCACAACTAATGGAGTTTTCCACTACCCTTTTGCTTTTGGTACCATTTTCTTTATTCGTTAATATTTGTAGTTTTTTATTTTTTTATTTTCATAATTGATGTTCGGTAGGAAGGATGATGTCTACCCTGCATTGCATGGGGTAAGTGTCTTTATTTCAGCAGTAATAATTTATTATTAATAAAAATATCGTATTATACATATAATATTGTAGAATCATGGGCATAACCACGATCTGATTCGAAAATATAATTATGAACTATTTAATATAGTATTTTTTTATGTAGTTGAGCATTTCGTGCTTAAAACCCACACTTATCATATTGAATTGTGTCGATTCAAATGATCGTTTCTTTTTGGGCCAATTTTACCTGACTTAATAATACCCACTAAAAAGTAATATACGATCAGGTTTTAAAACATTAAGGCTCCATTTGGTACCATGGATAGGATATAAGAGGATATAATAAATATAATATGATGTGTTGGGATATGGTGGGTTTATAGTAATGAGGTCCTTCGTTTGGTAGACTAGTTAAGGATCAAGATAAAAATAATCTCCCACTTGGTTGGTAGGTTTGTAGTAGTGAATATGGTGTGCAATGACTCATTTGACCTTAAACATTACATGAAAATCCCAAAATGCCCTCACCTTTATCCAATTGCTATTTTTAATGACAGAAACAACCTAAACGAACGCAACACTTCTTCAACGTAAGCTTTGGACGAACGGCGCTGCAGGGATTCTTCCATTTGGATCGGGCAGAAATTAAACAAAAAATATGGCAGATCAAAACTATCAAACTGTGCCAATTTTCTCCCCCAATTTGATTTTGTTTTGTTTCTAACTGGACATTGTTAGAACTCTGCAGAACCGTTTGTTAGGTCTCGATGGAATCCACATACTGCGAGATCTGTGTAACTCCCTTCTCCCATGGAATTGAAGATCCTCCCCCTTGCTCCATCACCCACTTGATTAATCCAACTAATTACCCCTTAATTGTGAGTCAAATCACCCCCATCGATGCTTGTAACCAAATTTCGACACTTCCTAACAAAATTTTGAGAAATAACAGTAGCAAATTCCGAATCAGAATAAATTGAAGGATTTTAATTCCAAATTTGAATGCACCCAGCTAAACGAAACCTACAAAGCTTTAATGGAGACTTTCGCGGGTGAAGAAATGCAATCAACACCAGATATTCACCCAAACTAAAAGCATGTTAATTAAGCTCAATGAAGAAAGAGGAAAAATGCACAACAGAAGAAGCTCAAATTGGAAAGAGAAAGAAGAAGATTTCAGTAGGCTTTTTTCTAGGGCACACTCGTCGGGTTTGAAGGGAAGAAGAAGATATTGATTCTAATTTCTGAAAATGAGAATTGAAAAAGTACGAAGGGTATATTTGTCCACAAGTAACCTTCCTTCAGTTACTGTTTGGGTAGGACAAATTTAATACCACCTCTTTTGAAGGATTATAATCCTTCTATAACTTGGAACAATTTTCGGGCCCTCATTATAACTACGGGCCGACTGAAACACGAAAAATGGTACCAAATGAAGGATAACTCAAAATTAAGTGTGCCCAACCTCCTATATCCATAGTACCAAATGGAGCCTTAAGATGTGAGGGAGTACAAGATATCTTCGTATTAAATAAATCACAATTTCTTCTATTGAACCATATAGTTGTCATATCAATATAATTCAAGAATATTATACGTATAACATGCTATTTTTATCAACTCTAAAAAGTTATCACCATTAAGATTATATAAATTGGGAAGCAATGCATGTAATTTACCATTGATGTTGCTGATTTTCTTGGGTAAACCCAAGTGACAAGAAGTGAACTCTCCTTTTCTTTTTGTTGCTTTTGCACTTTTGATTTAAACACGGAGCATGCCTATGGCCACTTTAGAAGACAAGATACCAGAAAACAACTACTACAACCACCTTTTAACTAACTCCTTAAATGGAGTGACTACTACATCTATTCAATATGCACATTCCAATATTTCATATGGGGTTTTATGTTTATTTCTTACAAACTTTTTGGAATTTAACACACATGATGTGAAGTTTCAAAATATATTTATATTTTTCATGCATTTACTCCCTAAATTAGTTGAATATGTTGTGCATGAAGAAATGATAGTTGAATTTATTGAGAGAGAAGAAATGATATACTTTTAGGTAGTTTTATGTATAAAAAAAAGAGACACACACATTTATGGAAGACTTGTTCAAAAGGAAATTGTGCTTGTTTTAGATAACATTAGTGGTAGAAATGTCACTTTCTATGCAAAACATTACGGCTAAAAATTTTCTATACTAAAATCGAGTATAAGATTATAAGTTGAAACAAGAAAACCAGTCATTCAAGTGAAATAAGAAAGCCATTTAAAAATGTTGATTTCCAATGGATTCATAGGCGAAATATACACAGTTTTAGGCCAGCAAATAAACACAATGACAATGGGTAAGATAAAAAGTTGATAAACTCTCTAATGTCAGGATTTTCATACCTTCACAATGAATTTTATGATCAAAGATACACAGTTGCCCTTGACTGATATGCGGTAGAAGCTGAAGAATATGTAGCATCCTCCCTGTTTGAGACGTATGATTCGATTGGATGTTGATAACCGCGGCCTAAAACGTCATCATGCCTGTAAGAGTCTCGAAAAGCAACCACTCTATCGTCTCTATAAACATCGCGAGTATCTGATAAAGGAAGCCTCTTGTACATGTTGTAAAGCTCAGAATCTCTAGTGTCTTCATATGGAGTCCGTCCATCTCTAACAGAATCACGTCTCTCTATATTCTGATCTCGGCCATCCCCATACGAGTGGCTTCTATCTGTAAATGGATCCATGTACAAATCACGAGAGTCAACATATGGTTCCCGTCCATCTCTATAAGGATCACGCCTCCTTGAATAGGAGGCCATGCCCTCTATATAACTATCATGACCACCACTGTAAGTATAATGAGGCTCTAGAAGAGGATTGCGTCCATCCCGCGCACCTCCATAAGGATCAACACGAATTAGAGGTTGATCACGTCTATCCCTGTATGGGCTACAATGCTCTGCAAATGAATTTTGCCTATACACATCTGTATCAGAAGCTCTTCCGTAAACATATGAGGAAGTATTGACTGTAGAAGACAGGGGTGGCGGAAGACGTTGACATGGTGGTCGTACTGGGATCACAACCTTCCTGGGATGCTTACGAGGTCGCTCATGATGTCTAACATCTTCCCTCAATGGCAGACGCTGTTCTTTGCCTTCTAATTCTATTTTGGCGTTTAGGGAGTGTTTCTGCTTTAGGACTCAAAGCCAACTTTTTTAACGGACCTCCTTTTTTTGAGACAGAAAACAACTTACATAAATTCTTAACCTTTATATTGATTATAAGGAGCAGTCAAGTTCATTACAGCAGACAACACATGCATATTACAACAGTTAACTTGGAATCTAATACTGCATATTATTCTCAAAAGACATCATTGAGATGATGTTAATATACCTGCTCAGAATTCAGTTGACTATTAAATCTGTTTTTGGTAAAGTAATTCTCCTTGATAACCTTCTTGAACTTCTCCTCAGCCAACGGCAAACAATCTTTCATGACTTCGAATCGAACCTAACAGTAACCAGTTTCAAGTCAAAATCAATAATCTAGCACATATCTCGCTAGGAAATCTTCCATTATATCTGTGATTCAATGTCAATGTTAGTTAAGCTTTAAGATAAGGTAACAAATAACGATGTTGAATACAATAACTTTGACCAGTAGAATAATCTGTGATTGAAAGCACAGATAAACCTGAGATGGAAACTGTGATTTAAAGGCCTTGGGTTCGACATTGTAACCTCCACGTGCTGCAGCTTTATAGATTCCATACATCAATTTCAAATCAAGGTCATATAGAAAGAGCCGCATACCAACATAAATCTTTTCAACAATATCTTTCTTGCTTTCAGCAGACCCAGAACACTATACTTGTAGCGGTCTTTCTTCGTCTCTGAAGTGCTCATAAAAATCATCCTCATGCTCTGCACCCTCTTCTTCACTTTTCTCTTGCTTGATGACCCTGGCTTATCTACAGAATCCATTTTCTACGACCTAACTGCTTGCACCTTTTTCTTATTGCCCCTTTCGTTCGAGATCTTGATATTCTTCAAACTGGCTTCGGATTTCTCCTTGTCATGCTTTTTAGCTTCCTTTCCATCTTGCTTTACCTTTCCTTCCATTGTCTCTTGATTTGCATTTTTATTTTCTTCTTTGTTATTTGCTTCTTCCTCAATAACTTCATCCTCTTCATTTGCCTCATCCTCAACATCATCTTCTGTCCTCACACTCGTCGAGAACTTTATCTTCATTGCCATGATCAAAACGTCCCTCCTCTTCCTCCCACAGCATATCTTCTAGATCATCTATTTCATCGTCTTCAAAAGCATTTTCCACTAACTCCGCATTGTTATCACCACTTGTTTCCGTTGCTGGCATACTTTGATCTTCTCCAGATATTTATCTATCATTTGCTTCATTTCCTTGTTCATCGTCACTGTTGGGATCGTGTCGTATAAGCAGCGGAAAATTAAAATTTTTG